>CM052901.1:50885374-50944815 GCA_028534135.1 Potos flavus
AAAGACAGTCTCTTCAATAAATGGTGCTGGGAAAATTGGACAGCTATATGTAGAAGAATGAAACTTGACCATTCTCTTCCACCATACACAAAGATAAACTCAAAATGGATAAAAGATCTCAACGTGAGGCAGGAATCCATCAAAATCCTAGAGGAGAACATAGGCAGTAACCTCTTCAACATTGGCCACAGCAACTTCTTTCAAGACATGTCTCCAAAGGCAAAGGAAACAACAGCGAAAATGAACTTTTGGGACTTCATCAAGATGAAAAGCTTCTGCACAGCAAAGGAAACAGTCAACGAAACAAACAGGCAGCCCACGGAATGGGAGAAGATATTTGCAAATGTCACTACAGACAAAGGTCTGATATCTAAGATCTATGAAGAACTCCTCAAGCTCAACACTCAAAAAACAGATAATCACGTCAAAAGATGGGCAGAAGACATGAACAGACGCTTCTCCAAAGAAGACATACAAATGGCTGACAGACACATGAAAAAATGTTCATCATCATTAGCCATCAGGGAGATTCAAATCAAAATCACATTGAGATACCACCTCACACCAGTTAGAATGGCCTAAATCAACAAAACAGTAAATAACAAATGTTGGAGAGGATGTGGAGAAAGGGGAACCCTCTTCCACTGTTGGTGGGAATGCAAGTTGGTGCAGCCACTTTGGAAAACAGTGTGGAGATTCCTGAAGAAATTAAAAATAGAGCTACCCTAAGGTCCTGCAATTGCACTACTGAGTATTTACCACAAAGATGCAGATGCAATACAAAGAAGGGCCACATGTACCCCAACGTTCATAGAGGCAATGGCCACAATTTCCAAACTGTGGAAAGAGCCAAGATGCCTTTCAACAGATGGGCAGATAAAGATAAAAAGATAAAAAAAGATAAAAAAAATAAAGATAAGAAAGATAAAGAAGATATGGTCCATATATACAATGGAATATTATGCCTCCATTAGGAAGGATGCATACCCAACTTTTGTATCAACATGGATGGGACTGGAAGAGATTATGCTGAGTGAAATAAGTCAAGCAGAGAGAGCCAATTATCATATGGTCTCACACGTGGAACATAAGGAAAAACATGGAGGACATCGTGAGAAGGAAAGGAAGGGTGAATTGGGGGAAATCGGAGGGGGAGATGAACCATGAGAGACTGTGAACTCTGAGCAACAAACCGAAGGTTTTGGAGTGCCTGGGGTGGGGGGTTGGGCGAGCCTGGTGGTGGGTATTGAGGAGGGTACGTATTCATGGAGCACCGGGTGTGGTACAGGAACAATGAATCTTGTAACACTAAAAAATAAAATAAAAGTATTTGGGAAAAAATAAATAAATAAAAATAAAATAAAATGTAAAAGTGAAATGCAAAATAAAAGAAAAAAAAAAAAGACCCTGATATCATGACCTGACCTGAAATCAAGAGTCAGATGCTTAACTGACTAAGCCATCCAGGATCCCTTGTTTCTTTCATTTCTTAAATTCCACAAGTGAGTGAAACCACATGGTATTTGTCTCTCTCTAACTGATTTTGCTTAGTGTAATACTTTCTAGGTCCATCCATGTTGTTGAAAATACCAAGATCTCATTCTTTTTTATGGCCGAGTAATATTCCATTGCATGTATATATGTGTGTATGTACCACTTCTTTTCTTTTAAAGATTTTTTATTTATTTATTTGTTTGACAGAGAGAGAGAGATCACAAGTAGGCAGAGAGAGAGGGGAAGCAGGCTCCCTGCTGAGCAGAGAGCCGGACGCGGGTCTCTCAGGTCATGAGATCATGTCCTGAGCTGAAGGCAGAGGATTTTACCCACTGAGCCACCCAGGCGCCCCTATAGCACTTCTTTATCCATTTATCTATCAATGGACACTTGGGTTGCTTCCATAATTTCCCTGTTGTTTATTAAACCATTTGAATTACACCAAAATAAGCAGCTTAAGCCCAGCAAAGGAAACCATCAACAAAATAAAATGGTCACCTGGAAGAAGATGTATGCAAATGATGTATCCAATATTCCATTAATATCTAAAATATATAAAAAATGCATACAACTCAACAGTAAACACTCACAAATAATCTTATTAAAAAATGGACAGAGGACCTGAATAGACATTTTTCCAAAGAAGACATACAAGTGACCAACAGACACATGAAAAGATGCTCAGCATCACTCACTAACCATCAAGGAAATGCAAATCAAAGCTACAATGAACAATGAATCTTGGAACACTGAAAAAATAAAATTAAGAAATTAAAATAAATAAATAAATAAGCAGAAGAAAAGCTACAATGAGATATTGCTGCTGATATTTTTTTAAATGAGCTTAAATATTAAACATGTCCTCTTACAATAGTTAGATATCTAGGCTGGTGCTTCAATAATACCTTTCTTCTAAGAATAGACATCTAGAAAAAGAAGCCAAAAGAAACATAAAAAACACTCCCCTCTCTCCAAAATCTGCATCTTCCAAATATGCTTTTAACCTAAGAGTCAATGATTTTTCAGCTTACCAATCAATAAATAGACACTTTCCTATTATTCATGTGATTCACTTACAACTACTCTATTATTCCTTCTATTCCTTCTCAGTAAATGGCATCCTCTTCCTCAATGCACATGTATTACTCTCTACTATATGACTAGAGTGGAAAATATGTGCTGAGTAATATTTATTTATGTATTTGTATTTTCTTAATAAATAAAGTCAGGGTCAGTATGATTCATTTTTCCTTTTGCCTTGTTTCCAATATGACACAACAAGATAATATTTAAAAGAATATCACATTCTACCAAATACTCCAGAAACACTAGCCTTTCATGTTCTATAAGATTGACTGCAAGAACCTGGTCATTATATGGTAATCTATCAATGGAACAGCAAAGGTAGGAGAAGTAATCTGTGAGGGCTCTCAGTCCACTGTTCCCAGAGTGAAAAAACATTCTTCTAGGGATGATGCTGAAATGGAATCAAGACTATTTGGGTACCTACTGTTTTCTCCAATGGTGGTGGAATTCCTTAATCATAGCAATAGGGTCTTCTAAAGAAGCCATGGGGAATCTGACTGTTTTAATTCATTTATGCCTGAAAAAAAAATAGAAGAGCAATGGTCAAGTGAAGCATTAGGAAGATTCTCATAGAGGGCTGGGATATTTCAGCAGATGGATGCCGAGACCTCAAAAATGGATTACCATGTGCAAAAACAGTATGGAGAGAGTTATACTTAGCTGGTGGTGGTAGCACAGTTAAGTGAGAATCTCTTTATCATTTGACATCTTTTTTTTACCTTAGTAGCCTTTGGAAAGGGTGGGAGATGATAAGAATGTCAGTGGCAGGGTTCATATGTCACTCCTTGTTCACAAGGAGCTCTTAACTAGCCTGGAAAAATCCCATGGCTTCTAATCAAACACAACCCATTTGGAGGATAGGAACTGACTTGTTCTCAAGTGGGAATTTTTTTCTGAGCTCTCATAACTACAACTGCTTCATTGATTAAGGAATACACATGGAGGGAAATCCAAATGGCCATGGCTGTCAGCACAGCTGATGCTGAGATAGATTAACTTCTACAAAAAACAAACAAACAAACAAACAAAAAACCCTGCTTTGTAGGTACCCTTGCAATGCTTGTAGATGCCTCTTATGTGGGGTAATTTAGGTGCACCAAAAACCATACTCCATTCCTTTCTGCTCCATGTTGCACAATGATCTCTTGACTGGGCTTGCCACCTTACTTGAGATATCCATTATAGATTTAGCCCTTTAAGGTACTTTATCTCCAAGAGTTTCTTTTTTTTTTTTTAATGGCTTATATTTTTTTGAGAAAGAGAGAGGGAGAGAAAAAGAGAGAGCAAGGGAGAGAGAGAAAATATGTGAGTGGGGGAGGGAGGAGCAGAGGGAGAGAATCTTAAATAGGCTCCATACCCTGCATGGAGGCTGATGTGGGGCTCAGTCTCATGACCCTGAGATCATGACCTGAGCCAAAATCCAGAGTCAGATGCTAAACTGACTGAGCCACACAGGGGCCCCTCCAAGAATTTCTTAATAAATGAAAATAATACAAGGGGGATTTTCAAATTAATCCATTAGCTGTGGTCAATCAGATATGCTAGATTTCACCTTAAAGAATAGACAGGATGAAATAAACAAACGAAGATTCATTTTACTTTGTAGAAGAAAGTAAGTAAAGGAACATAGATGGGAACAGTCTTAGGTGGTGCAATATATTAGGATTACCAGAGAAGCCAGATTATATCCTAAGTGTTGGCAGAAAATTCTACAAAAGGGAGGAGTGGGCAGGAAAGACAGAAAGCAGACAACCAACATAATAGCTTCCACCTAAACAAATTTGTGTTAAACTAGTCCTTTTAAGAATCTTTTCTCATTTAGACTGCAAGCTCCTTGGGGAGGGCGGTCCTTTCAAAGAGACTAGAGTTTGAATACCAGCTTCAGTTGGGAGATCTTGAACCACTTGCTTTCTGCCCTCTTCCTTGCCCTGCTTCAGTTTCTTCCTCTTGTACAATGAGTACAATAATGTATACTCCTGGAGCGTGTTGTTAAGATTACATAAGATATCCCAAGTAAAAGCCACTAAGACAGTGCTTAGCACATAATAGATGCTCAATATGTGCCATTTGTCTTTTTCTTCTGGCCTCCAACATATATTAAATAAGATGTTTGGTACACAGGGACTTCTCAATATGTGCTTTAAAAAGACTTAATGAAGGAAAAATTAGTGGTGAGAATAAAATAGACTACAGTAACCAAAAGGCATTCCTAGGGGCCCCAGAATCCATAGTAGTCTATTACGGGGGCTAGGAAAGAAAGCCCAGACAGAAAATTACAAACCGACAAAGTTATGATGCCTACCGGTACTTTGTTGTGTGTGAAGGCATAGCCAGAACTATCCAAGTACCATCTGAGTAGGACAGATATGTGAGGACAAACTACAGTAATAGTTCATATGGACAGAATTCAGTGACTGAGCAGAGTCACAGATTAATCATAAACATCATCAGGCAAATCCAGCTGGAGAAAAACAGAGTTTATTGAAATGGTGAATATTCTCAAGCACTTTTTTCAAGTCTTTTTTAAATTATATTTCATGGGCAAAAGTCATGTAAGATATCAAGAAAGGGGTTTTAGTTTGGGGGTCATTTCATTGGTTTCTTTTAGAAAAGCCATATTCCCCAAAACTATTCTGTATTATTTGCTGGCTTTTTCAATTCCCAAGAAGGGCCACGGAAGCTGAGAGAAAGCAGAATATGAGGGGAAAACGATAGGTCAGAGAACTAGGACACCTGGCTTCTAATCTTCACTTTATCACTAATTGGTGTTATGACTTTGGGAAAATCACTTCTATTCCTGGGCCTCAATTTTTCATCTGTAAAATGCAATAGCTGGACTTTTTATCCGTAAGGTTCATTTGAGTTCTGATAGTCTAAGTTTAGTACAAAGTTTGATTTGGTTAGCCTGGGAAGATGGTGTAGTAGGTGAATTCTAAGCTCACCTCATCCCATAGCTACACCTAGATACAGCCACACCAGTGAAGCTAACCCAGGAAACAACCCAAAGACTCGCAGAACAGATTCTTTACAGTTAATCCTAGGGAGGAGCCTATATCAAAAATAGTAGTAGGGGCAGAGATGTGGTTGTGAACCAAACTTCTTCCCAGGCTAACCACAAATGGAAGGGAGAAAAGCATGAGAAAGAAAAATAATAAGCCCCATGCCAGTCATCCCAGACATAAAGGACCTGCACTGGGAAGATAAGTCCTCATAAATTTGGCTTTGAAAACCAGTGGGGCTTAACTTTGCACTTTTACAATAAGCAGCACTTAAACCTGGGTACTTTAAAAATCAGCATTTTTAGCTGTGGGAGAACCAGAAAGGAAACTAAGCCTCAGCCATTAAAAAGACTGAGTAACAACACCTACAAGACACAGCATTGACGCAGCAGCTTGAAAAGTGCCTGGAATATAAGGGAAGATCTATTTACTAATCTCAGAACATGTGCTGGAAGAATAGGGTTCTTTAAAAGACTTCAAGAACAAAAGAGCTAGTGGGCACGATTTATCTCCCCAACCCCAACCTAGATATCCAGGCACTCCCTGAAACCAGCTTAAACACTCTTCACCTAGCTTGGCAACACTGAAGGCCCCATCCCTGTGTTCTCCTGCATAGTTGCCCATCCAATACAATCCACTCAGCAGTAGTCCCTCCAAAGTGATCCCTGCTCTGGTTAGAGGAAAAGATAACCACACATACCAGCTCAACTACAGCCCCAGCAGTGGGCTGTGGGTAGATCCCTGATCTGACTGCCAGCCTCTCCTGTCAATAAAGACCTCACCAGGGACAGCACAAGGAGAAAGCCTTGTAGTTTGGGGTCACTGCAACCCCAAGAGATAGAGTGAAGGCAGATATCTGAGTCTGACTACGGGTCCCACCCATTAAGGAAATCCTCTCAGGGGACAGTGGAGGGAGAGCAACCTGCAGTTCAGTGCAACAGCAGCCCCAACAAAAGAACTGAGGATAGGCATCAGATCTGACCCAACTATAAGAACAAGGTAGTCCTAGACTGGCCCCTTAATGATACAGGGACCAAAACCTGTCCATAACAGGCAAAGTGCTATATTGCAGCTGACTCGACTGAAGGCAAACATGGCTCAGCCACAACAGTAGGGTGCATGGAACACACCTTGAAGACACCATTGAAGTGCCTTGCCTGGGTAACCAAGAAACATTGCTGTACAGGGCATTGCAGGATCTGTTCTTCATAACACCACTGCTTTCAAGATGAGGAACATAATTGACCTTCCTAATACATAGAAACAAACACAGGAAGTTAGGCAAAATGATGAGGTAGAGGAATATGTCCCAAATGGAAGAACAGAAAAAAATCACAGCAAAGGAGCTAAATGGAATGGAGATAAGCAATATGCCTGATAAAGAATTCAAAGTGATGGCCATAAGATACTTATTGGACTTGAGAAAAGAATGGAGGATCTCTTCAACAAAGAAAAATATTTAAAAAGGAACCAAAGATGAAAAACTCAATAAATGAAATTAAAAATACACTAGAGAGAATACACAGTAGATTAGAGGAAACAGAAAAACAGATCAGTGAGTTAGAAGACAAAATAATAGAAACAAACCAAGCCAAATGGCAAAAAGAAAAAAAAAAAAAAAAAAGAACAGTGAAAAATTAGAATAAGTTAAGGGAACTCAGCGACATCACCAATTGTAATGATATTGGCATTATAGGGATTCCAGAAGGGAAAGAGAGAGAAAAGGAGATGGAAAATTTATTTGAAGAGTAATGGCTGAAATAATCCCTAATCTGGGGAAGGAAACAGACATCCAGATTCAGAAATCACAGAAAGCTACCAACGAAAAGAAGCCAAGGAGGTTTGCACCAAGACACATAATAATTAAAATGGCAAAAAGTAGTGATAGAGAGTTTTAAAGGGAGTAAGAGAAAAAAAAGAAGAAAAAAAAAAAAAAAGCAGTTACATAACAAGGAAAGCCCATAAGGCTGTCAGCTGATATTTCAGCAGAAACTTTGTAGGACAGAAGAGCGTGGCATGACATATTAAAAGTGCTAAAAGGGAAAAAACAACAACAAAAAACAAAAAAAACCCTGCAACCAAAAATACTCTATCCAGCAAGGTTTTATTCAGAGTAGAAGGAGAGATAGTTTCCAAGACAAAAATTAAAGGAGTTCATCCCCACTAAAATAGATAAAACGCATTAAAGGGAATTCTTTGAGTGGAAAGGAAAGGCCATAATCAGGAGTAAGAAAATTACAAAAGGAAAAAAAAAGTTTACAAGTACATGAAAACATAATAAAAATGGTAGATTGATCACTTATAAAGCCAGTGTGGAGGTTAAAGCTTAAAAGCAATAAAATCAATTATACCCACAAAAATCAGTCAAGGAATTCACATGTATGGCATGACATCATGTACATAAAATGTGGAGGGTGGAGTCAAAATTCAGTGCTTTTAGAATGAATTCAAACTTAAGCTATCATCAACTTAATATAGACTGCTATATGCATGAGATTATATATAAACCTAATGGTAACCACAAATCAAAAACTTGTAATGGATTTGAAAAAAAAGAGAGAGAGAGAGAGAGAAAGGAATCCAAGCGTATCATTAAAGAAAGCCATCAAACTACAAGGGAAAAGAGCAAGGGAAAAAAAAAGAACAGAGAAAAAATATGAAAACAAATATAAAATAGTAAAAAATGGCAATAAGTACATACTTGTCAATAATCACTTTGATTGTAAATGCACTCAATGGTCCAATCAAAGACACAAGGAGAGAGAATGTATGAAACAGTAAAACCTATCTATGTGCTTCATACAAGAGGCTCATGTCAGACCTAAACACATATACAGATTGAAAGTGAAAAGATGTAAAAACACTTACCATGCAAATGGAAGCAAAAAGAAAGTGTGGTAGCAGTAGTTATATCAAACAAAATAGATTTTAAAGATATTTATTTATTTATTTGTTTATTTATTTTAGAGAGAGAGAGAGCATGCATGAGCAGAGGGAGGGGCAGAGGGAGAAAGAGAGTCTCAAGCAGATTCTGCCCTGAGCACAGAGCCTGATGCAGAACTTGATCCCATGACCCTGAGATCATGACCTGGGTCAAAATCAAGAGACAGAAACTTAACCAACTGAGCTACCCAGGCTCCCCAAACAAAATAGACTTTAAAACAAAGATTGTAACAAGGGACAAGAAGGATATTATAATCATGAAGGAAGCAATCAAAGAAGAAGATATATCAATTGTAGATATTTATCAACATGGGAGCGCTCAAAGACATAAACCAAGTATTAACAAACATAAAGGAAAAACTCCATAATAATGCAGTAATAGTAGGAGACTTTAACACTTCACTTCCATCAATGAATAAATCATCCAGACAGAAAATCAACAAGGAAAGAGTGGCTTTGAATGACACATCGGAACAGATGAACTTAACGTATATTCAGAACATTTCAATAAAAAAAAAAAAAAGCTGAATGCACATTCTTTTCAAATGCATATGGAACATTTTTCAGAATAGATCACATATTAGGACATAAAACAAATCCCAATTAATTTTTAAAATGTTGAAATCATATCATGCTTCTTTTCAACCACAATGGTATGAAACTAGAAATCAATGACAAAAAAATATGAAAATAACAAATACATGGCATCTAAATAACATGTTAGTAAACAATTAATGGATCAATGAAGAAATTAAGAAGGAAATCAAAAACATATGTGGAGAGAAATGAAAATAAAAGCACAATGGTCCAAAATCTTTGGGATGCAGCAAAAACTGTTGTAAGAAAGAAAATTATAACAATACGGGCTTACCTCAAGAATAAAAAAAAAATCTTAAAAAAACAACCTAACCTTATACCTACATGTGCTAAATAAATAACAAAATAAAGCCCAAAACCAGTAGAGGAAGGGAATAATAATAATTACAGTAGAAATAAATGAAATAGAAACTAAAATAACAATAGAACAGATCAATAAAACCAGGAGCTATTTCTTTGAAAAGATTGACAAAATTGATAAACCTTTAGCAAACAAATAAATAAAATCAGAAATGAAGGAGAAATAACAACTGACATCACTGAAATAAAAACGATTATAAGAATATGACAAAACATTATATGCCAATAAATTGCAAATCCTGGAAGAAATGGATAAATTCCTAGAAACATGTTATTTTCCAAAACAGAATCAGGAAGCAATAGAAAAAAATGAACAGATTACTAGCAATGAATTGAGTAAGTAATCATAAACTCACAACAAACAAAAGTCCAGAAACAGATGTCTTCACAGATGAATTCTACCAAACACTTAAACAGTTAATACCTATTCTTCTCAAACTTTTCCAAAAAATAGGAGAGAAAGGAAGGCTTCAAAATGCATTCTACAAGGCCAGAATTACCCTAGTAACAAAAACAGATACAGACATTAAAAAAAAAAAAAGAAAACTACAGACCTCTAATGAACGTAGATGCAAAAATCCCCAATATAGTATTAGCAAACCAAGTCCAACAATACCTTAAAAAATCAATTACCATGATCAAATGGGATTTATTGCTGGGATACAAAGGTGTTTTAATATTCTCAAATAAGAGAAAGGATAAAAACTACATGATCATCTCAATACATGCAGAAAAAGCATTTGGCAAAGTACAACATCCATTCATGGTAAAAAAAAACTCTCAACGAAGTAGGCTTAGAGGGAAAATACCTCAACGTAATGAAGGTCATACATGAAAAGCCATGGTTAACATTATAGCTAATGGGGAAAAACTGAGAGTTTGTCCTCTGAGATCAGGAAGAAGACAAAGATATCCATTCTCATCGCTTTTATTCAGCATAGTACTGGAAGCCCTAGCCAGAGTAATCAAATAAGGAATAATAAATAAAAGGCATCCAAAGTGGTAAGGAAGAAGTAAAGTAAAACTGTCACTATTTGCAGATGACATGACACTCTATATAGAAAACCCTAAAGATACCACCAAAAAACTACTGGAACTAATACATTAATTCAGTAAAGTTGCAGAAAAGAAAATATACAGAAATCTGTTGCATTTCTATACACTAATAATGGAGTAGCAGAAAAAGAAATTAAGAAAACAATCCCATTTACAATTACATCAAAAATAATAAAATACCTAGGAATAAACTTAACCAAGAAGGTGAAAGACCTGTACTCTGAAAACTCTAAAACATTGCAATTACCATATGGTTTCACTCATATGTGGAACATAGGGAATAGACCAGAGGACCACAGGAGAAGGGAGGGAAAACTGAATGGGAAGAAATCAGAGAAGGAAACAAACTATGAGAGATTCTGGACTCTGGGAAACAAACTGAGTGTTACAGAAAAGAGGGGGGTGGAGGAATGGGGTGACTGGGTGATGGATATTAAGGATAGCACGTGTTGGGATGAGCGCTGGATATTATACGCAACTAGTGAATCGCAACAAAAACTTGTGATGTGCTATATGTTGGCTAACTGAACATAATGAAAAAATTTTTAAAAATTGGTGGTGGCTATTGAGGAGGGCACGTATTGCATAGAGCACTGGGTGTGGTACATGAACAATGAATCTTGTAACACTGAAAAAATAAAAGTATTTGGGGAAAAAATTAAATTAAATTTAAAAACCCTGTAAAACATCAGGGAAATACTAATTGATGAAAGAAACTGAAGATGACACAAAGAAATGGGAAGACATCTCATGCTCATGGATTGGGAGAGCCAATGTTAAAATTCCCATACTACCTAAGGAAATCTACATATTTAATGCAATCCCTATCAAAAACGCCAACAGTATTTTTCATAGAACTAGAACAAACAATGCTAAAATTGGTATGCAACCACAAAAGACCCTAAATACCCAAAGCAATCTCGAGAAAGAAAAACAAAACTGTAGGCATCACAGTCCCAGATTTTAAGGTATACCACAAAGATGTAGTAATCAAAACAATATGGCATTGGGACAAAAATAGATATAGAGATCGGTGGAGCAGAACAGACAGCCCATAAATAAACCCACACATTATGGTCAATTAAGTTATTACAAGGGAGGCAAGAATGTACATTGGTAAAAAGTCTCTTCAACAAATGGTACTGAGAAAACTGGACAGCTATATGCAAAAAAAAAATGACTGTGGACCCCTTTCTTACACCATATACAAAAATAAACTCAAAATGGATTAAAGAACTAAATGTGAGACCTGAAACCACAACATTCCTTGAAGAAAATATAGACAGTAATTTCTTTGACATGGGCCATAGAAACATTTTTCTAGATACATTTTATCTGGCAAGTGAAACAAAAGTAAAATTAAATTGTTGGGACTACACCAAAATAAAAGGCTTTTACACAGTGAAGGAAACCATAAATAAAACAAAAAGGCAACCTACTGAATGGAAAAAGTTATTTGCAAATGATATAACCAATAAGGGGTTATATCAAAAAAATATAAAGAATTTATATAACTCAACACCAGAAAAAATGATCTGATTAAAAAATGGACAGAGGACCTAAATAGACATTTTTCCAAAGAGGACATACGGATGTACAAGAGACACATGGAAAGATGCTCAACATCACTAATCATCAGGGAAATACTAATCAAGACCACAATGACATATCACCTCACACATGTCAGAATGCCTAGACTAAAAGGTACAATCAATAACAAGTGTTGCTGAGGATGTAGAGAAAAACGAACACTTGTTCACTCTTGGTGGGACTTCAAATTGGTGCAGCCACTATAAAAAACAGTGTGGAAGTTTCTCAAAAAATTAAAAGTATAATTACAATAGGACCCAGTAATTCCACTACTGGGTATTTGCCCAAATAAAATGAAAACACGAATTCTAAAAGATATATGTATTCCTATGTTTATTGCACCATTATTTACAATAACCAAGATACGGAAGCAACCCAAGTCCATCCTCAGATTAATGGATAAAGAATTGGTATAGAGTGGGATATCACTCATCCATAAAAAAAGTTCGATCTTGCCATTTGCAACAACACTAATGGACCTAGAAGGTATAATGCTAAGTGAAATAAGTCAGACAGAGAAAAACAATGTCTCTATTTTTAAACTCAAAATGACTGAAATTTGATCAGTGAATTTAAGCTAATGTATTCATGACATATTATCCAGGACTTTCACAGAGACAATGGAGGCACTTTCCTAGTAGTCTTCTTTTAAATCATTCATGGGAACCATCACAGACCCAAGCTAAAAGGAGGGTGGTACCATGGAAGGAGAGTAGAGGAGGGGTGTTAAACAAGATCCACCCTTCAAATCTTATACTAAACTTGCTTATCAGCCTACACATTGAGTAAATAATTAAACAAGTTCAGTTACCACAAACTTATTGAGTATCTGGGGCAGTATGCTGGGTTTTTTTTCTTTTTTTTTTCTTTTATCAGTATGCTCTTTTCATTGATAAGCCCAATGATGACATAGGTAGTAGTTCAATGAACTTTTTTTCATTTTTTTTGTAATTTAAATTCAATTAGCCAACCTATAGTACATCATTAGTTTCAGATGTAGAGTTCAATAATTCATCAGTTGCATATAACACCCAGGGCTCATCACATCACGTGCCCTCCTTCATGCCTATCACCCAATTACCCCATACCCTCACCCACTTCCTCTCCAGGAGCCTTCAGTTTGTCTCATGGTTTTTCTCCCTCTAAGATGACTTCCCATTCAGTTTTCCCTCCCTTCCCCTATGATCCTCTGTTCTGTTTCTTATATTCCATCAATAAGCCTTATTATAATTTTTTAAATTGATGATAGAACTGATTGAACATTTTACATAAATATTATATTTTATTAATCTTCATTAATAATCTATTAATCTCTATTAATACTTTAGTCTTAAGAAACAAGGTAACTGAGGCCTAGAGAAAGTAAGGTATTCATTCTTTTTTTAAAAAGATTTATTAATTTATTTTAGAGGGAGAGAGAGTATGAGTAGGGGTAAGAGGGAGAGGGAAGGAGAAACTCAAGCAGACTCTGTGCTGAGTACAGAGCCTGACTTGGGGCCTAAGCACACAACCCTGAGATCACGACCTGAGCTGAAACTAAGAGTTGGACACTTAACTGACCATGCCACACATGTCCCACACATGTTGATAATGTTGATAATTTCTCTACATCCTCATTCTTAGTTTATAGCAACTTAGTGGTAGAGACAGGACTAGAATCTAAGTTTTAATTCAAAAGCTTTGGGTTCCTTTATCCACACCATACTTCCAACTTTACATTCTCTAATATGTGAACAGATATTTCTCTTCCTATATAGTCAGACCATTTGCATGTAAGCTTTGTTATTAAAGGCATCAATTTTTAAATCAACACCAGTGTACAAATCATTGAAACACGTGTCCTTCATTTTGCTTTCTGCAACAGCATGCTAACCAGTGTTCTTGCTATGTGCATAAAAACATAACACTTATTCCTGCCTTTTCTCCATCTCCCTCTCTATCCCCACCCCCACATACAGAAACACACACATACAGACATCTATTTTCACTGGCATGCAAGACTGGAAGAAAGTAACTAAAATAGGACAAATGTTTTTTTCTTGCCCATCCCCGTTCCTGTAGGGGAATATTAAATTATCAGTCTGGGAAGACGGAATTAAGTGATGAGATGAACAATATGAAAAAAGATGAACTTGTTGTAAGTCAAGTTATTGTGCTAGATGCCACTGGACAGAAAAAGGAGACATGGTCTCTCTTCTTGAAAACTTATAGACTGGCAGCAGTGGCACAATACACATAACAAGAGAGAAATGATTAAAATCAATTGCTAAATTAAATAAGCCAAATATTAAGCTCTATAGGAAGCTGGCCATATATTTAAGGCACAAACCCTTAATGTGCTTGGAGCATTCCATATGGCCTTTCTCAAAGCAGTGATTTCACTAATTCATAAATCTCATACTTCTCTCCCATTTTTTCAACTTTAAGGCTTGTAACAATTCTGCTCCTCATAAGCATTTTAAGGTGAAAGCTTGACCAAGCATAATGGTCCCATATGCTGAGGGAAAAAGGCGGAGTAACTTAACTTTCCCAGTATAGTTTCAATCCAATTGCACATGGCATTTTGCAAATTTTACAGAAGAATTCTGAACAAAGTAATGTGAAATATCTATTTGGTATTTGCACGGTGAGTAACACCTCTGAGAGAGAGGTGCCCTCAATAGCACTATTCTCACAAATACAGAAACTGAAAAATGAAGAAGCTTACCTCCTTGTTCAGGTTTGTGCCCCTAGCTAGTCCCCAAATAGCAGAAATTGAAGCTCAAGCTTCTGATTACTCCTGCTGAAAATATGATTTAGATCAGAGTTCAAAGATTCATGTCCCAAGGCCCTTCCTCTACTTCCTCTTGGATAAGAAAGCATAAAAATGAAGGGCAGGGTGCAGAGAACAGGAGGACATGAGGAATAACCAACATTATCAGGAGACAGACTATCCTAAACCCTGTACCTGTTTGTTTGTTTGTTTGCCAGAGTTCTGTAGCTGATTAGGTCAGATCGTTACAACACTGAGGTCCTAAACTTAAGTATGTGAATTAAATGCCATTAATTTTCTCTGCAATATAGCCATATATCGTATTCTGAACCTGTGACAAGAATCCTGTAACTCCAAATCCTTGCTCCAAAGGGAAAAAATGATTCATAAATATAAATAGAGATCTACTTTCTCTTCTTTTTAATTCAATTTTTTTCATTTATTTAGTTAATATATATGGTAAAATTGGTTTCAAGTGTACAATTTAGTGATTCATCACTTATGTATAACACCCAGTGCTCACCACAACAAGTACCCTCTTTAATACCCATCACCCATTTAGCTCATCTCCTGCTCACCACCATCCATCAATGCTCAGTTTCTTCTCTATAGTAAAGAGTCTCTTAAGGTTTGCTTCCCTCTTTCTTCTTTTTTCCTTCCCTTATATTCACTTGTTTTGTTTCTTAAATTTCATACATGTGTGAAATCATATGGTATTTGTCTTTCTCTGGTATTTGACTTATTTCACTTAGCATAATACACTCTAGCTCCATCCATGTCATTGCAAATAGCAATAATTCATTCTCTTTGATGGCTGAGTAATACTCCATTGTATTTGTGTGTGTGTGTGTGTGTGTGTGTGTGTGTGTGTGTGTGTGTGTGTGTGTATGCCACTTATTTATCCATTCATTAGTGAATATTTGGGCTCTTTCATTAATTTGGGTATTGTTGTAATGTTGCTATAAATATTGGGGTGCATATGCCCTTTCAAATATGTATCTTTGTGTCCTTTGAATAAAAATCTAGTAGTGCAGTTGCTGGGTCATAGGGTAGTTCTGTTTTTAAGTTTTTGAGGAACCTCCATAAAATTTTCCAGAGTGGCTGCAGAGTTTGCATTACCACCAACAGTGCAAGAGATTTCCACTTTTTCCACATCATCACCAGCACCTGTTCTTTCCTGTG
Source organism: Potos flavus (assembly GCA_028534135.1). Classification (NCBI taxonomy): domain Eukaryota; kingdom Metazoa; phylum Chordata; class Mammalia; order Carnivora; family Procyonidae; genus Potos; species Potos flavus. Next base: position 50,901,434 of record CM052901.1, read on the forward strand.
TTGTTAATTTTAGCCATTCTGACAGGTGTGAGGTGATATCTCATTGTGGTTTTGATTTGTATTTCCCTGATGATGAGTGAGTAATGCTGAGCATCTTTTCATGTGTCTATTAGCCATCTGGAGGTCTTTGGCAAAATGTTTATGTCTTCTGCCCATTTCTTAACTGGATTATTTATTTTGGGGTGCTGAGTTTGATAAATTCTTTATAGATTTTGGATACTAGCCCTTTGTCAGATATGTCATTTGCAAATGTCTGCTTGCATTCTGTAGGTTACCTTTTAATTTTGTTGATTGTTTCCTTTGCTGTTCAAAAGCTTTTTATCCTGACAAAGTCCAAGTAGTTTATTTTTGCTTTTGTTTCCCTTGTCTCTGGAGAGGTAACTAGTAATAAGTTGTTACAGCTGAGATGAAAGAGGTTGCTGCCTGTGTTCTCCTCTAGGATTTCGATGGTTTCCTGTCTCGCATTTAGGTCTTTCATACATTTTGAATTTACTTTTCTGTATGGTATAAAAAATGGCCCACTTTCATTCTTCTGTGTGTTGCTGCCCAGTTTTTCCAACACCATTTGTTGAAGAGACTGTATTTTTTCCATTTGATATTCATTCCTGCTTTGTTGAAGATTACTTGACCATAGAGTTGTGGGTCCAGTTCTGGATTTTTGATTCTGTTGATCTATGTGTCTATTTTTGTGCCAGTATCATACTGTCTTGATAACTACAGTTTTGTAATATAGCTTGAAGTACAGAATTGTGATGTCTCCACCTTTGCTTTTCTTTTTCAAGATTGCTTTGGCTATTTGGGGTCTTTTGTGGTTCCACAGAAATTTTTGGATTGTTTGTTCTAATTCTGTGACAAATGCTGGTGGTATTTTGATAGGGATTGCATTAAATATGTAGATTGCATGAAAGTTAAAGAACATCCTACTAAAGAATTAAAGGTAAACCAGGAAATTAAAGAATAATTTTTTTTAAAATACATGTACACAAATGAAAATGAAAACATGGCAGTCCAGAACTTCCAGAATGCAGCAAAGGTGGTCATAAGAGGGAAGTATATAGCAATACAGACATACCTCAAGAAGTAAGAAAAGTCTCAAAGACACAACCTAACCTTACACCTAAAGGAGCTAGAAAAGGAAGAGCAAATAAAGCTTAAAGCCAGCAGAATAAGGGAAATAATAAAGATTAGTGCCAAAATTAATGATATAGAAACAAAAAAACAATAACAACAACAAACAGTAGAACAGATCAATGAAACTTAAGAGCTGATTCTTTGAAAGAATTAACAAAATTGATAAAAACCCTAGCCAGACTTATCAAAAAGAAAAGAGAAAGGACCCAAGTAAATATAGCTACAAATGAAAGAAGAGAAATCACAACCAACACCACAGAAATACAAACAATCATAAGACAATACTGTGAAAAATTATATGCCAACAAAATGAGCAATCTGGAAAAAATAGATAAATTCCTAGAAACATACAAACTACCAAAACAGAAACAGGAAGAAATAGAAAACTTGAACAGGCACATGACCAGCAAAGAAATTTAATCAGTAATCAAAAATCTCCCAACAAACCAAAGTCCAGGGCCTTCCCAGGGAAATTCAGGAGCAGGAGGACATGGGGAATAACCAAGAAGTAAGACATTTAAAGTAAGACATTTAAAGAAGAGTTAATACCTATTTTTCTCAAACTGTTCCAAAAAATAGAAATGAAAACTCCCAAACTCCTTCTACGAGGCCAGCATTATCTTGATTCTAAAATCAGACAAAGACCCCACTAAAAAGAGCTCTAGGCCAATATCCCTGATGAACATGGATGCAAAAATTCTCAACAAGATATTAGCAAATTGAATCCAACAGTACATTAAAATAATTATTCACCACAATCAAGTGGGATTTATTCCTGGACTCCAGGAGTGGTTCAATATCTGCAAATCAAATGAAGTGATGTACCACATTAACAAAAGAAAGGATAAGAACAATATGATCCTCTCAATAGATGCAATAAAAACATTTGACAAAATATAGCATCCATTCTTGATAAAAACCCTAAGCAAAGTAGGGATAGAAGGAACATAACTCAACATCATAAAGCCCATATATGAAAAAAACCACGGCTAATATCATCCTCAATGGGGAAAACTGAGAGCTTTTCCTCTACTTTCAGGAACAAAACAGAGATGTCCACTCTAACATTGTTATTTAAAATAGTACTGGAAGTCCTAGCCTCCACAATCAGACAATAAAAAGATATAAAAGGCATCCAAATTAAAAAGGAAGAAATCAAATTGTCACTATTCACAGATGGGATGATACTCTGTAGAAAACCTGAAAGATTCCATGAAAAAGTTACTGGAACTGATACACAAATTCAGTAAAGTCACAAGATATAAAATCAATGTGCACAGGGACCTGGGTGACTCAGTTGGTTAAGTGTCTGCCTTTGGCTCAGGGCATGATCTCAGGGTCTTGGGATCAAGCCCCAGGTAGGGCTCCTTGCTCAGTGGGGAGTCTCCTCTGGCTCCCTCTCCCTCTGTCCTTCCCCCCTACTCATGCTCTTTCTCTCTCTCCCTCTCAAATAAATAAATAAAATCTTTAAAAAAATAAAAATAGGGGTGCCTGGGTGGCTCCGTGGGTTAAAGCCTCTGCCTTCGGCTCAGGTCATGATCTCAGGGTCCTGGGATCGAGCCCCGCATCGGCGTCTCTGCTCAGCAGGGAGCTTGCTTCCCCTTCTCTCTGCCTGCCTCTCTGCCTACTTGTGATCTCTCTCTCTCTATCAAATAAATAAATAAAATCTTAAAAAAATAAAAATAAAAAATAAAAATAAAAATCAGCATACAGAAATCTGTTGCATTTCTACACACCAATAACAGGCCAGCAGAAAGAGAAATCAAAGAATTGATCCCATTTACAATGGCACCAAAAACCATAAATACCTACCCAGTGAGGTAAAAGATCTGTGCTCTGAAAACTATAGACCACTTAGGAAAGAAATTTAAAAAGATACAAAAAATGGAAAAAACATTTCATGCTCATGGATCTGAAAGACAAATTTTGTTAATATGTCTATACTACCCAAAGCAATCTACCCTCTCTTCTGATGGTTGGTGTGTAGCTTCAATTTTGTGTGTGAAGTATCTAATGGTTTTCCTTCTAATTTAGATGCCCTATAACTAATATAGAGTGAAGTTGGAAAACAAAAATAAGCATACACATAAATAAATCTATTCTTCTGTACGTGTTTTAGAGATTCTCGATGTATAATTTTCTTCTGAGCCTTTTCCTTGTGTAGATTTTAACTTGCATCTAAAATCACATATTCTGTCCTACTCTCTGATATAGCCTTATACCTGGAATTCAGAACCTTTGCACTAAACTTAGTATAACATAGATTAGCATAACATAAGAAAACAAATATTTTGAGAAAGCTCTAGTACGATTTTCTTTTTGCATCTCAGCAGCTTAATGTGAACGGCAATGGTGACTTTCTGTTTAAAGCAAACTGTGTTATGAAGTCATACACCTTTTTCTAAATTCCTTTTGTATAGTCAGATTTAATATGTGCTACTTTATCCTCCCCAAGTAAATAAGCTCCCTAAGGGAATGGGTTATATCTTATATGACTCCTATTATTACTTATACTACACTTGAAAAATAGTAAACACCATAAACATTGGTCAAAGAGAAAGTATTTCATCTATGTTTTCTATGATCCCCATTTTATTTTTTTATTTTTTTCCAATTACTTTTATTTTATTTTAAAATCTATGTTATTCCTTATTTTATGTGTTTTAATCTTCCCCCATTTCTTGGTTCACCTAACCTAAGTCTAATAAAAGAACAACCTATTTTGAAATTGGTACATTTTCTTTCTATTAATTCTCTTGATTCTCAAAATAGTGAAATATAACTGTATCATATACACACAGTACAGCTTAATGGATAGAGCTTTGGCAACAAATAGAATTGTGTTTCAAACGCAACCAAGACAGTTATACAACTTTGGGCAAGTTGTTTAATTTTTGGTTTCCTCATCTATAAAATGGGGGAAATAATAGAGTTATTGTAAAAATGTAAGATATCTTTCCCAGCGCTCAGTACATCATAAGTGCACAATAAATAAGAACCATTATAGTTTTTTGATGATAGAGCACCTAAAATCAAAGTTAGAGCCAGTAGTAGATAGGCAGTGAAAGCTGATAGATTCTAGGTAGCTGTTCAGATGCTTATTAGCTTTTTATGGAATCATTACTAGGAAGATAATCATTTTAGAATAAGGTATTAGTTCTTTTGGGAGAAAATCAAAAGATTGAGAATAGCGTGGATTTCATGTAGACCCTTATTCCATGGTGGGAAGCACTAAATGTACTTATAAAACCCCAAATCACATTGGAGAATTCTTTTTTTTTTTTTAAAGATTTTATTTATTTATTTGACAGAGAGAGAGAGTTCACAAGCAGGCAGAAAGGCAGGCAGAGAGAGAGGGGGAAGCAGGCTCCCACCTGAGCAGAGAGCCCGATGCGGGGCTCGATCCCAGGACCCTGAGACCATGACCTGAGCCGCAGGCAAAGGCTTTAACCCACTGAGCCACCCAGGCGTCCCCACATTGGAGAATTCTAATTATTCTCCCTTTGCTATAAAAGCCATATTGGCTTCCCAGAGATGTGAGAATAAACCAAGGCCAAACATTCAGAATTCTCCATGAAGAAAATGAAGTCAGCATGCTTAGGAACAAAACCGAGGAAATCAAAACTAATTTACATTCCAAAGTGAATTTTTCAAACCTAAAAATAACTCCATACCACAAAAAGCTTATGTAAAATTAAAACTAATTTGAATACAAATTTTTAGATATGAAAATAAATAAATTTTATCTTGTAATAAATGTGCTGAAAATTTACAGAAAAAAATAATGTACTGATAACCATTTCTTAGAAGTACTTCATATTTCTTGGCCCAATATGAAAACACTGATTTTAGACTTAAAATTTCCTATGAAAAAAAAATGTCCTATGCAACATGATACAGTCTTTGGAAGGCAGTATGTTATGGTGGTTCACCAGCAATTTTAATTGTATATGTATCCAAAATGTTTCCAACAAATTCCCAAATGTGTTGCTAAGTGAAAAGTCTGGGGGGAAATGTATCTTTGTTTAGTGTATTAAAGCATCCCACATATTTGAGATTCCATAGCATTTGGGGAGAGCCAGTATGATTAACCATCATGCTCATATTCTCCAGATATTGGTTTAGTGTAGTTTTTCACTATAGCTATGGTTGGCCCAAGTCCCAGTTAGAGAGTAGCTTATAATCCAGGGCAATAGACCTTAGTATCTCTACCCAATTGAACCATGTCACAGAGATTTTCAAATTTATTAATTCCCAGAGGTTACACAGTTTTAAATTGCCCAAGTGATTTTTTTTTCCTCTAGGAAAAGCTCAGTCACACAGATGGCATTTATAGATATGCAATTCTTACAACTTTAACTTAGAACCAAGATGGTTATTAATAAGTAATTCTATGTCAAATATGACCCAGGTCACACTCTGTGAATTCTGAAAAACATCACTGTTCTCTATGTAAATTTCAAAATATCTTCATAGCATTTTACTTAATCAAATTTCATGGTCCAAAATTGAGGGAAGCTTACTCTGTCCTCCACGACCAAAAGGACCTTTCAGCAACTGGCCAGAACAAAGATGGCTAGCCCAAAATCCAACGGATGATCACATACTCAGGGTAACTCAGGCCCCAAATCAACTTTCCTTAATTCATCTGTGTCGATTATCTAGACTGGCCACTTCACTCTCTGTCATAGTCACACTCTGCCTCAGCTAGGTAAATCACCATTGGGTTATTTTTATTATACCAATTGGTGTGAAATCAATCACGAATCATTTTTCTTTTTAGTCCTGATAAGCTTTTGGATGTGATAGACTTTCAGAGGAAAAGGAATTACTGTACCAGATGGTGTGATGTGGATATTTCTATTTTCAGTAGTTCTTCCACAGAGGGACTAATGCTAGGGCAAGTCACCGAACTTTCCTTTATCATATTGAGTTTTATGAAATATTAAAAATCAGTAACACATACATTTAACCCCAACATTCTTAGAAAAATGAGAAATTTGCTAATACCTTAGAATGCAGTGGGGAAAAAAAAGATTAAACAACAAGAATAATAGCCTCAGCTATTCGGGTTATTTTTTGCTCCATACAAACTTTAGAATTGTTTGTTCTAGCTCTGTGAAAATTGCTCTTGGTATTTTGATAAAGACTGCATTAAATATGTAGATTACTTCAGGTAATACAGACATTTAACATTTGTTCTTCCAATCTATGCATGGAATATCTTTCCATTTCTTTGTGTCATCTTCAATTTCTTTCATCAGTGTTTTATAGTTTTCAAAGTACAAGTCTTTCACCTCTTTTGCCAGATATTTCTTATAAGTTAATGGTTTATTTTTCTGTGATAAAATAATTCTTACACTTTATTTATAGGATAACATTAATGGTAATGATTTATTGCTTAGAGTACATAATCTTTTCTGGTAACATAAGGTGACCTATGAGCTAGTTCTTTAAAACTAAATATTTTGAGTAGCTCCTCTGTTTTGAATACGTCAGACCAAATGGTGTGCCAGAAAATAAATGACATGTAAAAGACAGACTGATATATTATTCATCAGATGTGTTTTTTAAACACCCATTTAATTCTAAACCTGTAGAAGGAAATGTTTTCTTGACATTTCTGATAGATGTCACATCAATATGTATAAACAAAGCCAATATGTATAAATAAACCACCCTGGTTACAAAGGTGAATAAAGTAAGATAATGGCTGCAAACAACATAAATGTTTTCTGTTTTAAATTAAGCTTCACAATTCTAGACTTCAAGTTATATTATAAAGCTGCAGTGATCAAAACAGTATGGTATTGTCACAAAAATAGACACATAGATCAACAGAGTGGAAAACCCAGAAATGACCCCACAACTATATGGTCAATTAATTAATCTTCAAAAAATCTGGAAAGAATACCCAATGGGAAAAAGTCCCTTCAACAAATGGTGTTGGAAAAACTGGACAGCAATAAACAAAAGAATGAAACTGGACCATTTTCTTATACCATACCCAAAAATAAATTCATAAAGGATTAAAGACCTGCATATAAGACATGAAACCACAGAAATCCTAGAGAAGGACACAGGCAGTAACCTCTTTGATATTAGTCATTACACATTTTTCCTAGATATGCCTCCTGAGGCAAGGGAAACAAAAGCAAAGAATAAACTAATGGGACTTCATCAAAATAAAAAGCTTCTGAACAGAGACAGAAACAATTGTCAAAACTAAAAGGCAACCTATGGAATGGGAGAAGATATTTTTAAATGGCATAGCTGATAAAAGGTTAGTATCCAAAGTCTATAAAGAATTTTTAAAACTAAATACCTCAAAATTGGATGATCCAATTAAAAACGGGCAGAAAACATAAAAAGACATTTTTTCTAAAGAAGACATGCAAATGGCTAACAGTCATATGAAAAGATGCTCAACATCACTGATTATCAGGGAAATGAATATCAAAAGTACAATGAGATATCACCTCGCACCATTCAGAATGGTAAAATCAACAACACAAGAAACAATAGGTGTTAGGGAGGAGAAAGGGGAACCCTCTTGGTAGGAGTGCAATGTGGTGCTGCCACTGTGGAAAACAGTATGGAAGTTCCTCAAAAAGATAAAATAAGAACTACCTTAAAATCCAGCAATTGCACTGCTAGGTATTTTCCCAAAGGATACAAAATACTGATTTGAAGGGATACATGCACCCCGGTGTTTATAGTAGCATTATCTACAATAGCAAAATTATAGAAACAGCCCAAGTGTTTGTCTACCAACGAATACACACACATTCACACACACACACACATACACACACTGGAATATTACTTGGCCATAAAAAAGAATGAAATCTTTTCATTTGCAATGATGTGCATGGAACTAAGGAATATTATGCTAAGTGAAATAAGTCAGAGAAAGACAAATACCACATGATTTCACTCATATGTGGAATTTAAGAAACAAAACAAAGGAGCATAGGGAAAAAATAGAGAGGGAAGCAAACCAAGGAACAGACTCTTATGATGGTTACCAGAGGTGAGGTGAGTGGTGGGGATGGGTAAAATAGGACATGGGGATTAAGGAGTGCACTTGTTGTGAAGAGCATAGGGTGGTGTATGGAAGTGTTGAATCACTAAATTGTACACCCGAAACTAATAGTAAGCTATATGTTAACTAACTGGAATTTAAATAAAAACTTTTAAAAAGAAAATATCTGGTAATATGTTGTTAGCTTTATAGAAATACCTGAATGTGACCTGCCAAGTAAAGCTGAAAATAATTTTAGCTAAGTATTTATAATTATAACAAAATTAAATGCTCTCTTCTGTTGCTGAGAATGTGGAGGAAACCTTGCCATTCCCTTCCATAAATAGTGTGACATTGAGCAAGAGCTGTTGGAAGAAACAAATATATTATCAAGAAGTAAAAAAGGAATTGAATGGCTTTTTGAGTTAATGGTTGACATTTGCATATATTTTAGGGACCTAATGAGATAGTAATTATGCTGTCCAAGATACAGTTGAGCCTGAATGGGAAGGCTAGGCTCGTGCTCTGAGCAGGAGCCATTCTTATCGTGATTTACCAAATGATCATGACCAATGGTTTAAACCTTTGTTTCCTCACTAGCTAATTAGATTTAGTGAATTTCTTGACCCGTATCCATCTCCAGAATCTATACAGACTTGGTTTTGGTTAAAAAATCTGTACTTCTGATTATTTCTCAGGAACTCTATCTACATCTTAATTTGTAGCAGCTTATGCTAATGTAGTCATTGCTGCAAGTCAAAGTTATTCTTCTGAAGCACACTCTCCTCTCTGGATTATCTTTCAATGACTATATCAAGAGAACTCACTTTAATTTTCAAATCCCAGGTATCATGTTGTTATACGATAAGCAGTAATAGTCAAGCTACTAATGACTGCATCCTCTTCTGGATTCACATACCACTAATTATTATATTAACTTCCTCACACTTTATTCTAAGTCTGTTTTGCCTTTATGCTTACCCTGTAATCTTGACTCTACTCAAACTTGGAATCTCCTAGAACTCAGGACTTCCTGAGTACTTTCTCTTGTTTTATAGCTTGGCCGAACTATTGCCTTGGCACATGATATAGCACATAAGCATCCAGTACATGACCAGGTCTGTGTTAATGTGGTAATATAGCACATTGTGCATATTCATTTTCATTTTGTTTTTTTTTCCTGTAGGCATAGTAGAATAATTATCTCCTACTCTTGCAAGAAAGCAGTGGTAAAATCCACCAAAACAAAATTTGCTACATTATAGGGTCCTTGGGAGAAATCTGAAGGGGTGGCTCTTTATTCTTGAGTGATTTCAAAATGACATCTTTTAACATTTCCCAATGAATAATGCATGTGTCTCTTAATCCTCAAGCCTTGTTAAACACTAAGAAAAAGTGAAATGAGCACTGGATGAGGTGTCAGAGATGTAAGTTGTAGCCTCTTCTCTGTCATGGACTCACAGAGGTACTTGGCCCAGTGATTTCAATTCTCTGAGCCTCGGTTTTTCCAATTGTAAAATACAAACTGTCAATGTATGCCATTTTTCAAAGCATAAAAGAGCCTTAGATGTTTTCCATTGATCTCATCAATGACAGGATTTGAATCTGTTTCTGACAATTTTCTTTGACTCAGGGTCTGCAGAAGGATTCTCTAGACCTATGGCACAAGAAAAAGGCTTTTGGGAGGTCACTTTAATGGGCAAGGGAAACAGCACTCTCTGTGGTCCCCTCTTTCAAAATTAGATAGGGTTCAGAAGAAGGAGTTAAATCCCCTGACTCTGAGTATCTGATTAATGCCAAAACTGTCTATGAGAGGAATGCAGAAAGCATGCTTCTTTCTCCTATTCATTTCAGTCACCTAGTGCAAAGGGGGAAAATTGAGTTCATTCATTCCTAAGGGTCTCTAGGTGAAAATTCAGTGAATTTTTTGGAGGAATCAATGTCCCACTTTGTATTTATTCACCTTTACAATATTCAGTACTGTATTGTACCAGCCCAAAAACAATAGATATATTAGATGATTCGTGTTTCACAGAAATATTGCTCCAAACCTATAGCAAGATAGAGCAGTACATGTGTTTACAAGGGCAAATAATATTTTTTATAATTAAAAAAATACCCCCCCAGACACGAACTTCTTGAAGGATGGTTTTTATGTGATCTAGGTATTTGCTAGTGTGGCCAGTGGAATCTTTCCTTCAGCTGAAAAACTTGAATCCCATCTATAAAATTAATGCCTTTGCCACTATACCTGATATTTACAGCAGCTGAAGGAAAGAAATACTCCTTGCTGAATGATTCAAAGCTCTCTAACAAATGTAGCTCTAGTTGAATAAAATTTTACCTTTTTTCTTCCCTGAAAAGATTAGAGCAGTATAAAATGAAGTCCATGAAAAAAAAATAAAAAACTAAAATAAAGTCCATGCACACCATTGTTAAGAGCAGAGAAAGGAGCAGGAAAATCATTTGAGATTTCGTCCTGTATCATGTCAAATCCATCCTTTCCTTTTTTTTTAAATTACCCTTTTCTTTTTTATAATCTCTGAATGCAGCTCCAAACAATTACATGCTACTGATAACCTCATCATTCGGTTTAAAGTTAGAAAGCACCTTCCTCAATATTTCTACTTGAGCACAAAAGAGAAAAAACATGCAAACCAGGAAACAATTTTACTTACATTTTGTCAAAATAAGTTAATTGTGAGTATCTAAAAATGTAAATTTAACCTAAAATCATTTAGCTCATTGTTGTTTCTTTTAATGTACTGATTATTCTGATAGATACAGCTTATCTATGAGAAACAGAGCCACTATATATCTTGTCTTCTTATTTCTTTTCTTTCATTATAATTGTGTTTTGTTGTCATTGTTGTTCTGCAGAGCATTCTTTGAAAGCAGAATCTCTACACCTAACTTAACTGCCATTCACATTTGTAGTAAAAATACGTAACTTATACAAGCTGATAAGAACATGCATTCATGTTAGTAAAGGTCCTGAGACATTATAATTCTTATTTTTTAATCATAGATCATTTTGAAAATAACAGAAACTTAACCATTTTAATCATTTAGCACATAAAAATATCACCTCCAAAAAGTTATAACAAAGAGTAGATAAAAAATATTCTGCACATCCTGCAAGTGACTCTACTTAATACAGAGTTGGTTAAATTACGAATGTTCATGGGTATATTTTATTCAATATCAATTGAGTGAAACACATTAAGAAACACATTAGGAAAAATGTCAAACTTACATTTCTCCCCATTCTAAGTTACCTCCCCCTCCCACATCAAGCAGCCAACTGTATATTTTTTTTTGCTCATGCAAATACTAAGGAAATGACATACAAGGATGGTCCAGGTTCATGATATCCATATCACCCTTAAATCTGACAGGTTACCCAGAATCTTGTGTGAAGAGACCAATTCTAGATATTAATAGTAAAAGGCTCAGATAATATCTAATTATTCATTAAAAAAGAAGCCTACCGTTTCAGTTTCTTTCTGTTTTCTCCAGAGATCTCCAAAGGATTCAAGTGACAGCCACTCCAACAAGGATGCCACTGATATATGCATCAATTCCAGCTCCCTGTTCTGAGAAAAAAAATCCAATCCTTTCTCACTACCAAAAAAGGAAATAAAGACAAAAAGAAAGGAGAAAAAAGAAAGAAAAAAAGAAAGAGAGAGAGAAAGAAAGAAAAAAGAAAGAAAAGGAAAGAAAAGAAAGGAAAGGGGGAGGGAGGGAAGTACAGAAGGAGGGGGGAAAGAATAAAAAGAAAACAAAATTTTAAAAAGCCAAAAGAAAAATGAAGATAGCAAAAGGAAAAAAAAAGAAAATTCTCAGCGTTACCTAACCACTACCATGTTAAAAAACATGGTAGCGAGATGTCAGAGTGAAATATGCACGCCTCTGTGCACACTGAACATTTCCGTTTTCCAGGGGGTAGCTTGAGCTAGCAAGCTCACTGGTGCTCGGTCTCTCTCTCTCTCTCTCTCTCTGATTAATGATGCAGAACTATGCTATGGGCTGTACATAAAGCCTGCTAAGGTTCTCACTTAGCAAAGAAACTCTTGTTTCTATTTATAGTACCACCATGCATTGTCTTCTAATCTTGTGGTTGCACTAAGCTTTGAGTTTGTGACAATACATGGTCTATTTGTTTATGGAGTCTTTTGCAGAAGTTATGTGCCCTCTGGCCCCTTTCATAGATAGTGGACCACTGCAATCTTCACTGTGATCCTTTCTCTCAGGCACTCAGTTGTAGTGTTGAGGTACCAAAGTAGATACTCCTTACCTAAAGTTGCCCTTAGGTAGTTCCCAGTAGGAGAGTTCAAAGTGGGAATGACCTCTGCCTAGGGCATTCTTAGATGTGTAGACCTTTAAACCCCTGAGATTAAAATAAATACTCTACTCTTTAAGAAAAACTTGGAAGATACCTAACTCACCTCCCACTTCCTGTTCACCTACTCCCCATTCCCCCCAGAGTCCTGGGCCAGGAAGTGCAAGTAAACCCCCATTTCCTCTCAGTGTTAGGGATAATTGGGTGAAGAGAGCCTGATTTCCTGTAGCCCAGACCCTTAGCCACAGCCTATTGAAGATGGTGTTCCAAGTAGCCTCAGAGCTCCATAACCCAGCACTACACTGTATTAGACACCTAACATACCACCACCAGCAGCAGGATCCCTGAGAGATGAACAAGGAGCAATGGAAGGCAATCTTCAAGACTTAAGTAGTATTTTAGACCAGAGCAAGGGAACTTTTCACTTCTTTCTCCCATGGAGAAATGCAGGTTATATTAATGCAGGTCCAGCCTCATGCCAGGACATACATTCACAGTATATTATAGGAAGCATCTGTAGGACTCTGCCTCAAAAGACTTTCTTCACTAACGCCTGAAACACAAGTCCTTTGGAAGCAAGCATTTCCTTCTTCCTGAGTCTTGATTTTCAAATCCTGACACTCTTAGAAATATCCTTATTTGAAAACTTTGGCGTGAATGAATTTATTAGAATTGGAAAGATGAGAATAGATGGTGGCAGCAGGATATAAAAGAAAAATGAAAAGATTCCAGGACACAAAAACTGAATTACAAAAACAATATTTAATGATTTTGCACCAAGCTTGCTATGGTGAGACTAGTTCTCAGCAAGTGTAGTAAATATATGGGAAAGGAGCAAATTAATCTGTTTGCATTAAGTCAGATATATTGACAACAGCTCACAATTCATTGTCCCTGCTGTATCTTTTTATTCCGTTCTTCACAGTCTGGCAGAATATGGCATTAATGCTTTGTTTGTTTATTTAAAGAAAAATTTCCTACTTGCTTTTTCCTGTGTCTTGAGTTTATTGTGATGCTCTCTCCCTTCACTCTGACTTAACTCCATTCGGCAAACACCTACTGAATAACTGCCAAATGCAGACCAGTAGATCAAATATAGCTGAAGAAGAGAGAATGAAGGGAAAAGAGTAGGAGAGAGATGATGGTAAACAAAAAGACACCACCTCCCAGCAACATTTTAGAATGTAGTTAAGCAGATAAGACATTATGTAGTTGCCTCAAATATAAGGCAACATACATGTCATAGGGGCCTAAAAATGTCATATCTACTGCTGCAAGATTTTACAGAAGTCAGGGATCCCAGGGGGGCTGGGATAAGGAATGGGATTTCAGGATGTGAGTCAGGCAAGTTTTCCAGGAGAATGAGAGATTGGACTGGGCCTATTAAAAATAGTAGGACTTCAACAAGCACAGAGCAGAAATATATATTTTCAGATTTCTTAGGGCCCATAAATTTTGCGGTTTTGTATAGGCTCACCTTTTATTATGTTCATTTTCTTCCTGTCTGCTTCCACCAAGTAAGATTTGGGCATGGACATATCAGTCTTGTAGTTTCAGCTCTCTGTCCCAAATAGAACTCATAGGAGCCAATCCTAATGTATTGTAACATAAAATACCTAGTGTAAAATTTCCTGACCTAGACTGTACTTATAGTTCCTATTTAGATCAAGGAACTTTAGTCCAATTAGAATCAAAGTAATACCCCTATAGGAACATTGTTAAATTACACTCCAAATTGGTCAGGTAAGAATACTATATCAGAACTGAATGGAATATGAGTGATGATTTAGTCTAAGCTCTAATTTTAAGATGAAGAATATTAAGAGAGAAGGACCAGATTCATGTTTCATGGTGAATTAATGATCAATCATGGACTTAAACCCAGGTTTCTTGGCTTTTAAGACAATGTCCTCACCAAAGTCATTTCCATCTGGCTAGTGTCTCATGGCATTAATGATATGGATAATTTGTCCACAATTATATCATCTATGGCAAGGCTTTGTCTTAGTTACAGAGGAAAGGTCAAATATCAAATAAACTCAAAAGCTGATTTCTATGCCTCTGTCTTTATACATAAAAAGGGTGGACACATGTGGACTCTGAGAAACAAACTGAGGGTTTTGGAGGGGATAGGGGTGGGGGGTTTGGTGAGCCTGGTGGTGGGTATTAAGGAGGGCACGTATTGCATGAAGCACTGGATGTGGTGCATAATCAATGAATCTTGGAACACCGAAAAAATAAAATTAAATTAAAAAATTTTAAAAAAGAGGTGCCTGGGTGGCTCAGTGGCTTAAAGCCTCTGCCTTCGGCTCAGGTCATGATCTCAGGGTCCTGGGATTGAGCCCCACATCGGGCTTTCTGCTCAGCGGGGAGCCTCCCTCTCCGCCTACTTGTGTTCTCTCTCTCTCCGTCAAATGAATAAATAAAATCTTTAAAAAAGAAATTAAAAAAAAAAAGAAGAATGCCACCAGGCCACTGTGATCAAATACAAGAGGATAAAGTCTTCTAGAAAGTGTGAGACACAATACAGAATGTAACATTGATGTTCATAACAAGCATTCCTAAGGATCATATTTTTATGCAGTGTGGACAAACAGATTAAGTCCAGTTGGAATTCAGTAACCTCAAATGTGGGATGATTTTCAACAAATCTCAACCAAGAATATGCCGGCCACTATTCTAGTCCCTAGAAATACAGTAGTGAACAAAACAGACAAGGTTTCTTTTGTCTTCCAGCTTATATTACAGTTGGATTGGGGAGGGAGGATAGGCAATAAATAAGTAAACAAACAAATATGTTCTTGAGAGATAATATTAAGTATTATAAAGACAATTTAAAAAGGGCGCCTGGATGGCTCAGTGGGTTAAAGCCTCTGTCCTCAGCTCAGGTGATGATCTCAGGGTCCTGGGATCGAGCCCCACATCAGGCTCTCTGCTCAGCAGGGAGCCTGCCTCCCCCTCTCTCTCTGCCTGCCTCTCTGCCTACTTGTGATCTCTTTCTCTCTGTCAAATAAATAAATAAACTCTTAAAAAAAAAGACAATTTAAAAATGTCATGTGATAGTGACTTGCTCACTTGACCCCATGTACCTTTTTATTTCCATCAATGATATAGCACAGTGGAGATGATTATGGCCTCTGGAGCCAGACTGCCTAGGTTCAAACCACTACTTATTAGATGAATGACCTTGGACAAAATTACTTAACCTCTCTGGGTCATTTCCATTTGCATAATGAGAATAAGAAGAGTCCCTACCTTACAATATTGTTTCAATGACTAAATGAGTTAATTATTGTAAAGTGCTTACAACAGTGTTTGGCTTTTTGTAAGTACTCAATAAAACTTATAGCTGTTATTAATATGAAAAAAAAAAACAAAAAAAATAAATAAAAGGGGTGGACATTTGACTCACTTAGATCTACTTTAAAAAGAAAAATGTTTAAGCCCATTCAAACTACAGATACAGTCCAAGACAATTTATAAATCTTTTCTTGGTAGTGTAATTTTGAAATATAAAATATATTAAAGTGGAAAAAAAGGGGGAAGATGGTGGCAAAGTAGGAGGACCCTAGGCTCACCTCCTCCCACAAATACAACTAGATAAATATCAAATCATCCTAAATGCCTCAGAAATTGACCTGAAGACTGCCAGAACAAACTACACAACTAAAGGTAGAGAATAGGCCACATTGAAGAAGGTAAAAAGTGCAGAGATGCAGTTTGGTAGAAAAATGGATTGTAGTCCTTGCAGTGGGGATGCAGCCACTGTGATGGAGAAGGATGAGAGACAGACTAACCCAAGGGTGGTGCACAAGGAGAAGGAATCCCCATAGTAATTGGCTTGGAAAGCAAGAGGGGATGAATTTTGTGACTTCTGGCAATGAGCTGTGCTTAAAGTTTGCAATTTTAAAGGTCAGTGGGCTTGGTTCCAAGATAACATGGAGAACATTGGGACTGCTCTTGAAAGAAAGCAGGGCAAACAGGCTGTGAACATACACCACGAAAACAGCAATCTGAAGAGAACCTGGGGCACATGGTGAGGAGGTTATTCGCTTATTTCAGTGTATGAACCAAAGAGGCAGTATTCACAGAGAGAACCCTCTAGTAACAAAGGGACTGGGAGGCATCTTTCCCCTCCTCTCCCTTCAGCATAAGCACAGGGCCGCCTGCAGAAATCAGCAAGACTACACAGCTTGTTATTTAACTTGCTTACACCAAGACTTGAGTCCCTTCACTCCAGTAGAAACACCCTTCCCTTCCCAGTCATGCTTGTGTGAGTAAAGGGTGGTGTAACCCTTCCCCCAGAATTCCTGCAAATTTTGCAGGGACATGGTTCCAGAGGTGATGCCAACAGGTATAATTTTATAGGCAGACCAGAGCACACCTTCTTAAAACTCACCACATTCAGGTCAGGAACCAAACACTGCACACCACAGGCAAAGAAAGCTTCTGCAGACTACTGGCCTGAAAGATAAAGCAACCAGGATAAACCAGCAGAGTCCACACTCTGAAACACCAGGCCCTGGGGAACGAAGGACACTACACCGAAGGGCAATATGGGACCTCTTCTGCATAAGTTCATTGCCCTCAAGAACAGATATAGCTAATTTTCATAACACAGAGAAACAGGCACAGAGACTTAGACAAAAATGAGAAAACAGAGGAATTTGTTCCAAGAGAAATAATAGGACAAGGCCACAGTCAGAGATCTACCGAAACAGATATAAGTACATGCCCAATAGAGAATTGAAAGCAATGATTGTAAAGATACTTGCTGGACTAAGAAAGGAGTGGAAAGCATCAGTGAAACCCTTACCACAAAGAAAAAGAATAATATAGTAGAGATAAAGGGTTCAATAAACAAAATGAGAAACATACTAGACAGTATGGACAGCAGGCTGAAAGAAGAAGAGGAATGAATTAAAGACCAAGAAGACAGTAATGGAAAGTAATCAAGCTGAAAAAAAGAGAGAAAAAAGAATTATGTAAAATGAGTATAAACTTGCAGGACTCAGAGACTCCATCAAATATAACATTAATATTATAGGAATCCAAGAAGAAGAGAAAAGGGGGCAGAAAATGTATTTGAAGAAATAATAGCTGAAAACACTCCTAAACTGGGGAGAAAACAGATATCCAGACCCATGAGGCACAGAGAACCCCCAACAAAATCAACAAAAGCAGATCCACACCAAGACATCAAGACATATTGTAACTAAATAGGGAAAATGTAGGATAAAGAAAATATTTTAAAAGAAGCAAGACAAAAAAAAAAAAAAAAAAAGTCGGTTACATACAAAGGAGAATCCATAAGGCCATCAGCAGATTTTCAGCAGGAACTTTGTAAGCAAGAAGAAAGTGGCATGATATATTCAAAGTACTGAATGGGAAAAATCTGCAGCCAAGAATACTTGATCTACAAAGACTACCATCTGGAACAGAAGGAGAGATGAAAAGTTTCCCAGACAAACAAAAACTAAAGGAGTTTGTGACCACTAAATCTGCCCTGCAAGAAATATTAAAGGAGACTCTGAGTAGAAAGGAGAGACCAAAAATGATAGTAAGAAGGTAGGAAATACAAAAGCAGTAAAAATGAATATTCTGTAAAGGAAAAAAATCACTCAATAAAGTCACAAAATAAAAGATGTAAAACATGATAATGTATACCTAACATTTGAGGAGGAGAGGAGAAAAGAATGGGTTCAAACTTAAATGACCATCAACTTAATATAAACTGTTATATACAGAAAAGGTTATATAAAAACCTAATGGTAATCATATATCAAAAACCAGTAATACATACGCAAAGAAAAATACAGAAAGAAATCCAAATATATCACTAAAGAAAACTAAAAAAAAAAAGAGAGAGAAAGACAAGAAAGGATGAGAAAAAGTCTTCAGAAACAACCACAAAACAAATAATAAAACAGCAATGAATGCATATCTATCAATAATTAGTTTGAATGTAAATGGACTAAATGCTCCAATCAAAAGACATAGGGTGACAGAATGGATAAAAAAAAAAAAAAACGATCAATCTAAATGCTGCCTACAGGAGACTCATTTTAGACCTAAAGAAACCTATAGATTGAAACGGATGGGATGGAGAAAAAATAACCATGCAAATGGCTGTCAAAAGAAAACTGGTGTAGCAATACTTACATCAGAAAAAATAGATTTTAAAACAAAGACTGTAACAAGAGACAAAGAAGGACCCTATATAAAAATAAAGGGGACAATCCTACAAGAACATATAACAATTGTAAATATTTATACACCAAACATGGGAGCACCCAAATATGTAAAACTGTTAAAAGCAAACATAATGGAACTGATAATAAAACAGTTATAGTAAAGGATTTTTTTAAAAAAATTATTTAATTTCCAGTTAGTTAACATGCAGTGTAATATTAGTTACAAGTGAACAATATAGTGATTCAACACTTCCATATAACATCCACTGCTCATCACAGCAAGTGAACTCCTTAACTCCTTAAACCCCATCACCTATTTAGCCCATTCCCCATCCACCTCCCAAAGATTTTGGATCATAGTGTTTTCATTTCATTCTTTCCTTGTACTTTCTTTATTTCTTCTTTTATTTGCTGCTTGACACATTCATTGTTTTGTAGCATGTTGTTTAACTTCCATGTATTTGTGATCTTTCCAGATGTTTTTGTTGTTGTTGACTTCCAGTTTTAGAGCCTTATGGTTAAAAAGGATGCATGGTTTGACATCAATCTTCTTGTGTTTGTTGAGACCTGTTTTGTGACCTAATATGTGATCTACTCTGGAGAATGTTCCAAGTGTTAATAACAGGGGACTTTAGCACCATACTTATTTCAATGGATAGATTGTCCAATCAGAAATCAACAAGGAAACAATGGCTTTGAATGACATATGGGACCAGGAGGATTTGACAGACATATTTAGAATATGTCTTCCTAAAGTAGAATACACATTCTTTTCAGGTGCACACAGAGGATTCTCCAGAATAGATCACATATTATGCCACAAAATAGGTCTCAACAAATTGAAAGTGAATTCATACCACGCATCTTTTCTGACCACAACACTATGAAACTGGAATTCAAACACAAGAAAAAAAATCTGGAAAGATAAAAAAAATGAGGTTAAATAATAATATGCTACTAGACAATGAATGTGTTTACCAAAAAATCAAAGAAAAAATCCAAAATTTCATGGAAACAGATGAAAATGAAAACAAAATGGTTCAAAACCTTTGGAATGCAGCAAAAGTGGTTCCAAGAGGGAAATTTAGAGCAATAGAGGCCTACCTAAATAAGAAATATCTCAAATAAACAACCTAACCTAGGAATAAGCCTAACCAAAAAGTTGAAAGATCTGCACTCTGAACAGTATAAAACACTGATAAAAGAAATTCACGATGACACAAAGAAATGGAAATATATTCCATGAGCATGAATTGGAAGAACAAATATTGTTAAAATGTCTTTACTCCCCAAAGCAATCTACACATTTAATTCAATCCCTATCAATGGCATTTTTCACAGAAGTAGAACAAAAATCCTACAATTTATATGGAACCACAAAAGACCATGAATTGACAAAACAATTTGGAGAAAGAAAAGCAAAGCTGGAGGTATCACAATTTCAAACTTTAAGTTATATTACAGAGCTGTAGTAATGAAAACTGTATCATATTGGCACAAAAAATAGATACATAGATCAATGTAACAGAATACTCAGAAAGAAACAACTATATGGTCAGTTAATCTCAAACAAAGCAGTAAAGAATATCCAATTGGAAAAGGAGAGTCCCTTCAACAAATGGTGTTGGGAAAACTGTTCAGCTGCATGAAAATGAATTAAACTGGACTACCTTCTTACATCATACACAAAGATAAAAACCTAAATGTGAGACATAATACCACAAAAATCCTAGAAGTTAACACTCGCAGTAATTTCTCTGGTATCAGGTGTAGGAACATTTTTCTAGATATGTCTCCTGAGGCAAAGTAAATAGAAGCAAAAGTAAACTATCAGTACTACATCAAAATAAAAAGCTTTTGTACAGCAAAGGAAATCATCAATAAAACAAAAGGCAACCTACTAAATGGGAGACAATATTTGCAAGTGACATATCCAATAAAGGGTTAGTAGGCAAATACATAAAGGACTTATACAAATTAACACCCAAAAGCCAAATAATCTAATTAAAAATAGGCAGAAGAAATGAATATATATTTCTTCAAAGAAGACCTACAAATGGCCAACAGACACAAGAAAAGATGCTCAACATCACTCATCATCAGGGAAATACAAATCAAGACCACAATGAGATATCACCTCACACCAAAGTTGCTAAAATCAAAAACACAAGAAACAACCTGTGTTGGTGAGAATGTGAAGAAAACTGTTGGTAGGAATGCAAACTAGTATTGCCACTGTGGAAAACAGTAGACAGGTTCCTCAAAAAATTAAAATAGAACTACCCTATGATTAAATTATGGTGCTACAGAATATTTACCCAAAAAAATACAACAACACTAATTCAAAGGGATACATGGACCAGTATGTATATTGCAGCATTATTTACTATAGCCAAATTATGGAAAATGTGCAAACATCCATTGATTCATAATGGATAAAGAAGATGTGAGAGATATATATATACACACACACACACACACACACACACACACACACACACACTACGGAATAATATTCAGCCATAAAAAAGAATGAAATCTTGCCATTTGCAAGGACTTAGATTGAGATAGAAAGTATATGCTAAATGAAGTGTTAGTCAGAGAAAGACAAATACCATATGATTTCACTCATATGTGGAATTTAAGAAACAAAACAAATAAAGAACAAAAAGATAGGGAAACAAACCAAGACAAAGACTCTTAACTATTGAGAACAAACTGATGGTTACCAGAGGGTAGGTTGGTGGGAGAATAGGTTAAATAGGTGATGAGGATTAAGGAGTACACTTGTGATGAGCACAGGCTGATACATGGAAGTGTTGAATTACTATACTTTATGCCTGAAGCTAAAATAACACTGTAAGTTAACTCTACTGGAATTTTTTAAAAAGATTAATAAAAAGGAGTCTGTTTTCCCTTGTTCAGGGAGTCATGGCTTTGTAAATTATTCTCCATAATCTCCTATTTATATAAATAATGATGACCTTGTGAGGCAAAATAATAATAACAATAACAATAATTAATAATAAAAGTGTGGGGCACCTGGGTGGCTCAGTTGGTTGATTTTTGCACATTGCTTTTATATCCTGCAACTTTACAGAATTCGTTTATCAGTTCTAGTATGTTTTTGGTAGAGTCTTTCAGGTTTGCTATATATGTCATAGTATAGTATGTCATCTGCAAATAGTGGAAGTTTTACTTCTTCCTTGCCAATTTGAATGCCTTTTATTTCTTTTGTCTCAGATCATAATCTCAGGGTCATGAGATAGAGCCATGCATAGGGCTCCATGCTCAGCAGGGAGTCTGCTTGAGATTCTCTCTCTCCCTCTCCTGCTGCCCCTCCCCTCAATTGTGCAGTCTCTCTCTCTTTCTCTCTCTCTCTCAAGGGAATAAATAACCCTTTAAAAAATAATAATAAAGTGTAAATAAAGGAAAAGTTTGAGCTTCCAGTATTGGTTTGAGGAAAGAATTTTCTTTTTAATAAATATTTCATTATCATTTAATGTATACCTCATGTTTCTAAAATTACTCTTTCAACTTAGTTTATTGCATTGCATATAAAATATTGCATAATACAATATAGATTATCATTAAAATAAATTTTCTAAACATATTCATATCATCAGACCTATAATTTTAAATACCAGTGGTTCTCTCTAAGAATTTTCCACAGTTTAAATTTTTATTCACTATGATTTAATCATAACTAGCATTTGTTCAGCACTCTAATCTGCAAAGTGCTTTATTCTTTGTTATGTAATTGCACAAAATTAACACATCATCATCAATAAGACATCAGAGTGCTGAAATTAACAAATTAAAATACATTTCAAAATAGGTTACCGAAATTATTTTCTTTATCAAGTTACCAGTTAAGATACTAATAGTCATACTTATTCCTTCTTTTAATAAAATACTTTTTTTGGAGAGTGATGGCCTGAGAGTTGGCAACCCACTAAGCACTGTGCTATCAATTTTACATTTGTTATATTATTTACTCATTCAAACAACCCTATGTTTTAGATATTATTTGTCCCATTTTATAGCTAAAAGCCAGGCTAAGAGATGTTAAATAACTTTCTCCAAGTTATACAGCTTTGATTGTCAAAAAATGCTAAAAAATTGATTTGCAGTTTTGAAATTAAGATTTCTTTTTTTTAATTTTTATTTTTTCAGTGTTCCAAGTTTCATTGTTCATGCACCACACCCAGTGCTCCATGCAATATGTGCCCTCCTCAATATAAGGGAAAAAATGAAATTAAGATTTCAAGACACAGGAACACTTGGGTGGCTCAGTCGGTTAAGTGTCTATCTTCAGCTCAGGTCATGATTCCATGGTCTTGGGATTGAGTCCAATATCTGGCTCCTTGCTCAGCCGGGAGCCTGCTTCTCTCTGACAAATAAATAAATAAATAAATAAAATCTTAAAAAAAAAAAGTTAAAGATTTCAAGCCACATTATCATTGCTGATTCTCAGACTATAGTGGTACTTATTGGTAAAGTATAATATTGCAACCAAATTATATTAATCATTATAAATATGAAGATAATAAAAGAATAACTTATAAATGTTGATTTAGGTGATGCACATGGTCAAGAGAAAAATTCTCACAGCTTTGGGATTCTGGGGTTATGGCATAAGGTAGATTCCATATTTGTGGAACCCCCACATAGTCCTAAATAAACTGCAAATTACCTTTCAGTACCAAAATTACAAGCAGTCCAAGGCCAGATCACCGACTCAACTCCTTCCTTCTTTGCCAAAGTTTTCGGTGATATCTTATACTGTATGTTTTGTCTTTCCTTGGGGGATAGTCTCTGACTTGATCATGAAAGGAGGTGGGAAAACAGAATTCACTTTACAGAAAGCAAAGAAGGAAGAAAATGAGGGGGAATTGGTGGAACATTGTTTCTATCCCAAATAGCCCAGTGGCCAGAGTCAGTTTACTCAAGACCATGCTCATTTGTAATTATGTATTGGGGCAGGACCAGAGGGCTTCACAGGGGAATTCTACCAAAAAGTTACGGAAGAGTTAATACATATTCTTCTCAAACTATTCGGAAAAAAAAAAATAGGAAAGGAAGGAAAAATTCCAAATTCATTCTATGAGGCAAGTAGTACCCTGACACCAAAACCAGATAAAGACAATACCAAAAAAGAGAACCACAGGCCGATATCTTTAATGAATAGAGTCCAAAGATCCTCAGTAAAATACTAGCAAACTGAATCCAATAATACATTAAAAAAGCATTCACCACTATAAAGTGGGATTTATTCCGGGTGTACAAAAAGTTGGTTCAATATTTGCAAATCAATCAACATGATTCATCGCATCAATAAGAGAAAGGATGAAAAACATATCATCATTTCAATAGACACAAAAAGAGCATTTGGCAAATTATAACATCCATTCATGATAAAAGCCCTCAACAAAATAGGTTTAGAGGGAACATACCTCAACATAATAAAGGCCATATACGAAAAACCTACAGCAAACATCACAATGGGGAAATACTAAGATCAGGAATGAGACAAGGATGTCCACTCTTTCCACTTTTATTCAACGTAGTACTGGAAGTCCTAGCCATAGCAATTGGACAACCAGTTTGGGGCCTGGAGGGAGCCTAATTTGTTATTTTGAAAATGTTCAGAGAACATTCTACTAAAGTTCACAGTGTAAGTGCAAATGAGCACTGAATATCTCAATCAAAAATAACACTCAAGGGAAATAAGCAAATGGGTGCTGTTTGGATCTGCATGCTTAGACCAGAACTCAAGGCAGGAATGGTTTTATTGTTACTGATTTTAAGTCTTTATAATTAACAATAAGTGAGAGTATATATTGTATCAGACCCTTGTGATAGGGGATTCAGCAGGAGCCCACAAAGTTCACTTTATAAAGCCCGTATTCAGATATACACATGTGGTTTGTCCTTCATAGAAAGAAACACCCTTTTCCATAGATAAACTAGGTCACTTGTCATACACAACACAGTATTCAATACAAGTGTTATAATCCCCAAAAGCCCACTCATATACCTGCCACCAGGTCTGAAAAGTCAGTATTCCAAGTGTGTCCTTTTTTGTTCTTCCCCTTCATTGTCCTTTTTTGCAAAAGCAAACTGTTGAGAAAGATAACATGTACAGCCTCAAATTCCTTATTTAGTGTAAATCTATTAGGTAAATCTACTCTCAGTGAGGATTCTGGCAATCAGGGGACAATTAACAGGAAAGGAATGATGGAGAGGAATGGGAAGGGTGTGGGGAAGTATCCATCACCCATTTTTGCCTTCAACCAAACATGCTGATCATGTAAGAGATTCATGAGTTTTTGGAAGTAAAAGGATTTTTAAGGAGGGCACTTGATGTAATGAGCACTGGGTGTCATATGCAACTGATGAATCACTAAATTCTACCCTTGAAACTAATAATACCGTATATGTTAACTAAATTGAATTTATTTTAAATAATTTAAAAAAAGAATTTTTAAACATCTTCCCGTACGGGAGTTTTTACTGGTGCCATGCATAGACTTCAGAAGGTCTTGGAATCTCTTAAAGCATTTATAAAAAATTTCTGTGAGCACTTTTTTTTGGGAAAAAGTCCATATTTTAATCAGATCCTTGAAGAGGCTGGGGCCAAAAAAATTTTAAGAATCACTGGACTAATGAGGGTTGCCACCACAAACTGTGTGCTATCAGAAGTGCAAGCTGGCAGGAAAGGCCCAGAAAATGAGGGTTTTCAGATAATATTCCCCCAAATGGTTATAAACTGTTAGTCTGTCCAACTTCCTCATTTTACAGGTGAGGAGACTGAAGCCCAAAGACAATTATACAAATTGTCCAATGTAGTATAATTATAATTACAGTATATTAGAATAGTGTAATATAGATGAGCTCAGGCAGGCCTTTTCAGCTTCACTTGTCACCTGCATTGCTGTGTTGCCCAGAGCAGCTGAGCTCAGCATCATGACATGCCTTGGAGAACTACATCAACCAGACTGTTGCAGTTATTACTTCTGAGGAGAGAATGATTGTGGGAACACTGCAATGTTTTAACTAGACCATTAACTTGAGTTTGGATGAAAGCCATGAACTAGTATTCAGCCCTTCACAGGAGTAAAACAAGTGGTGCTAGGGATAAACATTGGAACAAAGTCACAATGTTGCAGTTATTGAAGAAATTGCTGAAGAAACAAATCCTGCACTTGATTTGGGGACTATTCCAGCAGAACTTCTAAGCTCTGTATCACACTGAGGAAAAACTACATACCTTGGACATCTGTAAATCTTTGTATAGAAACTGATTATTCTGAGGATAATGTATGGAATTTTTCTGAATGTGTAGTGGTAGACTTGGACTCCATATAGATTCATTGTAATATGACATGTAAATTTAAAATATTTCTACATGTCTTTGAATAATACAGATGAGCTCAGTGTAAATTATTTTGAGTCTAAGGAGATGTAATTTCTCTTATCCTCTATTTTCCTTGATGTTTCTTTTCTGAGAGTCACTATAAATGGAAAAGAGGGTGCTCATTGTGTTGGATACAGGGTTACGCTGGTATTTTTAGATCTGAGTAGTGATAGAAGAAGAGAAGTGGTATAACGGGGAAATAAATGTTGAGTTCCAGGGCTATTGCCATGATATTTGATAAAATTTTAAAACACAGGTCCCTCAGTTTAGAGAATCTCTGAAATTGTATGAAAGTTTTGAGTGTGTATGTGTGTATTTTATGGAAAATATTTTTATAGATTTTATAAGCTTTTTAAGAGTCCATGACATGCAAAAAAGTTAAAAACCACTGACCTCATTTATTCATTGAAGTAAACTAAGGCCCAAAGAAGATAAGGGACTCACCTGTTCTCGTAGTTAGGAAGTAAAAAGCTAAGACAAGAACGCAGTCTCTCAACTTTGGTTCAGTGGTTTTTATACTGTGCCCTAAGCAACCTTTTTCTCTACCATCTTATCTTTCTAAATATGATGTATTTATGCTTTTTTCTTTATTTAATACCTGTGGGAAAGACCTGATGAGATATACTCAAGACCACAGACACTTGTAGACTCAATACAGAAAGGTATTTTTAAATGAGTGCAAGGAAGTCTTCTAAACCTCAAATCATTCAACTAATACATTTTCAAATGAATCTAGCCACTGTGATAGTGGTAAGAAGTTAAAGTTACATAGGTAAGTTTTTAGTTATAGACACTGTAAAATTGGATCTACTTGATTTATATAGGAAGCAATTTGTTAAAGATTATTAGATAAATCACTGGATCTCCAGGAGAGACCAAAAAAAAAAAAAAAAAAAAAAGACCCAGATGCCACACAGCTAGAGATAATTCAGCAAGGAGAAAAATCACATCATGAGAATATTCTAAGAGAATATTCACTGTCCAACACTTAGTACTATGACATTAGAGACTGTATGTGACACTTTGCACAGTATGTCTAAAAGAATAGGATGCCCCTGCCATAATGATTTCCATAATATCCAAGCTCAACCATATGGCCCCAGCCTCATATTGCTTTCTTCTACTTCCAAGTGCCATAAATTTTCATCTGCTCAACCAAACTTGGGTCATATGCCTGTACATCAGCTGCCAAAAAATAATTTTAAAATATATGTGTTTGTGTATGTATGCATACATGCAATGTAGATTTTAATTTTCTAACTTAATTGTACAAGAATCCAAACTAGAATGAGGTTGGAATGGGTATTGGATGAACAAACGTAGAATATCTTCCATAGGAGGTAAGATTAGTCAACTATTTTACATTGCAGTATGCAAAGGGAGCTAGTGTTAGTGAGTCACTCAAGGAATAATTTAAAATAAAAACTGACATGCTGAAACCTTGGGACACTACTAAACCAGTTAACTTCATAGTACACTGGTATGACATAAAACTCTTTGGAATTTTAGTTTAAGCCAAATAGGATTAAGAAGATAACCATTCAAAAAGGTAAAACACCCTAAATCCATGTCTACAATCCTTAAATTGAAAAGCGTGTTTTAGGAATTGTCTGTGTTTTTGCATGTTACCATAGAGAACCGACTCTATCAGGAGTTTGAAGGGACTGAGGGGTGGGACCCTGCCAGCTCAGGAATGCCTGGTCCTGGTTCAAGAGCACAGTGAGGTAAAAACGAATTAACAGCAGAGTAAATGGAATGGGGATAGATAATTGGGTGCTAGGAATAGAGAGAATGCAAAGAGGCTGATAGTTGAGGGAGAAGGAAGAAGGAAAAATGGATTAAATGTGGAAGTGGTGAGGAGATTTTTCAGCTAGAGTAAAATATGAGAAGTTCATAGGTAATGTTCTCTGTGTCTGTGCTAAACTCTGGAAAGAGACAGTAGTCTTGGGGGACCAAGGAAATGGGACCAGTTGGAGGCCACTGTATGTTGATTTTCCTGCCCTGTATCCCAGATCTGACTAAAAGAGCAGCGGCTAATAACTTATGAAGATGCTTTTCTTTTATAGGTCATATGGAGGAGAAGTTTTTTTTATAGGTATAGTTTCCATAGATTATTCATATACAGTAGAAAATAAAACAAAATGATCAATAAAGAGCAATTTTTCCTTGGCTTAAGGAATTGGACTAAATTGGTTCTATCAATCCCTTCTGATTTTAAGGATTTGCTGAAGCTTCTTTTGGTTGGGGAATAGAAAGTTAATTTGAAATCATCTATCCGAGCAAAATATTCATACCCAAATTGACTATTTATATTTCTTCTTTATTAGGATGTGCAAATATCATGAGCCACACTGCCTATATCTCCAATCTAGAATGTGCCTACTTCTTTCAAGCCTAGTTTCCCAGTCATTTGGCTTTGAAAATTATACACAGCAACAAATGAAACCTTTAATATTGACCTACTTTCCACCTTATATTAAACCAAAGGTACTTAAAACTATTTATTTATCAGCAATTGCCTTTTTAGTTTTGCTTGTCCTCACTTACTAAACAAAGGTCACATCTCCAGCTCATCGTAAGCATCAACTGAACTGTTAACAGGAATAGCATCAACTCAATTCTCTGTTAGCCCAGCAAAAAGCAAGTGATGTAGTATGACCAAACTGCTCCTCTTGCCACTATGTAGAGAGTATCTGAGTCCCTGGTTCCCCATCCCAAAAGGCCATGCTTCATCCCAAGTAATTAATCAAATACCCAATAGGCAAGTTCTAAGCCATCTGCTCCTTTTTGGAGCCTTCCCATGTCTCATTACTATTCCTTTCACTCTGTTTTCCACATGTCCTGGGTAAGGGAAAGAAGTGTAGGCATTTTAATCCTTAGAGATTATCATCATATTAACCAAGATATCCTCCGCCATACCGCAGATGTTTTAGTAAGGACTGTGTCATATGCAAGTGACTAAAACCCAATTCAAACTGGACCTAGAAAAAAATGTGTTAGCCAATATACGTGAAATTTCCAGGACTTCAAACATTTCTGGATCTAGGTTACAGACAATGAAAGCTTCTTATCATATATCCTAGGTTACAGACAATGAATGCTTCTTATCATATATCCTCCCTTATTTCCTCTAGCTTGGCTTTATTCTTAGGTAGGCTTTCCATAAATGGTGATAATCTGTACTTCCAATAGTCCTGAAAGGTAAGTAGACCAGGTATTATTATATTCTTCTTACACATGAGGAAAATGAAATACAAAGGACTTAAATATTTGAGAGGATTTCTCAAGGTTATGTAGCTTGATAAGTAGGTGATTATATCAGACACCTCACAATATTTCAGATTTTACTCCAGCTGTTTCTGAAGCAATTAGCTATAGAGAGATATAACTTGACAGCATCATGCCTCAACCATACCATATATATGGCTCATTTTTGGCTCAAGGTTTCTCTGTGCTGCATTACATGCTTACTGGAAAACTTGAAACTGTGACCATGCTTTTAAAATGTTCATAGTTATAGATCCAACATTATCTTAACTAGGATTGGCTTTAATAAGATGGATTTTATTTTATTTTTTTTAAGATTTTATTTATTTATTTGACAGACAGAGATCATAGGTAGGCAGAGAGGCAGGCAGAGAGAGGGGGAAGCAGGTTCCCTGCTGAGCAGAGAGCCCGATGCGGGGCTCGATCCCAGGACCCTGAGATCATGACCTGAGCCGAAGGCAGAGGCTTAACCCACTGAGCCACCCAGGCGCCCCAAGATGGATTTGAAATAGGAAAAGCATCTTACCTTACTCTTTTATCAAAAAAAAAAAAAAAAAAAAAGCCATGAACCAGAGAACAATAGCATTATAGCTAAGCAGAAACACAAGTAGAAAAGAGGAATTTCAGCTGACCTTTAACTTAAACCCAGTGAACAGTAAGCAACAATCACCAGCAGCAACAAAAATAAATGTCATGTTAGGCTGAATTACTGGAAATAAACTAGGATGATAGCATTGATAGTTATATTCTACTCTAAGCTAGTCAGACCACTCCTAAAATAGCTTATGAAGTTCAGGTAGTCACACTTGAGGAGAGAATATGATGACAAGAGAATATCTAAGATGATAAAAATATATTTACAAGATAAACTATTTGAAATAACTGAGGACATTTAGTGTGCAGAATGTGGGAGTTTAGAATGAAGAACATGATATCTACCTTTAAATAACTCAGTGGCTGTTTTACAAAATAATTATATCTTATTCAATGATTACTATGCACCAGCTACAGAGCCAAGGCCTTTATGTGAGCAGATCAATCAACACACTACTAAAGGGAGAACTGGAAGAAGTAAATACAAATTCCCAAGAGACATATGTTTGCTGAATGCAAGAAAAACCATTGAAGCAATTATTGAAAAAGCATAGGAAAGCAAATGAGTTCCCTGTCCCTATGGAGGTCTGAAAGCAGAAGCTGAACTATTCATGATGATGACTGCTATGGACTGAATTATGTCCTCCCCAAAATTCGTCATATGTTGAAGCCTTAATTTCCAATGTGACCGTATTTGGAGAAGAGCCTTGTGAGGGAGTTATAAGTTAAATGAGTTCATAAGAATTGGGCCTTAATCCAATAGAGCTGGTACCCTTATAAGAAGAGGAAGAGACACCAGAACTCATTTCCTCTCTCTCTCCCTCTCTCTCTCTGTCTCTACACACACACACACACACACACATACACACACACACACACACACACACTGACTCTCCCATGTAAGAAGGGACCTATCTGTAAGCCAGGAAGGAAGCTCTCACCAGAAACTGAACTTGGGTCTGGGACTTTCCAACTTACAGAACTATGAGAAAGTCAGTTTGTTAAATTACTCAATCTATGGTATTCTGTTATGGCAGCTGGCATCGTATGTGCCAAATAGCTAGTTTCTGCAAGCACACCCTGACTGTTCCTGTTAATCTTGAGAATGCAGAGATCCCACCCACTTCTATATTCCTAGCAATCAGAATGCGTAAAAGAATATGTTGTTCAATCTTCAAGGTCAGGGGTTCCAGGTGTGACCAATCCAGAGCACCTCCTTTATAATGAAGAATGTCCAGATGGCAAGCCTTGATCTCCTTGGAATGCTGGCTGTGCAAGGAGGGGAAGGGCTACATATAGTTGCTATGCTACTCTATAAAAGCTTGCTGCACGTAGGTCCCAGCAGCAGATGTTTTGTCCCATTGACTGCTCCTAAACTCCTTGTATGTAAGTTCCCTGATAAACATATGCCTCATTCACTGTCTCCAGATCTTTTCTTTGGCTTCACCAAACCATCATCCACCTTTGCTTAGAGTCTGCTGGAGTGCAGTTACATCCTGAGCAAACTAAAGCAGGAATGTTGCAGAAGAAATTTAAGCAACAGAAGAAAACGGTCTACAACGAAGATTCTAAAATTGTTTGAAAAAGCCCTGGGGGATCTGCAAAGGCAGACAGCAACTTTAAAAAAAAAAAAAAAAAAAAAAAAGCTCAGGGAAAAATGTCTCTCCTGGCTGCTTTCATGATTTTCTCTTTATCTTTGGCTCTTAACATTTTGACTATGTTTCTGTTTGTAGACTTCTCTGTGTCAGTACAATTTTGAAGGTTTTTAAAATTTCTTGAATGTGGAGATTAGTGCTTTTAACCAAATTGATAAAATTTGTGACCATCACTTATTTAAATAATTTTCTGTCATTTTATTCAATTTCTTTCCTTCTGTTATTTCCATTATGTATGTGTTAGTCTGCTTCATCTTGCCCCACTTTCTTCTAAGACTGTTCACTTATCTTCACTCCTATTTACGTCTTTCAGATTGCATAACACATATTGCTCTATCTTCAAGTTAGCTGATTCTTTATTCTGAAAATTACATGTACTCTTGAACCTTTCTATTGAATTTTTCACTTTGCTTATTGTATTTTTTATTTCCAGAATTTCCATTTTTATCATCTCTATATCTTTATTGATATTATTTATTTGATAATATACAATTTTCATGTTTTTAAGTCATTAAACATAGTTTCCTTCAGTTTTTTTGTACATATCTAAAATAATTGCTTTGGAATCTTTGTTTGCTAAGTCCAACATCTGGACCCTCTCAGAGATTTTTTTCTATTGCTCATTTCTTTTCCCTGTATATAGATCATATTTTCCTGTTTCTCTACATATCTTAAATTTTGTTGATAACTGCACAAATGATATATTGTAGTAACTTGATACTAAGTCTCCTCCCTTGCTGGGACTTGTTGTTTTTGGTGTTTTTTTGGTTATTTGTTTGATTAATGACGTGGGCGGGCTACTTCTGCGAAGTTTATTTCTTTTGCTATTGTATAGCCTCTGATGTCTGTTCTCAGATTTTCCTTTTTAAAAAAAAATCTTTTAGTCTGGCTTCTCTTGTTCACCCCTTGTTTATTATAAGTCACTTATTGGTCAAAGTTTGTACTTAAGGTCACTAAACCATCATTGGATGTGTGTGTTTCTACAGTTCAGGAAACAGGATTTTGCTTCAGTCTCATCCTGGGATGAATGGCTCAGAAGATCCCTCTAAGGCTGCCCATGAGAAAAGTTCCTTCTTTGGTTACACAACCTTGGGTGCGTGCAGTCTTCCAGACCACTAGAATTAAATGTGATCTTATTTTTCTCCCTGGATTCTTAGGAGTCACCCTGAGGTCAGAATCGTTTATTATTTTGCCAGTGCTTGGTCAGAGGTTGTACTTAAGCCCCTCAAGCCAACAAGGCTTCTACTTTTTGCTGAGTGATTTCTATGTGGCTTGGAGAATGTTTGTAAACCTGTCCCATGCCTGCTATGACTGTTCATGAATAGTAATATACACAACCTTCCCAACTTCCACAGTTGAGTGTGATCCCAGGAGAGTTCTTCTTGTCTTTCTTTCTCTAGTTATCTCTACTAAACTTCTGTCTGCTCTGCTGTTTTGCTTATATCAGAGCTACAGGCTACCTCTTAGTTGCTCTCCACCAAAATCTCCATTGTTTTGATAAGGCCCTTAGACATGGAGTTCTCCAGTCTGTATGCCAAAAAGTCAGTCTGTCCCCTCAGGCAGAGTGGTCATTGTGGTTCGTTTCTTTTCTTGGGAAGATCTATGCCATTGCACACGAGCTAAAGGTGGAGACAGCATACTTCTTCTCTTGGAGTGACAACCTTGCTTGACTAGTAGGCTCTGTTAGAGAGAAAAATATAGTTGTTCTACCAGTGAGCTCTGGTGTGGAAAGAAGCATAGTAGTCCCTGATTGTTATTCAGCTTGCTTCTCCCAGAGTGGAATCTCTGCCTTGTGAGCAAATTGGGGTGAGGCCAATCAGGCTGCCATATTCTCTGTCACTGTTGGGGCAAAGTCCTAGCCCTATGAGTAGGATTTGGGTGGCAAGAAGGACTTTCAGTCATCTCATCCATGTCTTCTGAGAATAGAGCTTGAACAACATAGAGCTGGGGGAGGGCATGAGATACACATATATCCTGCCCTTGTAACATTCAACTATACAGTGCTGAGAGTAAAGCTTCCTTTACACAGAGCTGGGGATGGAAAAGAATGGGAGAGTTTCATAGCTCAAATGCCACAGACTATGACTCTTATTGCTGAGATTTACTACATTTAGCAGGTTTTCTTGGATAAATGTTTTACCATGTACTATGTGCTACTTAGATCAATTTTCAGATAATTTAAATCATTGTTTTCTATAATTTTCACTACTTAAATGTTTGTTGCTCTGCAGAGTCTACTGAGCTCCTCCCACTACCAGGTCTGTCTTCATAAATGAAGTTTTATTGTAATAGAGCTATGCTCATTCAAGTATAAGCTCATTCATGAATGTATGTATATGTCTACTTTTAAATTCAAAGGCAGAGTTGAGTAGTTGCAACAGAGATCATATGGCCTGCAAAGCCTAAAGTCTGCACTATCTGCCCCTTTACAGAAAATGTTTGCCAACTTCTTAGACATTCCTTTAGAAGGCTTCTCTTTTAAGAGGCAAATGATCTTAGAGAACTGTGGGAATATAGTTGACTTGACCAGTGATCCAAATCGTGTTACAAATTGATATGATCAGCTGCTCCAAGGGAATGGAAATTCCAATTCGGAAACTGGTGGCTATGATCTGAGAAGTATCTAGAGATTCTGTTGATTTTAGAGAAGGGCAGGCCTGGATAGAGGCCTGAGGAAGGGACTAGTAAAAGGACAAAATGAGGCTATATATTGTGAGTGGAGAGATGGAAGAAAAGATTCACAGAAGTGCTAAAAGAATATTGAGAGGTACCTGCACCCAGTTTCCCTTGATGCAGTTTGAATCACTCTGTCTTATTGACCTAATTTTCAACATTATGCTTCCTGCCTTTACAAGAAAAAATACACATTTTTAATTATCAGACTTACAAAATCTCAAACACTGCAGAAGCAGATATTTATAAGCTTTTTGGAAGGTACTCTCTTCCCAAGCTCCTAGCTCTCTTTTCCTCGGAGCTTCAGGCATACAGGAGTACATGTTTCTCATGCTCTAC
The DNA here is from genome assembly GCA_028534135.1 of Potos flavus. Taxonomy (NCBI): domain Eukaryota; kingdom Metazoa; phylum Chordata; class Mammalia; order Carnivora; family Procyonidae; genus Potos; species Potos flavus. The sequence continues at coordinate 50,936,073 of CM052901.1, forward strand.
TCACTGTTCCCAAGATGGGATATAGCTTTTCCAAATTTGGCCCTGAAGCTGTGAAATTCCAAGTATGATTTGTAACTTTTCTATTATCTCACAGCTGTGCACAGATGTTTCCCTTGTTATGAAAAGCTCTTTCAAAAAAAAGAAAAAAGAAAAGAAAAGCTCTTTTGTCTTCCTCCTAGGTATCTGTACTCTGTCCATGACTAAATCCCCTCTGCACACAGAGCACCTATATCATTCACTTTTCAGGCTCTCCAGGTAACTGGACAGTAGGGATGCATAATTTTAGGTAATCTATAAATCTAAAATTAGTAGTCTTTTCTAATGGAGTCTCCCTTTAACTACAAAGTGCCTCTGCTTAGACTGCTGTTTTCTTGTTACAAGACTATAACTGTCTCTGAAGTACAAAGAAATAGGAAAAAAAAAAAAAAAGATTACCAAGAAGGACTGTTAAACTGGGCTTTCATCCCAGCCCTCTAACTAACTCAGTGTGTAACCTAGTTACCCTTACCTCCATTCATCCAGGCCTATTTCTTCCTCTATAAAAAAGAAGTGTTACATTGGATGATTTCTTAGGCCACTTACAACCCCATGACTTTCTGAAATCTACTAAGTCTTCGATTATTTTTTCCTAGTTGTGCTCTTTGGGTTGGAAGAGTTTCCTACTGCTGGGGTGGGGGGGTGGGAAAGGTGGATTTTTTCCAGCAATACACAGAGCCCAAAGCATACATTTCCTATGCTTAACTCATATCACCCAGTTTGGGCCACAACCTCTGCAAATTTGGCCTCAGTGCTGTGAATTCTAAGCTCGATGCATAGCACTGTATTTCTCTCACAGCTGTGAGCTGCTGTCTTTCTCCATTCTCACAAGTCCTCATAGGCCATTCCTTTTCACTTGAGGATTTAACTCTTTGGAGGATGAAAGCCTCAAATATACCTGTAGATCAGCACTTTCTTCCTTCAACTGTATAGCAAGCATCCCCATAAAGTCAAGTACATATGGTTTTGAGGTCTTGCAAATTGAACAACTGAAACAACTATAGAAGATACATACAATTATTTCTAATAGAAGTCTTAACATAGTATGTAAAGGGCCAAGCTATTGAGCTACTGTGTAATAGTCTCAAAAACATTACTTATTTAATTTCTAGAATTTAAAAAGTATATGAGATTCTCTAGACTTTTTTCTCATCTGTTAAGTGAAGATAATAATATTTGCTTTACTCACTCCATATTTGTAGGTGCTTATCTTAGTTAATGATGTGAATGAAATTTTAAAAGTATTCAGTATTGCCCATAGGTATAGTAAATGCTTGCAACATGTTTGTCAATGGCAAATAAATAAATCGTTGCTATTGTTGTATAAAAATATGTTAAAGGGATTGTCTTGTCTCTTACTGTGTATATAGCATAATTCTGGCCACCTAAAATTGTTACCAATTAGGATGATGGAGCAAGTGTTTCTTTCATCTGGAAAAGCCAGCTAATTTATCAATACCAACAAAGGGCTTATACTGGGATCTCAATACATCTTCACAGTGAATGGTGAAAGGAAAACTTTGATTTTCAGGAACACAAAGCTTGGATTTTCAATCTTCCTAATATAGATCTCTTATCTCTTTTAGAACCACCAAGGTATGTGGCTAGATTCGCCAAAAAGATCCCATAACAAATATCTCTTCTACTTTCTTTAAGTACTTAAAATATCCCCAAGTAAAATATGTGTGTGTGCTCACATGTGTGCCTGTGTGTGCGCACACACACACACACAAACACACACATCTGTGCCTTTTTTTAAAGCCTTTATCCCAGCTCAAATGAGACAAGAAAACTTACATGTAATAGATGTTAAACAGAGATTTGTTCAGTGTATTGAAATGACAGTCCATTTGAAGGGTAAGCTGTTCTTAGCATCTTAGGGGAAAGAGTGGAAGTTAAGTCAGAAGAGGAGGGAAAGAGTAGCTTAATGGGAAGAGCGGAGAAAGGATAAAAAGCTAGAAAGTGGGGGACAAGGACACCATATATTTGCATGGTTTTCTCTAGCATTGGCCATAACAAAAATGTGGGTGTAGCCTTCTGAAATAAGGCTTATAGTGACTGAGAAGTTAACATGCTTCAGATGTCAGGCTTTTGCGTTCAGGCAAAAGTAGAGTTAATGTAAATGCTTATTTTCTGAGTTTTTAATTATTTTTTTAATTTTTAAAAATTTTTAGAAGGGAGATAGAGTCCAAAGAGATGGTCCTAACATTTTCTTTTCCCTAAAATTTTCTTCCAGTTTCATGATGGCTCATTGAGGGAAACAAAATTCTTGTCAGGATAATGATAATTGTTAAGATATTTTTTCTTGGATTTCTTAAACTTAATTTTCAGGAACTCATAGAAAGGTCCATTATCATGGAATTTACATGGTTTCTCTCTATTTTTCAGACATAAAATTTCCCTTTGAGATGCTACACATGAAACTGAAATTTCAAGGTTTTAAACTGATATTTAAGGCACTTACTTGGTTTTAGATTCTGGCTTGAGCTCTTATATTCTCTCTTAGAAAGCTCAGTTGGTTGATAGGTCAGAGTTCTCTAACAGCAGGCTTCCACCTCTGGGAAAGAGTTTGAAACTTGAAGCTTCTCAAATTGAAATCATGTCTCTGAGTGCTTAATCTATTGCTAATTTTATTTTACTTTATTTTTTTTAAGATTTTTTATTTATTTATTTGACAGAGAGGAGAGAGATCACAAGTACGCAGAGAGGCAGGCAGAGAGAGAGGGGGAAGCAGGCTCCCTGCTGAGTAGAGAGCCGGATGCGGGGCTCGATCCCAGGACCCTGAGATCATGACCTGAGCCTAAGGCAGAGGCTTTAACCCACTGAGCCACCCAGGCGCCCCTCTATTGCTAATTTTAAAAATAAAGAAACTACTGTTCTGTGTTTAAGCTGTCTGCCAATGTTGAAGATTATTTAGTGGAGTGCCAGTGTGCTTGAGGAAGAGACTGATATAAATGCAGGTGGTGATGAGTGCTATGGAGAACATATTCAAGGGGTACTATATCAAAATTTAAAACATAAGTTAAGCTGATTGCTTTGGAGAAAGAGGTCAAGATTTCTTTGTTTAGTTTTCTATGTGTTTGAAGTTGTGTCTCAACATAAGTTTAGTTCATGAACTTTCGTGGCTTAGAAAATAACAGCTTCTCCTTTGTCAATTAGGCTTATTTCTTTAGATTCACAGAATGAGTACAACTTAAGTGAAGAGACATGGGTAGAAAGAACCAGCTAGTGTATTTTCACCACACTGATCAACTAATCCTAATTAGAAACACCAAAATAGTCTGTGAAATGGAAAAATATATGCCTTTTTACCCATCTGAATCAAAACTATCCTTTATCTTTCAAAGTCTCTTGCAAATATTCAATTATCAATCTCTTAGACTTTAGGATTATATTATCCTCATTTACAATGAATTTAGTATTCACTACTTTTTTTTCTGGGTATACTCCCCTTCTTAATTAAATGATAGGTAAACTCGTAGATAACACAATTCATAAGAAACTCACTTAGAGCTTATTGATTAAATGGCTGAACAAATTAATGTGGTCTTAGAAATGAGTAAAAAGCAAGGAGGAAACTAATTTGGGGAGGTTACAGGGCCTGAACAGCATGTTATATTTTATTCCAGTGGTCTGCATGCCAACTTACATGTCTTAAACTTTAATGTGTATAGCGGGGATTTTTTTTTTTTTTTTTTTTTTTTTTTTTGCCATTCCTGTTCTGTCTTTGTCAGAAGTGGGGTTAAAGTCTCACTTTGAATAAGGCACATTGACTCAATAGGATAGACTTGAGATATCTGGATAATTTCTTCATGATGCCATGCCTCTCTGGTAAATTTACCTCCAGTAAGTTCCCAAATCTGTACTTTTCTTTATTAACAGATAAATACTAATGGGTTTTAAATGTTTGATCTCACATATTCACTTTGATTATAATAGTTTCCTTTGTAGGGGATTTTTGTTTTAAACCCAAGGAAGTGATGTTATATCCTGTTTTTGCCAGTGGTTTATGAATAGCAACCAAAGTTCATTTCTCAGCAAAGTAATGAGTCTGTAAACTGAAACAAATAAAATAATCAACTCAGAACTTCTAACATATAGTGCCACTGACTTAAATAAGAAATGCAGAATGCAGGTCATCCTGAAGCCAAGAGTTTTGAAACAATGCAAAGTAAAATATTTCTATGCTTGTCACTGTTCAAGGATAGGCTGTAGTCCTAACAATGATTATTAATGATCACACTAATAATAATGCCAGAATACAGAGAAATAAGGAATCTTTGCCTCAAAACATTCATAGGAGTATTATTAATATTTTAGAGTGTTTGGATTAGATTAATCAATCATGTCTTTATTGATAACTGCAATTTGTACTAAGATTACTAATTAGCTCCATTTTTGAACACTTATTATGTATTAGTTACTGTCCTTGATACTTTATATGCATTTTGTCATTCAATCTATGAGGTATGTGTTACACCATCATCTCCATATTAAAAACCAGGAAACAGACTCAGAAATGTTAAGTGATTTGCTTAGACTCATACTGTCAATAAAGACAGCAGCAGTACTCTTTATAGTCCTTCAACCATTATGCCATATTTTCAATCTTGCATCAAGATTCAGGTAGAATTCAAAGAGGCAAAAGACAAGATTCCTCTCTAAGAGCTTATAGGCTAGTTGGTAGGGCATGACTCAGCCAGATACATTTCACAGGCACTATAAGTTGTCAGTTTCAGCACTCTAGCTTTAAGTGCTGTAAGCACCCAGATATTCTAACTTAGTCCAAGGCACTTCTCAAAATCATGTGAATGGAATTTGAGCTGGTTTTACTGCACTGAAGAGTCACCCAGGAATAGCAAAGGTAAAGAGAAAAACCACTAACATTTACTGCCCATTTACTATTTTACGGGTACGCAATTTCCTTCAAATTTTTAATACAGAAATTTTGTTGTATATAACAAGCATAGGAAAAGAGTTTTTTGTTGTTGTTGTTTTAAGTTTTTAAAGTTTTTATTTTAATTTCAGTTAGTTAATGTACCATGCGATATTAGTTTCACTTGGGCAAGGATGTGTAGGAAAAATTTTTTAATGAAATTTTCTTAACATTTTTCAAAAGTTTTGAATTTTTGGAGAAAAATTATTGCAAAGTTATCTAGGGCAAAAATAATATTTGACTGTCAGAACAAATGATAATCCCTTTCAGCATATTCTGTATTTAAAGCAAAACATTTTCAATTCAGTTAACATAAAGAGGCTTTTAAGTTGCCATGTCATCGCATTAAGATTTTTTTTTAATTTGAGTACTGTTGACACGTTACATCAGTTTCAGATATACAACAGTGATTCAACTTTTCTATACATTATGCTATGCTCACCACAAGTGTAGCTACCTTCTGTCACTATACAATACTATTGCAATAATATTGACTTATTCCTTATGCCGTGCCTTTTATTCCTGTGGCTCATTTATTCCATAAATGGAAAGCTGTATTTCCGACTTATCTTCACCCATTTTTTCCCATCCAGAATATCGCTGCAGAAAGTAGTGGGGGCTGAAATTTGGATCCAGGTGTGCCTGATTCCCAAACCCAGGAGACAAATATTTTACAATTGGAAGAGCATAGATATGAAGCTTCACTGTTCCTATCAGTAAAAGTGTGATGAAAATAATACCAACCACCTTATAGTTATAACATTGAATCACAGAGTTAGAATAGCGTTACCTATTCAATGATTTTTCAACTTTTTGTATAAGGTTGTTACATGAAGTAAATAAAATGATGTATGTATGAAAGTGTCTTGTATATATTAGGCAGATGATAAATTAAAGTTATTGCCATTTTTATTATTGTAATGCATCAAGAAGGATATTTATAATGATGCATTAATTTTGAAGCATTTTGGTCTTGATGCTTTTTAAATACTGAAGATGTATAAACTGGAACAAGTGTTTGGACAATTATTGGTTATGTCTACATGGAGATACCTATTATTATTTTTTACAGATAAAATCCCCAAGAGAAAAATGGACCAGTCAGACTTTAACAAAAATACGTCTTCTTGGAAACTGGTGTTATCAATAGTGCTTATTTCCATTACCTTTTATTAGTTATTTATAATAGTATTTACTGCCTTAAGCCATCAGTGCTTTACAACAGACAACATACTGAGCCTAATAGAGCCTAATACTGCAACCTTAGGCAAGATGAGGTTTGTGTAATCTTGTCCATGATTTATTGATAACAGTAAAAGAGAAGACACCTCACCCCAATTGTACTGTGCTTTGGTCCCAGGGGACAAAAGGAATTCTCTACTGATCCTTTGAGTGGGCACTGTCCCATAAGATGTGGAAATGCTACTCTAGAGCTAGACACAAGTTACAGAATAAATTATAGGAGTGTTGACTAAAATGTGAAATAATCATATGTGACATAAGCTCAGTATTAAGTATATTGAATCACAGGCTTAGGAAAGCATTTCCTCCTCAATTTTCTTTTAATATTTCAGATTATATTGAAGATAAAGTCTCTGGCTTTAGCCATTTGTGTTTCTTTAACATTGATAATTTCCCTTTTTATAATAAAAGAAACAAACCTCAGGCTCAGAGTCTTAAGCAGGCTCCAGTGTCTGGAAAAAAAAAATAATTTTAATGTTTTTATTTTACTGAATTTATTTTTAATATTATTTTCTATTTGTGGTAAATTATACTGATTTTTATTTATGAAAATAACATTTTAAAATTTAAATTTAGTTAAGAAATAACAAGGCATAAGTCAATGTAAAGGAAAAATGAACTAAGTTATAACTCATGGTAACCAAGTATAACAAAAATCAAAAAATGATATGAAGTGTGGTAAACACACATACAAAAACACTTTATCATCCATAGAAACAAGAACAGAAACTCAAGAGAATCAGAAGGATTTATTCTTTTCTAATTTCTGTGAATATTTAGCGAACATAGAATTATGTAAACAAAATGAATCTAGGTATTTTGATTAAAATTATCACTTTTTTAATGTAGTCAAACTCATTTTTATGTGCATGATCATCTGTAGCAAAATAACTGAGCGCAAAATGCTCTAAATAAGAATAAAGTTCATTAAAAAGTTGTTCATTCCTGCAAAATATATATTTTGGATATAATTGGAGGGCACTTTTTAAGAAAAAATATATTAAAGTACAAATACAGTTAAGGCATAGGGACTTGAAAAGGGCCCTTGCAATGAGAGGCTCTGACATTTAAACTCATTTGCATCATGCTAAATTTTCCTCCACATAGACACTGTGGTTTTCTTCCACATTAGCCATGAACACTCACAATTTTGTGAATACTTTGGGTTTCCAAGACTAACATCTGGACAGTCCTCTCAGGTGAGTTAAAAAGAAATAGGCCAATAAGAACATTCACAGACTATTAGGGTCTCCTAAAAATGATGTTCAGAAATCTAATTTGGCACAACTATGGAATCTTACAACAATTTTCTGTATTATCCTTTTCCATTTTATTGTGACCTTTCAGACAAGCAGAATACAATGAAGTAGGGAAGGAGAAATATTAGAAAAATAACAGTATGCTTAGTCATGTAAACTTTATATAGGCAAATTTTAGTAAAGTGTTACAATCAACCATTAATAAGAAGTTTATACAAGTAGTCTTAATCATAGTTATGCAAATTACATAGTTTCAGTTCTAGAAGGAACCTGTCAGTTCATATTTTGTCCAAATAAAAAGGTAATTCATGATACTTCATCCCAACACTACTCAACTCATTTAATTATGACATCTTGTATATGTTTTCCAACTCAGAGGATGACATGGCACAGTAAGACTTGCATTTTTTATTTTGCAGTAAAAGTATATCTTGCTAAATGAATAAGTCATGGTGATGTAATATAATGTACAGCATGGTGCCTATGGTTAATAATAAGGACTTGCATATGTCAAAGTACCTAGGAACGTGGATCTTGAAAGTTCTCATCTTAACAAAAAAATTGTGACTATGTATAGTTATGGATCTTAACTGAATTTATTCTGGTGATTATTTTGCGCTCTGTACAAACACCAAAACAATATGTCATACACCTGAAACTAATAATGCTATGTCAATTATGCCTAAGTAAAAAAGTTTAAAGTAAGAAAAAAGTTATTCATTAAAAATTAATGGTTTTTATTTTTCTTTTTACAATTAGGACTACTTTATTTATTTTATATTTATTTATTTTTTCAATTAATTTTATTTTTTCACTGTTCCAAGATTCATTGTTCATGCACAACACCCAGTGTTCCATGCAATACATGCCCTCCTCAATACCCACCACCAGGCTCACCCAACCCCCCAGCCCCCTCCCCTCCAAAACCCTCAGTTTGTTTCTCAGAGTCCACAGTCTCACATGGTTCATCTCCCCCCTCCAATTTTCCCCAATTCACCCTTCCAGTCCTTCTCCCAATGTCCTCCATGTTTTTCCTTATGCTCCACACATAAGTGAAACCATATGATAACTGACTCTCTCTGCTTGACTTACTTCACATAGCATAATCTCTTCCAGTCCAGTCCATGTTGATACAAAAGTTGGGTATTCATCCTTTCTGATGGAGGCATAATATTCCATTGTATATATGGACCATATCTTCTTTTTTTTTCCCCAAATACTTTTATTTAATTTTTTCAGTGTTACAAGATTCATTGTTCATGTACCACAT
>CM052901.1:50945315-50970403 GCA_028534135.1 Potos flavus
TATCTTGATGAAGTCCCAAAAGTTCATTTTCGCTTTTGTTTCCTTTGCTTTTGGAGACATGTCTTGAAAGAAGTTGCTGTGGCCGATGTCGAAGAGGTTACTGCCTATGAGGATTTTGATAGATTCCTGCCTCACGTTGAGGTCTTTTATCCATTTTGAGTTTATCTGTGTGTATGGTGTAAAAGAATGGTCAAGTTTCATTATATATATAGCTGTCCAATTTTCCCAGAACCATTTATTCAAGAGACTGTCTTTTTTTCACTGGATATTTTTTCCTGCTTTGTTGAAGATTATTTGACCACAGAGTTGCGGGTCCATATCTGGGCTCTCTACTCTGTTCCACTGGTCTATGTGTCTGTTTTTGTGCCACTACCAAGCTGTCTTGGTGATCACAGCTTTGTAGTAAAGCTTGAAATCAGGCAATGTGATGCCCCCAGCTTTGTTTTTCTTTTTCAACATTTCCTTAGCAATTCGGGGTCTTTTCTGGTTCCATACAAATTTTAAGATTGTTTGTTCCGACCTTTTGAAAAATGCTGGTAGAATTTTGATTGGGATGGCATTGAAAGTATAGATTGCTCTGGGCAGTATAGACATTTTAACAAAGTTTATTCTTCCGATCCGTGAGCATGGAATGCTTTTCCCCCTTTTTGTGTCTTCTTCAATTTCTTTCATAAGTGTTCTGTAGTTCCTTGAGTACAGATCCTTTACCTCTTTGGTTAGGCTTATTCCAAGGTTCTTGGTGCTATACTAACTGGAATCGATTTTCTAATTTCCCTCTCTATATTTTCATTGCTAGTATATAAGGAAGCAACTGATTTCTGTGCATTGATATTGTATCCTGCCACATTACTGAATTGCTGTCTGAGTTCTAGTAGTTTGGGGGTGGAGTATTTTGTGTTTTCCATATAAAGTATCATGACATCTGCAAAGAGAGAGAGTTTGACTTCTTCTTTGCCTATTTGAATACCTTTTTATTTCTTTTTGTTGTCTGATTGCTGTTGCTAGGACTTTTAGTACTATGTTGAGCAAGAGTGGCAAGAGTGGGTATCCTTGTCATGTTCCTGATCTCAAAGGGAAGCCTGTCATCTTTTCCCCATTGTGAATGATATTTGCTGTGGGATTTTCATAGATAGATTTCATGAAGTTGAGGAATGTTCCTTCTATCCCTATACTTTGAAGAGTTTTAATCAGGAACAGATGCTGTATTTTGTCAAATGCTTTTTCTGCGTGAATTGAGAGGACCATGTGGTTATTCTCTCTTCTCTTATTGATTTGTTCTATCACACCAATTGATTTGCGAATGTTGAACCACACTTGCATCCCAAGGATAAATCCCACCTGGTCATGGTGGATAATCTTTTTAATGTACTGTTGGATCCTATTAGCTAGGATCTTGTTGAGAATCTCGGCATCCCTATTCATCAGGGATATTGGTCTGAAATTCTCCTTTTTGGTGGGGTCTTTGCCTGGTTTGGGGACCAAGATAATGCTGGCTTCATAGAAAGAGTCTGGAAGTTTTCCTTCTGCTTCTATTTTTTGAAACACTTTCAGGAAAATAGGTATTATTTCTTCCTTGAATGTTTCATAGAATTCCCCAGGGAATCCATCAGGTCCTGGACTCTTGTTTTTTGGGAACGTTTTGATCACTTCTTCAATCTCGTTACTAGATACTGGTCTATTCAGGTTGTCCATTTCTTCCTGTTTCAGTCTTGGAAGTTTATAGGTTTCCAGGAATGCGTTCATTTCTTCCAGGTTGTTTAACTTATTGGCATATAGCTGTTGATAATAATTTCTGATGGTTGTTTTGATTTCCTTTGGATTAGTTATGATCTCTCCCCTTTCATGCATAATTTTGTTAATTTGGGTCCTCTCTCTTTTCTTTTGGATTATTTGGCCAGTGGCTTATCGGTCTTATTAATTCTTTCAAAAAACCAACTTCCTGTTTCATTGATGCATTCTACTGTTTCTAGTTTCTAACTCATCGATCTCTGCTTTAATCTTGATTATTTCCCTTCTTGTTTGTGGGCTCCGTTTATTTTGTTGTTGATTTTCCAGTTCTTTAAGGTGTAAAGAGAGCTGTTGTGTTTGGGATTTTTCAATTTTTTTGAGTGAGGCTTGGATGGCTATGTATATTTATGGGGGCATAAATATTTACGATTGTTAGATCTTCTTGGAGAGCAGACCCTTTAAGAATGATGTAGTGTCCTTCTGTATCTCTGACTATAGTCTTTAGCTTAAAATCTAGTTTATCTGATATGAGAATTGCTACTCCTGCTTTCTTTTGAGGCCCATTGGAATGAAAGATGGTCCTCCATCCCTTCACTTTCAGTCTGGATGTATCTTTAGTTCTAAATGTGTCTCTTGTAGACAGCGTATAGACGGATCCTATCATTTTATCCAGTATGCAGCCCTGTGCCATTTTATGGGAGCATTTAGGCCCTTCACATTGAGAGTGATTATTGAATGATAAGTTTTTATTGTCATCATGTTGCCTGTGAAGTCCCTGTTTCTATAGTTTGTAAGTTTCTGTTCTATGTCACTCATGGGTTCTTTCTTTTTTTATCGAACCTCCTTTAATATTTTTTGTACTGCCGGCTTGGTGGTCACATACTCTTTTAATTTTAAACCTTGCTGGTCTTGGAAGCTCTTTATCTCTCCATCCATTTTGAATGTCAGCCTTACTGGATAAAGTATTCTTGGCTGCATGTTCTTCTCATTTAGTGCCCTGAATATATCATGCCAGCCCTTTCTGGCTTGCCAGGTTTCTGTGGACAAGTCTGACATTATTCTGATGGGTCTTCCTCTGTACATAAGGAATCTCTTCCCCCTAGCTGCCCTCAAGACCTCCTGTCTAAAATTACAATTTGCCAGTTTCACAATTATGTGTCTGGGAGTCTTTCTAGACTCATTGATCTTAGGGGCTATCTTTTCTGCCTCTAGGACATGAACACTTGTTTCATTCCCCAGACTGGGGAAATTTTCATCCAGAATTTGTTCAGCTATATCTTCTCATCTTCTGTCTTTCTCCACCCCCTCAGGGATTCCAATAATTCAGACATTGGAATGCTTCATAGTGTCATTTATTTCCCTAAGTCTGTTCTCATCATTCCTAAATAGTTTCTTCCAGCCCTCCTGCTATCCTTTCTTCTCAACCATCTTGTCCTCTAGATCACTAATTCTATCCTCTGTCACCATTACCCTAGCCGTTAGACTACTTAGATTAGATTGGATCTCATTGATAGCATTTTTAACATCAACCATATTGGCTCCAACTCCGCCCTTAGAGATTCTATGTTGTCATTAATGTTTTTCTCCATCCTAGCCATCGCCTGGATAATTGTTACCCTGAATTCCCTTTCTGACATACTGTTTATGTCCATATCCAATAGTTTTGAGGGAGAGGGCGCAGTGTCTGGGTGTTTCCTCTGTTGGGTGTTCCTCCTCCTAGTCATTTTGATGAGAAGCAGATGAGAGGATGTATAGCTGAATATATCACCCACGATCCAGGCAAGATGCACCCTGGAAGGTTTCAGAGCAATCGGAATTCCCCACCAAAAAGAAAGAATAAAGATAAAAAGAGAGAGAGAGAAAGAGAAAAAAAGAATTCCCAGCCAAAATGAGCCCCCAAAATAAGATTTATAAGGTATATAAACAAACACAAACAAACATAAAGACCGACAAAAGTAAATGACAAGAAATAAAAGAACCTAGTCAGAATGAACCCCAAGAATAAGATTTATATAATACCAGAACAAAAACAAATACACAGAGGCACCCACAGAAGGATAAGATGGGAGGGTGGTTATAAATCCTCGATGTGGGTGAGGAAGCTTATTTCGGATCTTCCTGGGTGTATCGTTGTATTAAGCCTCTAGTTGTAATGTTAAGTAGTTTAAAAAAATTAAAAGACCAAGAATCGTGAGAACGAATAAAAAAAAGAAAAAATAAGAAAAAAGCTTATATCTATGAAATATACAGGTTTTAGGGCATTATTGGGAGCTTAATATATTGTTTTCCCGTGATGTTGGCATTTTACAGTTTTATGGGGACCCTGTGGTTATTGTCCTCTTGGTTTTGGCTTGTCTTCTGGGGGAGGTTGTTTTCCAGTCAGTCTTGCTTGGGTTGAGTCGCCCTTCTGGCTATCACAGGGCTGGGCTCTGTGGAAACCGGTTCAGGCTTTTGCTCTGTGGAGGTTTTTGTTCCTTTGTGGCTTTTTGCAGCTTTTCGGAGGGTTCGAGCAAAGAATCTGCCTGTACCCAGACTCCCACCTCTGAGAGAAGCCTCAGTCTGCTCCTCTCTGGGTGGTCCAGAACACACAGACTCCCCCACTGCAAACTCTCCTCACACAGCAGCCTCCCACAGGCGATGCTCCTCCCCAGCCCCCATCCCAGTGGCCCTGTGAGGTTCCCACTTGCCTCTGCACCTCCATGCCACTAAAACTGTGAGTGATATTGGTCTAGGAAACTCGCTTCCAGTGGCTGCCATTGCTGGGACTGCTCTCGGGGCTCCTGGCCCACACCGGGTGCACTCAGATTCCTGCCCGAGATTGGCCATGTTCTCTCAGGCAGGGGCTGGGAGTGCCCAGTCCCTGGGGCTGGAGGGGGATGACCGAGGTCCTAGAGACCACCAGCTAAGGCTCACACCAGGCTCTCTTAGGCTCATGCGGGAGTGCACCCAGCCCAGGCAGTGGTGCACATAGAGGGAAGCTGCAGGCTCATGGACCGCACCAGGCTCTCTAAGGTGCTTGTGAGAGAGCGCCCAGTCCACGAAGGGGTGCAAGCAGTGGAAAGCTGCAGGCTCATGGACCACGGACTGGACCCCCTGCTGGTCTCTCTTTGATGCAGGTGGACACCCGTGGTGGTGTCCTTCCTGGGAATGTGGGCGTAGGCCCGTGCCCATGACCACCCACTTCCACTAGTTGCTCCTTAAGATCTGTTGCTCTTTTTGGGTGTTTTTAACCAGACTCTAAGTTAATGCTGGTCCCCAAACACAGGGCTCTTTTGTTTGGGGTATTACTGTCCTTGGATCACTTCTGGTAGCTCCCTCCCCCTTCTGTTTATCCTCCAATATCAGTCCGAGTGTTCCCAGTCTGGTTTACCTCTCTACTGCTGCCTTCTGCTTCCGTAGAGATCCAGAAGTGAATAATCTTACTTCTCAGGCTGATTTCATGGGTGTTCAGTGTGTTCTGGTAGATATCCAGCTCACTTTAGGGGACCGGTTGGAATAGGGTCTCCTACTTCTCTGCCATCTTGCCCCTCCCTCCCAAAAATTAATGTTGTTCAATAAAATTACTTATTTACCTTTCTTGAACCAACTTTTAGCTAGTTATATTTGATCATTCTGGGAATAAATGACACACACAAGCACATATGCATACCACACATACACATTATGCCCCTCCCCTGCTACACACACATACACACATCCATTTAGATTTTGCTAATTTGTACCTGAGATTGGTCTGCTCAGTTTATAGTCCATGAGATATTGGAATAGTAATTCCACTTTCTTTTTTTTTTGTCATGACCTGAACCATGACTAAAAGTTAAGACTTTCCAAACTGAATGTATTATCTCTAAAGTTCTAAATTTAATTGAATGTTAAGTGAGAGTAAAAAATAAAGAGGGGACTAGATACATGATAAGTATGGAAGATAAGATTCTAAAAATAAGATGATGCTCATGGAAATTTTCTCCATCATTGAAATTTGTAGGGACAGTATTGTAAGACAGAAATCTTAATGGGTAACACTTATTGAGTGTATACTTGTGACAGGTATGCTGGGCATTGGAAATATAAGTTGAAAAATAAGATGTGGTCCCTATTCTCAAGATTCTAGTCATTAAGAAAAAATTGGTCTTTAATTTAATGAGACAAAAAAAAAAATGATGAATGGAATGCTACATTCCCAGGTAAAAAGTTTGGTGCCTACAGAATTACATTAATTCTCTGGGGTTACAAAAATCCTCACTTGGTTCATCAACATTCACTGGGAATTAATTACTAAGCAGTATATAGCAATCTATTGAGCCAGATAATTGGATCACAGTCACTGAACCATCCTTTCACTAACTGGAAATCTCCATTTTCAAGCCCTCATATGTCATACCTTATGAGGCCTTAGAAGTTTGAGGACAGGAACTTTAGAATCAAAGACTTAGAACTGATTATCTTCACCATTTATAAGCTGAGCAGCCTTTAATTTTTGAAAATTTGGTTTCCTCATTTAAAAATGGGAAATGATAATAGTATTATATTAACAGAATCCACATTATAGGGTTTTTGATAATGATTTTGTGAGATAAGTTATGAAAGTACTTATTACAGTGTTATAAGTGTAACACTTGATAAGTAGCATTTTTGTTATTATTAAATAGCCTTTCCCAAAGTTAGTTCTTTTGAATATTAGTCTGAAAGCTAGTTTACATAAATAAGTGAATCAACAAGTAACTATATTACTTTTCAAAAAGGGTTCTATAGACAAATACTTTTGGAAAATGTTGCCTGCTAATAGCCTCCATTAAGAGATTATTGATGCAATTAGCATATTAAAGCCTCTGGAAATTTCTGTAGTAAAGAAACCTACTAAATTTTAACTCAGTCAGTATCTTAGGAGAAAACAAATTCACCCCAAATAATTAGCATAATTTCAAACTACTAAGCATAGTTTTAATTTCCATAATAAATATGCATGCATTTGCATGGAATCTTCAAAAATCAGCCAAGGGCAAACCAAAATAAGTTTATAGAAACTTTGAGAAATAATCAAAGGTTGATAGCAATCATGCAAATGCCCAATCAAGAAAAGCCAAACAAAAACTGTAGGAAATATTGTATTATTTTTATTCTCCCTTGTTGTACTCCCTTACCTTATCCTATACCTGGCATGGTGTGACCTTGGTCTGGAGGAGGTGGCATTTCAGTTTTTAATTTGCTCCCAGGAACAAAAAGGAGCAGAATAATTGGGTATTTACCCCAAAGATACAAATGTAGTGAAAAGAAAGGCCACATGTACCCCAATGTTCATAGTAGCAATGGCCACAATCGCAAAACTGTGGAAAGAGCCAAGATGCCCTTCAACAGATGAATGGATAAAGAAGATATGGTCCATATATACAATGGAATATTATGCCTCCATCAGAAAGGATGAATACCCAACTTTTGTATCAACATGGACGGGACTGGAAGAGATTATGCTGGATGAAATAAGTCAAGCAGAGAGAGTCAATTATCATATGGTTTCACTTACGTGTGGAGCATAAGGAAAAACATGGAAGACATGAGAAGGAAAGGAAGGGTGAATTGGGAGAAATCGGACGGGGAGATGAACCATGAGAGACTGTGGACTCTGAGTAACAAACTGAGGGTTTTGGAAGGGATGTGGGGGATTGGGTGAGCCTGGTGGTGGGTATTGAGGAGGGCATGTATTGCTTGGAGCACTGGGTGTTGTACATGAACAATGAATCTTGGAACACTGAAAAAATTAAATTAAATTAAATTTTTAAAAGGAGCAGAATAGGCCTTATTTGCAAAATTTAATCAGTCTATGGACTGCTTCGAAGACTGCCATCTGTTTTTCCTAACCCAAATTTAAGGCAAGGATAATTAGCATAATTCAGTTCTCACATGAAGAAAGTGTTAGAAAGCAGAGGGCACTACTCAGAAAAGCTGCAAGGGAACTACAGCCCTTCAGATGCCTGGAACAATAGATTATGGGTGGAAACATACAAGAGACCATCTAAGGACCCAAAAGAAGCTGAAATGAGACTGTTTGGGAAATTAAATCATTGAAAAGCAGCTGTGTATTCAATGAAACTTAAAAGCCATATGTAGGACTCAGCAAGATGCACACTCAGAAAAGACCTGAGAAGACTCTAAGCTTTCATTTCAGGTTAATCTCAAGTTTCAAAGCATGCTCACCTACTCAGTAGATGTTTAAGGAGTCTCTGTAAAACAATACTTTACCACTAAACTAATGAAACACAAAGTTGTGCTCATGCTATAAAACAAAAATTACAAAAATGATTTATAAAAGACAATAAACAAACAAAAACACAAAAACGTAAAACAAACAATAAAAAAAAAAACCTCCTAAAGAAGGGAGAAATCTTATTTCCAAAAACTGATTTCTAAAAGTTGCCACATTACATTATTAAAAATGTCTGGTTTTAAACAAAATATTGCAAAGCATACAAAACAAAACCCATTCATTCACAGGGAATAAAAATAAAAGGATATGAACAGAAACTGTTTCTAAAAAAACACAGTCATTGGATTAACGGCCAAAGGCTATTATCAACTACCTTAAACATACTCAAACAGCTAAAGGAAACTGTGTAAAAGAAACAACAAAAAACACACAGAAGAAAAAATGTCTCACCAAATAGAAAATATCAATAAGGAGATAGAAATTATAAACAGGAACCAAATTGAAATATAAACATCAGCCAAACTGAAGCTGAAAAATATAACTGCTAAAGTGAAAAAAAAAATACTGCAAAATTTCAACAATTTGAGTATACCGAAAAAGAATCAGTGAACTTGAAGATACATGAATCGATATTATCCAGTTTGAAAAAACAGATTATCCAGTCTGAAGAAACAAAAATAATAATGAAGATAAATAAGCAAAATGAGCCTAAGAGACCTATAGGACATCATCATATATACCAACATACACATAATGGGAGTCCCAGAAGGAGAGGACAGAAAGAGGCAGAAAGAGTATTCGAATAAATGATGGCCAAAAAAATCTTCCCAAATTTTAATGAACTATATGAGCCTACATATCCTAGAAGTTCAAAAAATTCCAAGATAAACATAAAGTGATCCACACTGAGATATATTAAAATAATGTCATATATTTAAAAGACAGGACAAATAGAGAATCTTTAAAGAAGAGAATTGTGTGAACTATCACTCAAAAGATATTCTCAATAAGATTAATAATAAGATTCTCAATAAGACTATCCTGAAGATAATTTCTATTTGGAAACTATGGATAATAGAAGGCAGTGGCATGACATATCTTAAGTGCTGAAAGAAAAAGCTGTCAATCAAGAACTTTACATCTGGCAAAAACTATCCTTCAAAAAATGAACAGAAAAATGAATAATTTATCCTGATGGGATGTCAGGATGGTACTGCCTTCATGAAATGATATTGATTGAGTTCCCTCTATTCCATAATTTGAAAGATTTTGATAAAAATTTTTCTTAATTATTTTTTTAAATGTTTGGTAGAATTTGCCAATTAAGCCATATGGTCTTGGGCTTTTCTGTGCTGGGAGATTTTGGATTCCTAATTGAACTTTAATTCTTGCTATTCATCTAAGGAGATTTCCTATTTCTTGGATTTAAGATTAATGATTCAATCGTGGTAATTTGTGCATTTTTAGAAATTATCTGGTTTTTTTTCTCCTAAGTTATCTAATTTGTTAGTATATAATTGTTTATAGTAATCTGTTATTACACTACGTACTTCTGTGTTAACCTGTTGTATTGTTTTCCATTTCTCATTTTTGTTTTTAAGTCTTCTCTCTCCTTTTTTTTTCCTTAGTTATTGTAGTTAAAGCATGACAATTTTTTTGTTTTAGTTTTTATTTTTGTTTTTGTTTTTTTTTAAGCTGGCCATTACTTTCAATGTTATGTTATTGTTTATTCTTAACTCTTATTTATTTTGTGATTTTTCTTTGTTGTTTCCTTCCTGTACTATATTTCAGTTAAGTTTCTTCTTTTTCTATTTTCCTGTGGTGTAATGTTCTTTATCTGAACTTTATTTATTTATTTGTTTGCTTATTTATTATTTTTCATTCTATTATTATTTTTATTATGTTATGTTAGTTGCCATACAGTACGTCATTAGTTCTTGATGTAGTGTTCCAAGATTCATTGTTTATGTATAACACCCAGTGCTCCATGCAATATAGGCCCTCCTTAGTACCTATCACCAGACTCATGCATTCCTCCAACCCCCTGCCTTCTAAAACCCGCAGTTTGTTTCTCGGATTCCGTAGTCTCATATGGTTCATATCCCCCTCTGATTTCCCCTCCTTCATTTTTACCTTCATTCTCCTAATGTCCTCCATGCTATTCCTTATGTTCGACGAGTGAAGCCTTATGGTAATTAAATTTCTCTGTTTGACTTATTTCACTCATCATAATCTCCTCCAGTCCCATCCATGCCAAAGCAAAAGTTGACTATTCATCATTTCTGATGGCTGAGTAATATTCCATTGTATATATGGACCACATCTTCTATCCATTCATCTGTGGAAGGGCATCTTGGCTTTTCACAGTTTGGCTATTGTGGACATTGCTGCTGCAAACATTGGGGTACATATAGCCCTTCTGTTCACCATATCTGTATCTTTGGGGTAAATACCCAGTAGTGCAATTGCTGGGTCATAGGATAGCTCTATTTTTAATTTTTTGAGGAATCTCCACACTGTTTTCCAAAATGGCTGCACCAATTTGCATTCCCACCAACAGCATAAGAGAATTCCCCTTTCTCCACATCATCTCCAACATTTATGGTTTCTTTCCTTGTTAATTTTGGCCATTCTAACTGATGTAAGGTGGTATCTCAATGTGGTTTTGATTTGAATTTCCCTGATGGCTAATGAGGATGAACACTTTTTCATGTGTCTGTTAGTCATTTGTATGTCTTCTTTGGAGAAGTGTCTGCTCATGTTTCTGCCCATTTTTTTTACGTGATTATTTGTTTTTTGGGTGCTGAGTTTGAGAAGTTCTTTATACATCTTGGATATCAGCCCTTTGTCTGTAGTGTCATTTTCAAATATCTTCTCCCATTCTGTGGGTTGCCTGTTTGTTTTGTTGACTGTTTCCTTTGCTATGCAGAAGTTTTTTATCCTGATGAGGTCCTAAAAGTTCATTTTCGCTTTTGTTTCCTTTGCCTTTGGAGATGTGTCTTGAAAGAAGTTGCTGTGGTCAGTGTTGAAGAAGTTACTGCCTATGCTCTCCTCTAGGATTTTGATGGATTCCTATCTCACATGGAGGTCTTTCATTTATTTTGAGTTTATTTTTGTATATGGTGTAAGAGAATGGTCGTGTTTCTTTCTTCTGTATATAGCTGTCCAATTTTCCCAGTACCATTTATTGAAGAGACTGTCTTTTTTTCACTGGATATTTTTTCTTGCTTTGTCAAAGATTATTTGACCATAGTTGCGGGTCCATATCTGGGCTCTCTACCCTGTTCTGTTGGTCTGTGTGGCTGTTTTTGTGCCAGTACTATACTGTCTCGGTGATCACAGCTTTGTAGTAAAGCTTGAAATCAGGCAATGTGATACCCCAGCTTTGTTTTTCTTTTTCAACATTTCCTTAGCAATTCGGGGTCTTTTCTAGTTCCATACAAATTTTAGGATTGTTTGTTCCAGCACTTTGAAAAATGATGGTGGAATTTTGATCGGGATGGCATTGAACATGTAGATTGCTCTGTGCAGTACAGACGTTTTAACAATGTTTATTCTTCTGATCCATGAGTATGGAATATTTTTCCATGTTTTTTGTCTTCTTCAATTTCTTTAATGAGTTTTTTGTGGTTCCTTGAGTACAGATCCTTTACCTCTTTGGTTAGGTTTATTCCAAGGTATCTTATGGTTTTTGGTGCTATTGTAAATGGAATTAATTCTTTAATTTCCCTTTCTACAGTTTCATTGTTAGTGTATAAGCAAGCAACTGATTTCTGTGCATTGATTTTGCATCCTGCCACATTACTGAATTGCTGTACGAGTTCTAGTAATTTGGGGATGGAGTCTTTTGGGTTTTCCACATGAAGTATCATGTCATCTGTGAAGAGACAGAGTTTGACTTCTTCTTTGTCAAATCAAATACCTTTTCTTTTTGTTTTCTGATAGATGTTGCTTAGACTTCTAGTACTATGTTGAACAATAGTAGTGAAAGTGGACACCTGTCCCACTTTCATGTTCCTTGTCATGTTCCTGATCTTAAGGGAGAGGCTCTCAGCTTTTCCCATTGAAAGTGATATTTACTGTGGGTTTTTCATAGATGGATTTTATGAAGTTGAGGAATGTTCCCTCTATCCCTATATTCTGAAGAATTTTAATCAGGACAAGATGCTGTATTTTGTCACATGCTTTTTTCTGCATCAATTGAGAAGACTGTGGTTCTTCTCTCTTCTCTTATTAATTTGTTCTATCACATTGATTTGCAAATGTTGAACCACCCTAGCATCCCAGGGATAAATCCCACCTGGTCATGGTAGATGATCTTTTTAATGTAATATTGGATCATATTAGCTAGGATATTGTTGAAAATCTTGGCATCCATATTAATTAGGGATATTGGTTTGAAATTCTTTTCGATGGGGTCATTGCCTGGTTTGGGGATCAAGGTGATGCTGGCCTCATAGAGTCTGGAAGTTTTCCTTCTGTTTCTATTTTTTGAAACAGCTCAGGAGAATAGGTCTTATTTCTTCTTTGAATGTTTGGTCGTGTTCCCCAGGGAATCCATCAAGTCCTGGACTCTTGTTTTTTGGGAGGTTTTTGATCACTGCTTCAATTTTGTTACTGGTTTTTGGTCTATTTATGTTGTCAATTTCTTCCTGTTTCAGTATTGGAAGTTTATAGGTTTCCAGGAATGAATCAATTTCTTCTAGTTGCTTAACTTATTGGCATATAGCTGTTGATAATAATTTCTGATGATTGTTTCTATTTTCTTGGTGTTAGTCGTGATCTCTCCCCTTTCATTCATAATTTTATTAATTTGCGTCCTTTCTCTTTTCTTTTGGATTAGTCTGGCCAGTGGTTTACTGATCTCATTAATTCTTTCAAAGAACCAGCCTCTAGTTTCATTGATGTGTTCTACTGTATCTCTGATTTCTAATTCATTGATCTCTGCTCTAATCTTAATTATTTCCCTTCGTGTGCATGGGATAAGCTTAATTTGTTGTTGATTCTCCAGTTCTTTAAGGGGTTAAGAGTTTGTGTATTTGGGATTTTTCTATTTTTTTGAGTGAGGCTTGGATGGGTATGTATTGCCCCCATAGGATGGCCTTTGCCATATTCTGTAGGTTTTGACCAATGTGTTTTCATTCTCATTGGTTTCCATGTATTGTTTAATTCTTCATTGATTTCCTGGTTGATCCAAACATTTTTGAGCAGGAAAGTCTTTAGCTTTCAAGAGTTTGAATTCCTTCCAAACTTTTTCTTGTGATTGAGTTCCAGTTTCAAAGTATTATGGTCTGAGAATATGCAGGGAATAATCTCAGTCTTTTGGTATTGGCTGAGACCTGATTTGTGACCCAATATGTGATCTATTCTGGAGAACATTGCATATGCACTCAAGAAAAATGACTACTCTGTTGTTTTAGGGTGGAATGTTATATATATCTATCTAGACAGATAGATAGATAGATATATCTATGATGTCTATCTGGTCCAGTGTGTCATTCAAAGCTCTTGTTTATTTGTTGATTCTCTACTTATATGATCTGTCTATTGCTGAGAGTGGCATGTTAAGATACCCTACAATTAATGTATTCTTATCAATATGTCTCTTTATTTTGGTTAACAGTTGGCTTATGTATTTGGCTGCTCCCACGTTGGGGGCATAGATTTTTACGATTGTTAGGTCTTCTTGTTGGATAGACCCTTTAAGAATGATGTAGTGTCCTTCTGTATCTCTGACTACAGTCTTTAGCTTAAAATATAATTTGTCTGTTATGAGAATCTCTACCCTGGCTTTCTTTTGAGGCTGCTGGCATGAAAGATGGTTCTCCATCCCTTCACTGGATGTATCTTTAGATTCAAAATGAGTCACCTGTTGACAGCATATGGATAGGTCCTGTCTTTTTATCCAGTCTACAACCCTGTGCCATTTTATGGGAGCATTTAGGCCATTCACATTGAGAGTGATTATTGAAAGATATGTATTTATTGTCATCATGTTGCCTGTGAGGTGCTTGTTTCTATAGATTGTATATTTTTGTTCTATATCACTCTTTGGGTCTTTCTTCTTTTATAGTACTCCTCTTAAAATTTCTTACAGGGCCTTAGTTGTCACATATTCTTTCAGTCTTTGTCTGTCTTGGAAGCTCTTTATCTCTCCATCCATTCTAATGACAGCCTTGCCACATGAAGTATTCTTGGCTCCATGTTCTTCTCATTTAGTGCCCTGAATATGTCTTGCCAGCCCTTTCTGGCTTGTCAGGTTTCTGTGGACAGGTCTGATGTTAATCTGATGTTCCTCCCTCTGTAGGTAAGGAATCTTCCCCCTAGCTGCCTTTAAGATATTTCCTCTGGATTTAAGATTTGTGAGTTTCACTATCACATGCCTAGAGATCGCTCTACTCTCATTGATCTTGGGAGATGTCCTCTCTGCCTCTAGGGCATGAACATTTGTTTCATCCCCCAGTTTAGGGAAATTCTCAGGTAGGATTTGCTCAACTATATCTTCTAGTCCTCTCTCTCTCCACCCCCTCAAGGATCCCAATAATTCTGACATTGGAATGTTTCATGGTGTCATTTATTTTTCTAATTCTATTTTCATGGATTCTAAGCTGTTTGTTCCAGTCCTCCTCTTGATCCTTCTTTTCTATCAGTTTGTCTTCTAGATCACTGATTCGATCTTCTGCCTCATTTAACCTAGCTATTATAGTATCTAGATTAGATTGGATCTCATCGATAGCATTTTTAAGTTCTGCCAGATCAGCTCTCACTTCTGCCCTTAGAGATTCTATGTTGTCCCTAATATTTTTCTCCAATCTAGCTGTTGTCTGCATAACTGTTACCCTGAATTCTATTTCTGACATATTGCTTATGTCTTTATCTATTAGTTCATTGGCAGAGGTCACAGTCTTTGAATTTTTCCTCTGTTGGGGGTTCGTCCTCCTAGTCATTCTGGTGAGAGGAGGTTGAGGGAATGTACAGAGTCCATACTATTGACTATAATCCAAGCAAGAGGCACCTGTTTTATAGGGACATTAGGGTTCTTGGCCTCTTGTTCTTTCACCCTGTCTTCTGGGGGGTGGGGTCTGCTGCGCTGTTATTCAGGTAATCCTGTTTGGGCAGAATGGCCTTGCCCCCTGCGGTGGGGGATGGGCTCAGTGAAAACCAGTTTTAGGGGATTTTGTTCTCTGGTGGCTTTTCCTGGCGGCTTTCTGTGTTCCTTCCAAGAGTCTGAGCAGAGATCACTGTGTCCAAACTTCTGTCTCAAAACAGAGAGATCACAGACTGTTCTCCAGAAAGCCCTCCAGGTCACACTGACTCTGTTTTTGTCTGTGCTGCTAAAAACTGCAGCAACCTGGGTTGTGTGCCCCACAGCAGCACTCCAAGCCCTCGCTTCCAGGTCTAGGCATGTCTCTGCCCTTTGTGCTTCTAAAACCACCAGCTGCTCCCAGTCCACACATAAATCCCCCTCAGCTCCAGGTTTCAGCCTGGGGGGCTGCCCTGAAGTCCTTTCCCAGTGGCTACCGGTCTGCAAGTCTGTGCCCGGGCCCCAGCATGGGATGCTTTTGTGCTCCTGTGTTATTTCATCTTCCCAGCCCCAACGCTTATGGCAACTCCCTCTCCCTTCCATTTATCTTTTGATATCTGCCTACTGAATTGCAGCTCCCCACTTCACAACTTGAAACCAGTCTCTGGAGATATTCTGTTGGTATAGATCCTGATATATCTTCTTACATCTCAGGCAGATTTTGTGGGTGTTCAGAATGGTCTGGCAGATATCCAGCTCAGTTCAGGGGACTGGTTGAAATAGGGTTCCCTAATCCTCCACCATCTTGCTCCCCTCTTTGAACTTTTTTTAAAGATTTATTTATTTATTTAAGAGAGAGAGAAAGGGGAAGGAGGGGCAGAGGGAGACAATCTTCAAACAGACTCCCTGCTGAGCACAGAGCCTGATGCAGGGCTCAATCCGATATGAGATCATGACCTGAACAAAAATGAAGAGTTGGACACTCAACTGACTGAACCATCCAAGTGTCCCTGAACTTTTTTCCTTAATATAAGCATTTATAGTGTAAATTTCACTCTACTATCTGCTTTTGCTGCATCTCATAGGTTTTGAATAGTGTTTTTCTTTTGTTTTGAGACATATTTTGATTTGCCATTTGATTTCTTATTTGACCTATTATTTGTGCAGCGGTGTGTTGTTTAATATTTACATATTAAATACTTAATACTTACATTGTAGATTTCCCAGCTGTTTTATGATTCATTTTCAGTTTTGTACCATTGTGGTTGAAGAATATACTTGGTATGATTTCAGTCTCAAACTTGTGATATGTGTTACATCATTTTTTATGTTGTTTAACCAGGGGATTCTTCAAGTAAAGATGTTCTTTTTGAGAAAAGAATAATAACTTTAACCGAGGGTACTTGTTCAAATAAAGCATAACAGAGGGGAAATGGTTGGGGGGGATGGGTGAAGATTAAGAGTACACTTATCATGATGAGCACTGAGTAATGATGCATAAGACTGTTGAACCACTATATTGTACACCTGAAACTAATATAGCACTGTATGTTAACTATACTGAAATTAAAATTTTAAAAAACATAATGAAATAAAAAAATGAATAAATTTATTACCAGATGAATAAAGCCTGAGAGAATTTGTTACAAGTAAACCTGTCTTATAAGAAATTCTAAAAGGAGTCCTTAGGGCTGAAAAGAAAGGGTGCTATACAGTAATAAAAGTTATACTAAGAAATAAAGAACAATGTTAAATGTAACTACAAAGGTAAATATAAATGCCAGTATTGCTGCATCATTGGTTTAACTCTTTCTTTTTTCTATGTCTTAAGACACAGATGAATACAACAATTATAAACCTATGCTACTTGACACACAATGTATAAATATTTAATCTGTAACAAAAACAACATAGAAAATGAAGAAATGGAGATATAAACTAGCAGAGTTATTGCATACTATTGAAACTACGTTGATATTTGAGCTTCAATGTAATAAAGTTAAGATGTTAATTGTAATCCTCAGGGTAACTACTAAGAAAAAAATACAGAAAAAGAAGGAGAAGGTAATTGAAATAGTGCACTAGGAAAAAAAAGTCACATTGAAAGCAGTAACAAAAAAATTGTGGAACAACAATGAAAAAGACAAGACATATTGAAACCAAATACAAAAATAGCAGTAGTAAGTCCTTCTTAATCAACAATTACTTTAAATATGGGTGATAATTTATTAATTGAATAAAAATTTAAAAGTAACTATTTTAAATATAAAATAAAAAATTTAGTTAGATTGGCCAAGGAAAGGCAAAAGAAGAATCTAATCACTACAGTTAGGAATAAATGTTGGAATATTACATAAATGGACAACTCTGCACCAATTAGGTAATGCAAATGAAACAAATTCTTAGTAACAAACTATCAAAAATGACTCGAGAAGAAAGAGAAAATATGTATGGACCTTAAAAGAAAGTAAAGAGAATTGGGAATCAAAACTTCTCACAATAATAAATGAAGAAAGAAAGAAAAAAAAAAAACATAGGATCAGACGGCTTCACTAGTGAATTTTACCAAACATTTGAAAAAGAACACTAATCCTTTTAAACCTATTTCAAAAAATAGAAGTGGAAAGAACACTTCATAACTCATAGTCTGAGGCCATCATTTTGCTGATACAAAAGCCAAGTGAGGAAAACATAAGAAAAGACAACTATAAACTAAATCCTTTTGTGAATATATATGCAACAATATTCACCAAAACTCTGACAAACCAAATCTACCAGTATATAAAGAGCATTATACACCATGACTAGTGGGATTATAAGGTCTGTTCAACATAAGAAAATCAGTTAATGTAATAAACCACAGTAATAGAATAAAGAAAAATTAAAACAATAATGACCACAATCAAAGCAGAGAAACATTTTACAGAATCCAACATGGTTTTAGGACAAAAACACTCAACAAATTAGGACTAGAAGGGAATTTCCTAAACCTGTAAAAGAGCCTTTATGAAAAACTCACACCTAACATTATAATTCAATTGTGAAGGACTGAAATCTTTCCCTCAAAGATCAGAAACAAGAACAAGGATTCTTGCTTTTACCACTTCTATTCAACATTGCACTTGAAGTTCTAGTCAGAGGGATTGTGTAAGGAAAAAAAAAACCAAATTGGAAATGAAGAAGTAAAACTACCTCTATTCTCACATGACATAATCTTATACATATAAAATCTTAAGGAATCCACTGATTAGGCCTAATAAAGGAATTGACCAAAGTTGTAGAATACAGTATCAGCATGCAAAAATCACTTGCATTTCTATACAACATCATTGAACAGAAATTAAAATTAAGAAAATTGTATTTACAAGAGCATTAAAATATTAAAATACCAATAAATGGAAATGTATATCATATTCATGGATTGGAAGACAATATTTTTAAGATGGCAATATGTCCTAAAGCATCTACAGATTAAATGAAATACTTATCAAAATCTCAGTACCCCTTTTTACAGAAATGGAAAATTTGATCCTAGTAATATGAAATTGCAAGAGACACTGAATAGTTAAAATAATCTTTAATAAAAAAAAACCCAACAATCTTTAAAGAGAAGAACAAATTCGGAGGACTCATACTTACCAATTTGCAAATGTAATGCAAATCTGTAGTATCAAAACAAGTGTGGTATTGGCATTGATATACACATAGATCAGTGGCATGGAGTTGAGAGTTCAGAAATAAAACTCTTTGCTTATGGTCAATTTATATTTGACAAAGGTGCCAAGACCATTCAATAAGGAAAAAAAATAGTCTTTTCTAATTAGATAATGGCACTGGGAAATGGACTAGTCAAATATAAAAGAATGAAGTCAAACTTCTACCATATATATATATATATATATATAAACTTCTACCTCATGATATATATATATATATATCGTATATAAAAGCTAATTCAAAATTAATCAAAGACCTAAATTTAAGAGTTAAGTGGCCAATAAACACATGAAGTAATGTTTAATATCATTAGCCATCAAGGAAATGCAAATCAGAACCACAATAAGACACTAATTTATACCCATTGGATGGCTAAATTTAAAAATGTGGAATAAATGAAACTTTCATATAGATTGTTGGTGGGAATATAAAGTGATATAGCTTCCATGGAAAATAGTTTGTCCCTCTAAAGATTTTACATAGAATTCTATATGACCCAGACATTCAACTTGTATTATATACCAAAAACAATGGAAAATAATTGCCTAAAAAAAATACTCTTCTATGATTGTCCATAGCAGCACTTTTACAATAACCAAAAGATAAAAACAACCTGAATGCCATAGACTGATGAATGGATAAACATGTGGTATAGCCATACAATGGAATGTTATTTGGCTGCAACAATGTATGAAGTGCTACAACATAGATAAACTTTGAAAATATTATGGCAAATGAATGCAGCCAGACACAAAGTCACATATTGTACAATTCCATTGATATGACATATCCAGAATAAATAAATGCATACAGATAGAAAATAGATTAAGTGATTGCCAGGGCTGGGGAGTGAGAAGAATGGAGAGTGAGCACTTAATACTTATGAGTTTTCCTTTTGGGTCATAAAAATATCTGGGAACTAGATAAAGGTAATTGTTGCACGATAATTTGAATATACTGAATGCCTTTGAGTTGTACATATTAGAATAATTAATTGTATATTATTTAATAATTTTATACCAATTTAAAAACTTATTATTGGGCTCCACCCAGTGCTATTTAAATCATAATACTTGGGCCACAACTCAATTTAAAAAAATAAAACTGAACAGTTTACCAAGTAATTCTATAGGTACAGCCATAGTTAATACCCACTTTGACTAACAGAGCTGAGAAAAAAAAAATGGATTTTTACATGACATCCATAGGTGATTGTAAAGCTGACCTGCAATTAATTGCTTATCATTCCAACCTCAGGATTTTTTCCATAAAAGGAGAAATTACATTAAAACAAACAATGAGATATAGGAAGTTAAAGACAAAATCCTACT
Organism: Potos flavus; assembly: GCA_028534135.1. Classification (NCBI taxonomy): domain Eukaryota; kingdom Metazoa; phylum Chordata; class Mammalia; order Carnivora; family Procyonidae; genus Potos; species Potos flavus. The sequence goes on from CM052901.1 coordinate 50,965,318, forward strand.
TTAAGACATGTTCCCCTTAGAAAAGGGCTCAAGAGCATAGTGTAGAGAGATACAGGCAAGATGGCAGAAAAGTAAAGGACCTCAGTTCATCTGGTCCTTTGAATTTAGCTGGGTATCTATCAAACCATTCTGAACACCCATGAATTCAACCTGAGATGTAAGAAAATATATCTGAAACTCTACAAGTAGAAAACCAACTGCTTTTTGCAAGGTATGAGGTACAGAGAGGTGACTCTACAGGGAGATATCAGAAGATAAATGGAGGTGGGAGGGAGCCTCAAAAGGCAGCTACCAGAAAGTGATATAGCCTCACAGGGCAAAATTGAAACCCTTAGAAATCTGCTCTGGTGAGAGACATCCCTGTCTGAAAGGGGCTCAGGGGATGAAAAGAGCAGAATTCTAGGTGTATCCATGTGGTCTCAGGATCCCAGGAGTCACAGAATGAATGGGGGTGTCTGAGCCGGTAAGTGGCATGAGGAAACTGATTATGGCCTGTGAGCCCAGGAGGGGACTCTCAGCTCAGGCCTCCATAAACCACAAGCCAGGCCAGTCGGGTGACTGCTCTCCCCCTGAGCACCCTGAAAAGGACTGGAACACATGGGCTGTCTGTTGGCGGCTGGCAGGTGTGAAACAAATGTGCCCACAACCAGGGAATAGCTCTCAGGTTGGAGGCCCCGGAAAGGAAAGTAGGGCAACACTCAGCCATCCCTGGGAGCAGCTGAGCAGGTATGCGAAAGAATCCTCAAGCGCTTTCAGCCCTGGTGCACACAAAGGGCAGTAACACCAGACCCTCAGAGTCCTCCCAGGAGGATTGCAGTGGGCACACACTGAAGGAATATGTGGAGTTTGGCACAAACAAAAGTGAAGACTGTTATCCCAGAGGATTTATTGAAGAGGGGACTATGATCTTTTGGCTCTGGGACCAGAAATTGGGGCATAGCCATTCTATTCTTCTAAAGACGTGGAGAAAACCTCCAGGAAACAAAAGCCCCACAGAGAACTAGTTTACATTGAGCCCAGCTCCCTGGCAAGGGGTGGAGCAACTACACCTAAGCAAAGAAAACTGAGAAGCAGCACAGCAGGACCCTTCCCCAGAAGACAAACTGGAAGAGCAGGTGGACAACTAGTTTATGGATCCCACAAAACTGTAAAGCTCCAGCACCAGGGTAAAATAGTACATTGAGCTCCTTTTTTCCTCAAGATTCATTTATCTCTCAGTCTAAAATTTTCCTTTTCATTTCCCCCCTATTTCAACTAGTCTCTTATTTTACCAAATGTTTTTAAGTTGCTTTTTAACTTTTATTTTTTACATCTATATTTTATAGATATATGCTTCATTCGTGGCCATTTTTCACTCTATTCAATTTTATTTTTGTGTCTACATTTTATAGATATATGCTTCATTTGGGGCCATTTTTCACTCTAAATGAAATTGTAATGTGCACATTGATTTACAACCTGCCATTTGCATTAATGTTTTGAAGCCGTTTTTATTTTTTTAAACATTACAAATAAGATTTGTAATAGAACTTTCCAGAAGGAGAAAAGGAAAAAGACATTTCCTACTTTCCTATTTAACTAGACTTGGGTCTGGTCCCTGTTTGCGTTTCACTAGCTATCCTCTGATAACAGTATCACTCCTTATGGTCCACATGGGTCCACATAAGCAGAGGATGAATAAGGAGGCCTGACTGTAGTATCAGCAGTCATAAAATATATCATCATTTAATCTGTACTTCTTCAAAATTGTAACCTTCTGGGGCACCTGGGTGGCTCAGTGGGTTAAAGCCTCTGCCTTTGGCTGAGGTCATGATCTCAGGGTCCTGGGATTGAGCCCCGCATTGGGAATCTCTGCTCAGCAGGGAGCCTGCTTCCCCTTCTCTCTCTGCCTGCCTCTATGCCTACTTGTGATCTCTCTCTCTGTGTCAAATAAATGAATAAAATCTTTTAAAAAATTGTAACCTTCTGTAGCCTTTACTCCTCTACCTCAGAGACTTTGTGTCTTACAGCTTTCCCATGCCCCATGCACATGAATTAATGTGCCTGGACTTTTCTGAGAAAGTTTGACATTCCTTGTTAAAGCCACTGAATGGCAGACCTAGAAAGGGTCCCAGAGACCATAAATTCCAGCCCTTTCATTTGACAGAAGAGGAACTGAAGCCCAAAGAGCTAGTGATTTGTGTTGGGTCACAGCAAATGAGCAGCACAGCATGGGCTGGACCTTGGGTCTTCTAAGTCCCAGGCCATACTCTTTCCCTACAGCAGCAACATTTTCTCACAATTATGAGCAAATACAGGTGACAGCGCATGTTCATCAGTAACAAAGTCAACGCCAAAGAGAGAAAAGAAACACGACAAAACCCAAATCTGGAAGACTGTAAACAATTTTAGTTTCCATAAAGTAATCATTGTCACTTTGCTGGCTTAAGGTTAGTTTAGACTGGAGGTTAGTGTATAGGGAGCTCTAGCAAACTGGTTTCTTTATATGGCTTCTTTATTTACTTTATTCTTAACTGACTTTTTTTCTTTCTTCTTTCTTTCTTTCTTTCTTTCTTTCTTTCTTTCTTTCTTTCTTTCTTTCTTTCTTTCTTTCTTCTTTCTTTCTTCTTTCTTTCTGTCTCTCTCTCTCTTTCTCTCTCTTTCTTTCATTTATTAATTTTTTTTCTTATTTTTAAACCGGATTTACGCCATCTCTCTTGTCTGTGGCCACCCTGAGTCAACTTACGAGTATTAAACATCAAATTTGTTAATTGAGTAAAACCAAAATATGAAGACATAATTACTAGTAGTAGAACTCAGAGATTTAAATAAGAATAAGTTGTAATTTCCATGAAAATAATTATCTCACCCAGGGCTTATTTGCATATGACAAAGATTAGCTATGTCCCTGAATCAGCATCTGTTATTAGATATTGAGAATTCTATTTTTATGCAGAGGACTACAGTGACTACATGTTTTGGAAGCCAGCTCATACAAATTCTTTTGACTGTTTACACTTTTCTCATATAGTTCTATTTTATTTGAGCCACTTTGAAACACCTCTCCTGCCATTTAACATTTTTAATTCCTTCTCCTTTTTCTCATGTAAATCTTAAATATGAATTGTGTGTTGAGATGGATGTCAGGAGGCATTATTTCATGTTCTTTCACCATTACCATCTCCCAAACTGCAAGCTTAACTGAAGATTAAGGAAATACAGTGCTACAATTACATAAAAAAGATGTAATAAAAAGCCACTCCTTAGTAATATTGCACATGATATAGATTGTTATCACCAGGATGTTTTACACACCTTCTAGGTGCCATTTTACTAAAAGTTTTTATGAATATTTTCTCTTTATCCTATTTTTAGCTTCAATACCCAGTGAGGAAACCAGTCATAAAGAGACCAAGTAACTCCCTCAAAGTCAAATAGTTAATAGTGGAGCTGACATTTAGGCCCAGGATTGCCCAATTCTAATGCCCAAGGAAGGGTAGAAATAAATAATTGCTCATTGTTAGAACCCAAAATAACAGAGATAAAGTGAAATGAACTTGTTTGCCAGAGTCGGGTTTGACTCACCATTCTGGTGTTCAATCAGCTAATACTGATCCGATGTGAATTTTAGGTTTTGCATCTTGTTAAGACAATAATTATTATGTCATATCTTGCTAATGTAAAATATTAAATCCTTGCATTGAGATTTTTAAAAACAGTTTAAAAATGAGAAATTAGCTTTGTTGGAATATTAGAATTGAAAGAGAGCTTAGAAAGCATGCATTACACACCCATGGTTTAAAAAATGAAGAAATCAAGCCCAGAGAGGGACAATGACTTACTCAAGATGACAAGGATGATAATTAGCAATATCCAGGGTGCCTGGGTGGCTCAGTGGGTTAAGCCTCTGCCTTCGGCTCAGGTCATGATCTCAGGGTCCTGGGATTGAGCCCCGCATCGGGCTCTCTGCTCAGCAGGGAGCCTGCTTCCCCCTCTCTCTCTGCCTGCCTCTCTGACTACTTCTGATCTCTCTCTCTCTGTCAAATAAACAAATAAAATCTTTAAAAAAAAATTAGCAATATCCACTTCACAATGCTGGCATATTGGACATATGCAATATGTCCATATTGTACCTATTTGACATATGCAATAGACATATTGGAGAACACTGCATTTTGCCTCCTAGGGCTTTATTATTATTTAAATTAATAGAAGTAGGAGAAAATTGGAACGTTCTGGGGAAGTCTGAGAATTTCAGAATAGTTGATAAGCCAGTCTGTTTTCTGTGCTTCTCCAAATCTTCTGGATAATGTTCATTACTCATGAAAACAATAGGCCAACTTCAGAAGAAAAGATTAATGTATCTCAAATAAGACTCCAAATACATAGGAGGATTTCTACCAAGTGCCCTTAAGGAGGAAGGGAGCAAAGGCCAGAATGAGGAGATGTTCTCTCAAGAGCATTATGGAAAATGAAAAACAGCTTCTCCAAGAGCAATAAAGCAATTTTAATTAAACTATTTCTTTTTTTTTTAAAGATTTTATTTATTTATTTGACAGAGAGGGAGATCACAAGTAGGCAGAGAGGCAGGCAGAGGGAGAGGGGGAAGCAGGCTCCCTGCCGAGCAGAGAGCCTGATGCATGGCTCGATCCCAGGACCCTGAGATCATGACCTGAGCCGAATGCAGAGGCTTTAACCCACTGAGCCACCCAGGCGCCCCTAATTAAACTATTTCTTAATGAAACAAGTAAAACCAGTAGTAATTTTGAAATTATATATAAAATTTATATATAAATGCATATATAATTATATATAATTTTATAATATATAAATATATATTAATATATAATTATATATAATTTTATATTATATGAATATATGTTAATATATAATTAATTAATATGTAATATATTATATTAATTAGTTAATATACTATATTAATATTTATATATAATATATAAAATATATTTAATATAATATAATTAATATATAATTAATATTATATAATACAGAAATATATAATGTATATATAAATACATATATAATTATATATAATTTTATATATATACCTATATCTATATATACGTATATAGGTATACATATATAA
>CM052901.1:50970903-51009173 GCA_028534135.1 Potos flavus
AATTATATCTATTTATATATAACATGTGAAATTATATATAAAATTATATATAAATATATTTTATATAAATTTATATGTAAATCTCTATATATATATACACATATGCATACAAATAAATAAATTCTGGCAATGTTTATATTCCAAGAAATTATAGGTGTCAAACAGCTTGTCACACCTCAGTGATCCGGAAGCCAAATATCTTGCAAACTCAACTTCCAAACACAGCTGACAGAGCCAAGAAAGAAGTAAAATAGTCCTGAATAGCTAAAATGGATATCATAAAGTCCATAAATCAAAAACTATACACTTTGTTCCATAGGATGTTTCCCCTTTTCCATGCATATCCTTTCCAAATAAAATAAAATAATTAGTCTTTATTCATTTTTGTCAAATTTCAACTCTGTTTTAACTAGCTTGATTAGTGTGTTCTCAAAATCACAAAAGATTACAAAGAACTAATTGAAATGATAGGGACTTCATTAGGCAGGTCCACTGATATATACGGATAGTCTGAAAAGATAAAGAAGCACATAAAATCAAATATATAAGAACTAAAAATCCATTGAGTCATTTTATTGTAGGTACAAGCAAAATCTCAATAGCTACAAATTTTAATTACTCTGAGAGTAGCAAATATAAAGTACAATAACTGATGTTTATAATGATGACCCTCAGTTATCCTGAAAATATTACATTAATGATAGAGTTGAAGCTCTTCTTAAATAATAACAATACTAATACTAACAAAAATAAACATTTTTAAAGTGTTTTAGGGTTTAGAAAGCACTTTCCAAGAAAGTATGCCTAATATTGAGATCATCTAGACTTATGGATATATAATAAAGAAGAAAACCTAAAGAGAATGAACTCGCTCAGACACCTAGCTTATCAGTGGCAGACCTAAAACTAGTATCTTGGTCTTCTGAGTATGGATTAATGCTTTTTTTCAAATATTATTTCCATTATTTTTTAAAAAAACTTAAGTGAATAGCACATAATACAATTTATAAATATTTGCACCTTAAAATGGTATTTTAAATGTTCAGATACTTAAAAGAGCTAATCAATATTTTCTACAAAATACAACTGTTTAATATACAAATCGGCAGAGGACTTCAGAGATTTTTTTGTTTTTGTTTGTTTGTTTTTTTTCTCTCTTTTTTTTTAATTTAAATTCCAGTTACTTAACATACAATGCAATGTTAGTTTCAGGTGTAGAATATAGTGATTAAACATTTCCATACAACAACTGGTGCTCATCACAAGTGCAGTCCTTAATCCCCATCAGCTAACCCATCCCTCCACTCACCTAACCTCTGGTAATCATCAGTTTGTTCTCTATAGTTAAGAATCTGTTCCTTGGTTTTCCTCTTCTTTTTTTTCCTTTGCTTCTTTGTTTTGTTTCTTTAATGCCAAACATGGGTAAAATCACATGGTATTTGACTTTCTCTGACTGACTCCTTTTGTTTATCATAATACTTTCTATCTCTATCCATGTCATTACAAAAGACAAGATTTCATTCCTTTATATGGCTGAATGATATTCCATTATATATATATATATATATATATATATATATATATATATATATGTGTGTGTGTGTGTGTGTGTGTGTGTGTGTGTGTGTGTATCTATGCCTCAGTTGATGGAAACTTGGGCTGTTTCCATAATTTCACTATCATAGGTAATGCTGCTATAAACATTGAGGTGCATATATCACTTTGAATTGCTATTTCTGTATTCTTTGGGTAAATACCCGTAGTGCAATTGCTGGATCATAAGGTAGTTCTATTTTTCACTTTTGAGGAAACTCTATACTCTTTTCCAGACTGGCTGCACCATTTTTCATTCCCACAAGAGTGCACAAGGGTTCCCCTTTTTCCACATCCTTGCCAATATGTTATTTCCTATGTTGTCCATTTTAGTCATTCCGACAGATGTAAGGTGATATCTAATTATAGTTTTGATTTGTACTTCCCTGATGGTGAGTGATGTTGAACAGCTTTTCATGTGTGTGTTAGCCATCTGTATGTTTTCTTTGGAAAAGTATCTATCACATCTTCTGCCCATTTTTAATAGGATTATTTATTCATTTTGGGGTGTTGAGTTTTAAAAGTTCTTCATATATTTTGGATACTATCCCTTTATTGGATATTAATTTGCAAATATTTTCTCCCATTCTGTAGGTTGCCTTACAGTTTTGTTGACTGTTTCCTTTGCTGTGCAGAAGTTTGGTTTTTGTTTGTTTTTTATGTAGTCCCAATCTTTATTTTTGCTTTTGTTTCTCTTGCCTCAGGACACCTATCTAGAAAGAAGTTTCTATGACTGATGTCAAAGAAGTTACTGCCTATTTTCTCTGCTGGGATTTTTATGATTTCAGGTCTTACCTTTAGATCTTTAATTCATTTTGAATTTATTTTTGTATGTCATATAAGAAAGTGGTCTACTTTTCTTCTTTTGCATTGTTGCTGTCCAGTTTTCCCAACATCATTTGTTGAAGAGACTGTCTTTTCCCATTGGATATTCTTTCCTGCTTTGTCAGAGATTAATTGACCGTATAGTTGTGGGTTTATCTCTGGGTTCTCTATTCTGTTCCATTGATCTTTATGTCTATTTTTATGCCAATACCATACCGTTTTGATCACTACACCTTTATAATATCACTTGAAGTCCAGAATTGTGATACCTCCAGCACTGCTCTTCTTTTTCAAGGTTGCTTTGGTTATTTGGGGTCTTTTGTGCTCCATACAAATTTTCAGATTGTTCGTTCTAGTTATGTGAAGAATGCTGGTGGTATTTTGATAGGGATTATATTAAATGTGTAGATTGCTTTGAGTATTATAGACATTTTAACAGTATTTATTCTTCCAATCCATAAGCATTGAATATCTTTCCATTTCTTTGTGCCATCATCAATTTCTTTCATTAGTGTTTTACAGTTTCCAGAAAACAGGTCTTTTACTTCTTTGGTTAGATTTCCTCCTAGGTATCTTTTTGGTTTTGGTTCAATTGTAAATGGTATTGATGCTTTAATTTCTCTTTCTGTTGCTTCATTATTGGTCCAGTGTGTCATTCAAAGCCATTGTTTCCTTCTTTATTTTCTGTTTTAATGATCTGTCCATTGACGAAATTGGTGTTAAACTCTGCTACTAATTATTGTGTTATTGTCAATTACATCCTTTATGTTTGTTATGAATTGTTTTAGGTGCTCCCATGTTGGGTGCATAAATATTTACAATTGTTAGATCTTCTTATTGGATTGTCCCCTTTATTATTAAATACCCTTCTTTGTCTCTTTTTGACGTGTTTGTTTTAAAGTTTAGTTTGCCTGATGTAAGTATTGCTACTCTGGCTTTCTTTTGACATCCATTTATTTACATGATAAATATTTCTCCATCCCCTTACTTTCAATCTGCAGGTGTCTTTAGGTCTAAAATGAGTCTCTTATAGGCAACATATAGCTGGGTCTTGTTTTTCTATCCATTCCCACACCTTCTGTCTTTTGTTTGGAGTGTTTAGTCCAGTTATAATCAGAGTAATTATTGATAGATATGTATTTATTTCCATTTTATATTTGTTTTGTCATTGTTTCTGGAGATTTTCTCTCATCCTTTCTTGTCTTTTTCACTTTTGGTCTCTCCTTTGCACTCAAAAAGTCCTCTGTAATATTTCTTGCAGGGCTGGTTTAGTGGTCATGAACTCCTTCAGTTTTTGTCTGAGAAACTCTTTAACTCTCCTATTCTGAATGATAAACTTGCTAGATAGAGTATTCTTGGCTGCAGATTTTCCCATTCAGCATTTGGAATATATCACACCATTGCCTTCTGGCTTGCCAAGTTTCTTTTGAGAAATATCCATCTAGACTTATGGGTTTTCCTAAGTAAGTTAAGGACTTCTTTTCTCTTGTTTTTCAGATTTTTTTTTCTTCATCACTATATTTTGCAAATTCAGTTACAATATGTCTTGGTGTTGTTCTGCTTTTGTTGACTTTGATGGGAGTTCTCTATCCAGATTTATCCTAAATCTGGATATTGTTTCCTTCCCTAGATTAAGGAAGTTTTCAGGTATTATTTCTTCAAATAAAGTTTTTGCCCCTTTTCTCTCCTCCCTCCTCCTCCCCCCCTCCTCTTCTTCCTCTTTGTTGTTGTTGTTGTTGTTGTTGTTCTTCTTCTTCTTCTTCTTCTTCTTCTTCTTCTTCTTCTTCTTCTTCTTCTTCTCCTCCTCCTCCTCCTCCTCCTTCTCCTCTTCTTCCTCCCCTCCTTCTTCTGTGACTCCTGTAATAATGGTGTTATTACATTTGATATCATCACTGAGTTCCCTATGTCTACTCTCATGCTGCATAATTCTTATTTTTCTCTTTTGTTCAGCTTCATTATTTTCCATTATTTGTCTTCTAGATCATTAATTCATTCCTCTGGTTTTTCCAGCCTGCTGTTCATTACATGAAGTCTGTTTCCAATCTCATTCATTGCACTCTTTGTCTTATTGATTCTTTAACACTTTTATCTCTGTGGTAAGGGTCTCACTAATGTCCTCTGTTTTTTTCTCAAGTCAAATGAGTATCTTCATGATTGTTGCTTTAAATTCTCCATCTGTTTTACTTAGATCTCTGGACATAGTCTTATTCTTTCATTTGGGATGAATTCCTCCATCTTTGCATTTTGTCTAAGTCTCTGCTTTCTTCTCTGTGTTAGAAAACCCAGTTATGTCTCCTGCTTCTGAAAGTAGTGACATTATGAAGAAGAGGTCATGTAATGCCCAGAGCCTACTGCTTCAGGGAGTGTCTCGGTTATGTGCTCCATGCATTCTGCTGCTGTGTTTCTGCTGCTCTATCTTTAAGTCTAATCATCTGCAGAGGTTCTCTTTGCTTGCTGTGGGCAGTGTTTGGTCCCTGACCTGAATTCATTGAGTTGTAACCAGGTGTGCTCTGGTCTGCTTGTGAAATGACACCTGACACCACTTGCACAAGAACTGAGGCCGTGCTAAACTCTCTGGTCAAGAGACATGGTGTGGGCAAGGGTTTGCGCTCACCTTCTGGGTGAGGGGCCAGTTGCACTGGGACTGAGACAAGGTGACTGAGAAGAACAGCCCCACCAGAGTCCTGGGGGTTGGGTCTTGGTGTAAGCAAGTTGACTAGCCAGTGTAAGAACTGAGCTGTTTCCAGTAAGTGATTCTGTATGTTAAGGGTCAGGGGAGGGAAATGAAACTGGTTAGCTCTTTTGTTTCAAGAGAGGTAGCTCCATGAATGTTGCCTCTCAGGGATGTGTTCTAAGGAGAGTGAATAATTTCCCTTCTGTGTGTCCCAGTTCTTCAGATCTTTGTTTCCATGCTGTCTTCCCCCAGGTTGTTTGCTTTCCTTCTCTCCAGGAGTAGCACAACACCCTCAGGATTCTATTCCAGCCAAGCCCTCTGACCTTTAAAACTCGAGGCTTTAAGCCCTGCTGGTTTCAAGAACTCACAAAATTCATCCCCTTTTCTTCCCAAGTTAGTGGCTTTTGGGAAGTGTTCTGCTTGTGTGCTCCCCAGTGTGGTACTCTGTTGCCCTTCTCCATGACCATGGTTACTTTCTGTCAGCAGGGGCTGCAATCCCTTCCTCCCTTAAACCATATCTCCGTACTTTTACCTTGTTTGATGTGGCCTTTTCTCTTCCTTTAGCTGTGGAGTTTGTTTTTCCAGTCTTCAGGTCAGTTTCTGGGGTGTTTATGTTAATTTGATAGTTATCTAGCCATATTTGTGGGACAAGACATGTCTAGGGTCCTTCCACTCTGCTGCTCTGCTGCCATCTTCCACTGCCAAGAAGCACTTTCTTCTCTTTCTTATATTATTTTTTATTTGAGTGTAGTTGACACACAATGCTTCATTAGTTTCATGTGTACAGCATAGTGTTTTAACAAGTTTATACGTTAGATTTTACCCTATTTTTCCCAACACTGTAGCAAATGTTATTATCTGTTTCTGTTCTAATAGACAATTGCTACTACTACTACAAAAAAAAAAAAAATCACACAGATAAAACAGTTTGTGAATTTCCAACCTTATGAAGACAAGAAAGTAAGTCTTTATAATTTTATAAACCTGACCACTGCTTTATAAAATACCATTTTAATGAAAACCAATATATGAAATTTTAAGTTTCAAATTTTTCAATGGTAGTGATTTGTATTACAAAATTATTTCACCACAAGGATTTTAAAAAATAGCAATTTTTCATTCTGCATTCATAATAATATTCAATTCACCAATATTCTCTTTATATATGTCTTTACTTGTGAGAAATGAGGTCTAACCGAAAAACTACATGTGTGACATTTTATGAACTCATTATTTAAAATCTATCAAGCCAAGTTGTGACTGAGGTTGTATATAGAGGAATTAATGTAGAAAGATCATTGCACAATTGATTTTAATACAAATATAACAAAAATATTTTCTGAGTGAGTACCAATATATAAAAGTAAGCATCGTATCACACACACTCTTAGACTTTCAAGCAAAGAGCTTTCACTACAAACCTTAAAACTCTGAAGTTTATGAAATATGTTAGAACACAGTTGTCTTCTGTGTTTAAGGTGTATGTGTTGTGTGTGAATCTCATGATACTTTTGAGATATTTGGGATGAATCTGAATTTTTTTTCCCCCAGGGGGACAAAAGGAAATGCTCATAGATATTCCAAGTTATACTGATATTAATTCCCACAACTAATATTAATATTAAAAACTCTTTCGCCTTTAGTCTACTTTACTCAAGTAGTATATATTTTCTAAATAAAACTAGAATTGTATTATTCTTCTGTACACTTTTGAATGTTTTGATAATTCACTTATGTCCACTTATTTTCAATTACCTTTTTTTTTTCTTGCAGAAGAAAGTGAAAACATTGGACCCATTGCTGAGGAACGGGTGTGCAATTTATTATGTTGCTTATTACTTTCTATAAAGAAAGATATTTTATTATATGCTCCATAGAAAGTATGTTTCCCTTTGGATAGAAAATATAGTCATGAATAACTCCTTCAGAGAGATCATTTTGAGGTTGAAAGGAAGGAGGCCATGTTTTAAGGCACTCAAAATACCATTTATTTTTTAAGAAAAAAATCTTTTTTTTTTGACATAGCTAAACTGAGAGAGAAAACAGATTATTCTAGCTAGTAATTTGATTACAATGTCTTTGAATCATTCAAAATTTCAAGAGAGATAGTTTGAAGATCCTCTTTCCTGTGATGAATTTCTAAAGCACTGTCTTTGCATCTCACACATGACCGAAGAGCCAAACCACTGTGTTCCAAAAACCTATCACGGAATTCTGATGTCATAAAATAATATACAATGGGATCAAGACAGCAGTTCAGGTTTGCAAGACATAGAGAAATGATGTGAAAACATAGGGTGCTCCTAATAAAGGAACAGTTTGAAAAGACATGTTGTTTCACCATCATAAAGAATGGAAAGTTGAAATGGTAAGGAGTGAAACACACAATGAACACCACCGCACACATCAGGACCATCCACAAAGCCTTTTTTCTCTCTTTGGTATTCTGAGGGGGAACTTGGAATTCTTGTAAAGATTTTCTTGTTTTCCATGTGCAATAAGTAATAATTACAACAGGTAAAAGAAAACCTCCAAGTTCAGCTACAGTTATCATGCCAATGGAGGAAGCCATGCTAATGTGTTGAAACCCTAAATCGGCAAAGCAAGATTCAGTGTTGTTGGTTAAACCAGAACTTCTCAGAATTGGAAGTGGCAAACAGGCAGTCCCCACGATGATCCAAATGGCAGCACTGATGCCCACATCGTACCTACGCTTCCAGTTTCTGGCCCTAAAGGGCTTGAGGAGAAAGAAACATCTCTGAAGGCTGATGCACGTCAGGAAACAAATGCTTGCATACATGTTGAGATACTTCAGGTAGAAGCACAGCAGGCAAAGGGCCTTCTGGAAGGGCCAGTGGTGGCTGATGTAATAGTAAATCCGGAGGGGTAAGGACAGCACGTGGGCAAGGTCAGCCACGGAGAGGTTGATCATGAAAATGATGGCTTTATTTTTCTTGCTGATGAAGCGGCACAGAACCCACAAGGCTGCACTGTTGGCCAGAAGACCAGGGATGAATATGAGGATGTAGGTGGTTGCATAGAGAGAGTACTGAAATGACACCTGAAGATCAGTGCACTTTGTTCTTATACTGTTTGTGCTGTTACTTCCCATCTTGAGGATGTATGTTCCTTCCTTGAGGAAAGCATTAGAGTGATGATCTCTGCAGAAAATACAGTAAAAATAGGGTCAAGGGCATGCCAGTTCATGTTTGGGTATTCATATATTTTTGTGTCCTGCCAAAGAAGTATTCAAGTGTGAACTTTCACAAATTCAAAAAGTATTTTTTGTGTAAACTGAAAATATCGTGGCAATCTACAAATATATAACAGCATTGTGGAGCATACTTTTAGAAATCAAAAAGATCACTGTTTTGGCAATAACCTTAGTCAGATTTTCCCCTTAGTAGTCAGAAGGAGTAATCAAACTTGTAGAGATAGCCAACAAGCAAGACCTTACTGGAAAATTGCCCCAGACATACATTCTAACACTTTCCTGAGTTTCCATATTTCAGTATTACAATTGTCTTCATCTGCATTTTCAAAGTTTGAGATCTGAGCTTCCAATCATTAGTGCTGGAAAAGACTAAAACTGAATCAATTTTAAATTGCAGTCTTATCAGGGATTAGGTGACTGCTGAGATGAGTCTGAACCTTTGGGAATGAAACACAAGATAAGGGCCTGGGAAGGGCTGACAGGTCATCAGGACTTAGAAGGATGGAAGCTTGGAAAAAATGGTGTGATATGGGCAGATAAACTTTGGCTCATTCAGAATTTGGCTGAGGGCAAAATTAGTCCTGTTTGTATGTCATGGCACTTTTCATAAAGCTTCTGTAACGTTAAAGATCTTTATCTTTATGATCTTTAAAGATCATAGAATTATGTTAACTTCAGACATTCACATTTATTGAGACTATCCTTGCTACCATTTCAAACTACCAGAATATGTGAAAAACTAGAAGGTATCTGGTAGTAGTTGCAGCAAAAGGGGCTATCTCTAATTCAGCTCTTGAGACACGTTCAGTGAAAAATTATTAATTTTGAATTGTTACATTTTTAACAATCATAATTGTTAGAGTTCTTCCTTCTAGTGAGTTAAACTCTGTATACCTGTCATTTTAACCTAGTTCTGCCTACCAATGTCCAATAAAGTTTACTCCCCGTTGCACATGAAATGCTTTAAATATCTGAAGACAGCAATCCTGCCTCTATTAAATCTTCCTCTATCCAGGTTAAACATTCACTCCTAAAATGCAGAGTCCCTGTTCTTGGTTTTCTTTTGGATCAGATCATTATAGCTTTTGGCCCCAAACTACTACAATACAGCTTATTTTAACCCTTGAAAATGACAGTTTACCCAAACGTTTGATATTCTCAGGAAATATAACATGCCTTTGATTGTAGAAACAAAAGGATAAATGGAATTTTAATTGTGCTTTTTATGCTTGTAAAGGCAGTTAGTTAGTTTCAAATTTTATGGAATTAAAGGGAAATTGAGACACACTTAAGCAATATAGTCTAAGACAGTGCCTATTCAACCCAAAATACAACCAATTGGAATTGTAAAAATTCAGTCAACACACTTAAACAGTGCCAAATCATCTGTTTGATGCCTTTTCACTAACTACATGGTGCTTTCAGATAGACACTGTATTTACCGAAAGTTCATTGCAGTCAAACAACCAGCTCATTCAAGTAAACAACTACTTTGAATGTTTTTTTTTTCCCCGCTGAGTTGATTATTTTGCTAAATCAGCCAGTTAGTCTAGCAAACTGTAAATCCAGCCAACACTATCTGTTTTTGTGGTCTGTTTGTTTACCCACTGAACTAACTAAAACAATTGATCTTGTATTCTGTATATTCAGTTTAAATAAAAAGCCATGTAAACTTGAACCAGAATTATTTTTTTTAAACCAGAATTATTCTTGAAATAAAATTTAGAATAGTTAACATACATGAAGTCTTCCCTGATCATCTTTGGTTTTGTTATAATAATAAAAATCACTGAATGCCTACTTTGGATGAAGTGCTATTCTAAGTCCTTTATATACACTCTCTCAATCTGTCCTTTACAGCAATCTTATGCAACAACATAACATCACCACTGTTTTACAGCTGGGGAAACTGAGGTCCCAAGAAAGGCAAACCTCACCTCCTCCAAGAAGACTTTCTTGACCTCTTCAAACCAGAGGTCACTTCTATGGCCTCATATTATCCATAGTTTTGATCATTTTTCTAGTGAGAATACATTTAATACACTTAATGTGCTGTGGTTATTGCCTTTGCATGGAGTAAATTGCAGTCTCCTACATATCAAAGACTCATTCTCTTACTACTTTCTTTTCTCCATAGTAAAGTGTCTCCTAAAGTGTTTTGAATGTATTATGGATCTCCTATGTGTTTCTTGAATGAATGACTTGAATGCATGATGAGTGGATAAATCTGGGGTTGGGGGGGAGTCGCACTGAGAGAGAGTGTCTGGGGAATTATAATTTAGATGTGATATTTGATTTGACCACCAGGTGTCATAAGTATACCAATGTTCAAATGTTTTTAAATATTTAACACATTTATTTTAAAATTCCATTAAGGGAGAAGTTATACTAAAGAAGAGAAGTATCAACAACATCCTGTGCAACAGCAGAAGAAGAGTCCTTTAAAGGGCATTTTAGAGAGTTTTAATTTATTTTATTTGTTTAGCCTCCATACTTCCTCATTTACATCTCTGAAAATAGTTGGGCTTCTAAATTCATTAGAGAACCCTAGAATATTAGAGCAGTTAAAGACCATCAAGATCTTCTGATGATGACACTTTTAATAGATGAGAATACCAAGGCTAAAAACAGGGAGATTAAATTTTCCAAATTCACAGATAAAATTACTTGCAAAGGGTGAAACAGGATCCTCTTGTCTGCCACCATAGAGTAATTTTTACTTTTCCAAGAACTTCTAAGATGAAACCCATATTTTTGTAATTACCTAATAACAATACAAACTTTTAGAAATAAACCAATACTGGATTTTAGAGCAGTAACCTTGACAGTGAACTAGTAAAGCAAGAGTGATTAGGGGTTTTTCCCCAAATATTCTAGGAAAAATATACTGTTTTTAAAAAGCGGAATTAATATTTTTGTCCCTAATAATAAGATTGTGTAAAAAATCTGCTTAACAGGGGCATATGGGTGGTTCAGTTGGTTAAGTGTTGGACTCTTGGTTTTGACTCAGGTCATGATATCAGGGTCCTGAGATCGAACCCTCATTGGGCTCCATGCTCAGCTCCCAGAGTCTGCTTGAGATTCTTTTCCCCTCTTCACCTCCCTCTGCTCTCACCCTCTCTCTCTCTTTCTCTCTCTCAAATAAATAAGTAAATCTTTTTAAAAATCTGCCTAACAGTCTTAGATTAAGTTTTTAAACTTTTGTTATTTCTTTATGTAAGGGTTACAGTTTCACATTAGAAAATAGAGATAAAGAAAAACAAAATATATACATGTCTATCATCAATATTTCCATGGTAACATTTTGGTATATAACCTACATTTTCCCCCATGCCTATAGATCTATAAATGAATACAAGTACAGATATTTTAACCAAATTTGATTCATGTACATATACTCTTTTATAATCATAATTTGTTTTCAATCATAATTATTATGAAATAAAATAGACATTTTATTAATAATCATTTATTAATCAATTTATTAATAAATAACCATCTTAATGGTACTTAGAATTTCATCAGAATTATATACCATATTTTATTTAACTAGTGGACATTGAGGTAGATTCTCATTTTTCATTATTGGAAACAATGCCTTGCTAAACATTCTTGTACACCCATCTTCATACATTTGAGCAACCATTTTCTTTGAATAAATTTTTAAAAGTGGAATTGGTAGGCTTTTGATCTATAATACCAAATTTTCCTCGAGGAAGACATCCTAAGCTAATTCTCTTTCAAATTACAATACTAATGTTTTCTCACAATATCACAATGTCAAATCTATTTAATTTCCTAATATATCAAATTCTTTTCAGCTGAAGGAAGAAGTATGGTGTACAGAATTGTGACTCATTATTTAAGGCCTAACTCAGTAATTACTTTACCTAGTCATAAATCAACCCAGACAGAATCCATCTTAACACAGTAGTTTTGAAACTTGAGCATGTCTCAGAATCATCTGGAGTGCTGCCCCACCCATGGTTTCTGATTTAGTGGGTCTAGGTTAGGGCCCAATAATTTACATTTCTAATAACTTCCCATGAGATCCAGAGACCACACATTGGAAAATATTGTCCTAACACACTGTATACCAGCAAGGATTGTGTTTTATCTGAGAAAGAGTATATTATCTCCTCACAAATATTGTGAATCATTTAATTAATACTGTAGGCTGAATGTTTGAATTTTTATCCCACCTCAGAGTCATATGTTTTGTTTTGTTTTTTTTGAAGATTTTATTTATTTATTTGACAGAGAGAGAGATAGATCACAAGTAGGC
The DNA here is from genome assembly GCA_028534135.1 of Potos flavus. Classification (NCBI taxonomy): domain Eukaryota; kingdom Metazoa; phylum Chordata; class Mammalia; order Carnivora; family Procyonidae; genus Potos; species Potos flavus. The sequence goes on from CM052901.1 coordinate 50,983,495, forward strand.
AGAGAGGCAGGCAGAGAGAGAGGGGGAAGCAGGCTCCCTGCTGAGCAGAGAGCCCGATGCGGGGCTCGATCCCAGGATCCTGAGATCATGACCTGAGCCGAAGGCAGAGGCTTTAACCCACTGAGCCACCCAGGCGTCCCTCAGAGTCATATGTTGAAACCTAATCCTAAATGTGATGGTTTTTGGAGTGGAGCCTTTGGGAAGTAATTAGATCTTTAAGGGATTAGTGCTCTTATAAAAGAGGTCCCAGGGAGATCCCTTGCCCCTTCCACCAGTAAGAAGATGGCCATCTATAAGCCAGAAAGTGGACTTTCAGCAAACACCAAACCTAAAAACATCTTGATCTTGGACTTTCTAGCCTCCAGAACTCTGAAAACTAAATGTTTAAGACACCCAATTTGTAGTCTTCTTGTTATAGCAACACAAATAGACCAAAACAATCAGACATTCTTTTCCACCCTGAATGAGGAAACTCATGGAGAAGTTTGTGACCTAACTTTCATAACTGTGTAGTTTAATCTGGCTTATTTATCTACATCCAATTATTTCTCCTGTCTTGACTATATGGAAAAAAGTGATAGTAAAACAAAACAGAAACAATGACAAAAATACTGTATTATGCTCAGGTTTTAGAAAACAACCAGGATTCCTATGTTAAAAAAAAATTCTAGGGACGTCTGGGTCAGGGTCAGTCGGTTGAGTCTGACTCTTGATTTTGGCTTGGGTCATGATCTCAGGGTCCTTAGATCGAGCCCCACATGAGGCTCTGCACTGACTGTAGAGACTGTTTAAGATTCTCTCCCTCTCCCTCTACCCAGCCCCCTGCTGGAATGCTCTATCTTGCAAACAAAACAAAACAAAAACACAAAACAAAATAATCTTCTATACTTCTCAATGCTATAATGAAAAGATGAGCTTTTAAGGTGTGTTTTTTTTTATTTTGTTTTGTTTTGTTTTGTTTGAGGAAGGCAAGATGGTGGAGAAGTAGGAGACACCGTATCAACAGGTCCTCTGAATTTAGGTGGGTATCTATCAAACCATTTTGAACATCCACGAAACCAGCCTGAGGTGTAAAAATATATATCTGGATCTGTACAAACAGAAAAGTAACTGCTTTTGGCAAGGTAGGAAGGGTGGAGTCATGAATCTGCAGGGAGATATTGGAAGATAAACAGAAGGGGGAGGGAGCTGCCATAAGCTGGCATCTGGAAAGTGATGTAACACCGGAGGGCAAAATCAGAACCCTTAGAAATCTGCTCTAGTAAGAGACACCCCTCCATGAAGGGGGCTTTGCAAATGAAAAGGAAGAATTCTTGGTAGGGCATTGTGGTCTCAGGATACAAGGGACCACAGAGCAAAAGCAGATTCCTGAAACGGTAGAGGGTTCGAGCATTGGAGCCAGGAAGTAAGTAGGTTATGGTCAGAGAGCACAGGAAAGGACTCTCAATTAGGATCGCCAGAAACTGTGAACCAGACGGGTCAATATCCACTCTTAACTTGAACAGACTGAAAAAATCTTGAGCCAGCATCTACAACAGGGCAAAAACACAGAGGAGTAGTGGTTAGGGAAAGGCTTTAGGGCAGAACCGGACCTGATTCTGGAGCTTTGGGTGAGCGTGAGAACCTACAGTCACTCGTGGTTTTAAAAGCACAAAGGCAGAGATACTCCTGGGCCCCTGAAAACACTTCTGGGAGAGTAGCTGTGGGCTCGCACTGCAGAAAGCTACAGTTTTCAGCAGCACAAGCAAAAGTGGAGATTGTTTGTCTTGCAGAGTTTATTAAAGTAGGCAGACTCCAAATTATCTGCCCTGGGACAGAGGTTTGGTTTCAGCCATTTTTGCTCTGCTCCCCTGAAGAGGCGTGGAAAGGCCCCAGAGTACAAAAAACACTCAGAAATCTGGTTTTCACTAAGCCCATCCCCAAGATATGAGGTGGGGCAACTTACCTGAGAAACAAAGCAAAAGGCCTCTCCCCCAGAAGACAGGCTGGAAGAACAGGTGGATGACAATCTTTTGGATCCTATAAGACTGTAAAATCCCAACACAAGGGGAAAATTGTATATTGAGCTCCAGGTAGGTCCTCACAACTTGTTTATTTTTCAGATATACGTTTCCTTTCCTTTTCTTTCTTTCTGTTTTTTTTCTTTCCTTCTCTTATGCCATTTTCCACTGCTATATTCTTCTTTATATCTTCTCATTTCAACTAGATGTCTATTATACCAACTCATCTTTTCATAGGCTCTTTTTAACTTGTATTTTTCCACACCTGTATTTTTTATAGATATATGCTTTATTTTAACCCATTTTTCACTCTACTCAGTTTTACCTTTTTATATATACAAGTTTTACTTTCCTAGTAATTTTAGGATGTAGTGTCCTCTAAAACACAGACCAAAATACACCCAGGAACAACTGAAACACCCTGCTTTGTCCACACTGAGAGATTATAGCCCCCCTTTTCCTTGCTCCTTTTTATAAAAAGAAAAAAAAAGAAAAATTTTTTCGTTATTTTCTATTATATATATATATATATATATATATATATATATACACACACATATATATATTTAATTTTTTAATTTTTTTTCAATTTTTAAATTTTATTCTTGTGTTTCATTTTGGCTTTATTTTTTTAGTGGTGGCATCTGACCATGCTGGATTTTGTTAGGGTGCATCAAATAATTTAGGTTGTGTTTGATATTTTGGACTTCTTCCATTTGTTCAACCCTCCATCGACAGAATGACTAGGAGGAGGAACTCCCAACAAAGAAAAGAACCAGAGACAATGTCTTCTGCCACAGAACGAATGGATATGGATATAAGCAAGATGTCAGAGATAGACTTCAGAATAGTAATCATGAAGTCAATAGCTAGGCTTGAAAAAAGCTTTAGTGACAATACAGAATCTCTAAGGGCAGAAATGAGACCTAATCAGGCTGAACTTAAAAATGCTATGAATGAGATACAATCTAAACTGGATACTCTAATATCTAGGGTAAAGGAGGTAAAAGAATGAATTAGTGATCTAGAAGATAAGTTGATAGAAAAGAAGTAAGCTGAAGGAGACAGGGATAGACAGCTAGTGGCACATGAAAATAGACTTAGAGAGATCAAAGATGCAATGAAATGCTCCAATGTCAGAATTATTGGGATCCCCAAGGGGGTAGAGAGAGAGAGAAAATGAGAGAGAGAGAGAGAATAGAAGACATATTTGAGAAAATCATACCTGAGACCTTCCTTAATCTGGAGAAGGAAACAAGCATTCGAGTCCAAGAAGCAGAGAGGACCCCTTCCAAAATCAATAAAAATAGATCAACACCCCAGAATGTAATAGTGAAGGTTGCAAATCATAAAGCCAAGGAAACCATCCTGAGAGCAGCTAGGGGGAAGATATTTCTTACCTACAGAGGGAGGAACATCACAATAACATCAGACCTGTCCACAGGAACCTGGCAACCCATAAAGGGCTGGCAGGACATATTCAGGGTAATAAATGAAAAAAACATGCAGCCAAGAATACTTTACCCAGCAAGACTGTCATTCAGATTGGAAGGAGAGATAAAGAGCTTTCAGGACAGGCAGAAACTGAAATAATATCTGACCACCAAGCCAGCACTGCAAGAAATATTAAGGGGAATTCTGTAAATGAAGAGAAACCCCAAGAGTCACATAGATAAGAAAGAACAGAAAACCTACAGAAACAGAGACCTCACAGGCAATACAACGGCACTAAACTCATACCTTTCAATAATTACTCTGACTGTAAATGGGCTGAATGCTCCCATGAAAAGACACAAGATTTCAGATTGGATAAAGAAACAGGAACCATCCATATGCTGTCTACAAGAGACACATTTTGACCCTAAAGACACCTACATGTTGAAAGTAAGGGGATGGAGAATGATTTACCATGCTAATGGACCTCAAAAGAAAGCTGGGGTAGCAATTCTCATATCAGACAAATTAGATTTTAAAACAAAGACTGTAGTAAGAGATGTAGAGAGACACTATATCATAATTAAAGAGTCTATCCAAGAAGAATATCTAACAATTGTAATTATCTATGCCCCCCAACACGGGAGCAGCTAATTATATAAACCAATTATTAAACAAAACAAGGAAACATATAGATAATAATACATTAATAGTAGGAGAACCCAACACTCCACTCACAGCTATGGACATATCATCTAAGCAGAAGATCAACAAAGAAACAAGAGCTTTGAATGACACATTAAACCAGGTCAACTTCTTAGATACATAGAGAATACTCCATCCTAAAACAATAAAATACACATTCTTCTAAAGTGCACATGGAACTTACTCCAGAATAGACCACATGCTGAGTCACAAATTGGGTCTCAACCGATACCAAAAGATTGAGATTATCCCCTGCATGTTTTCAGACCACAATGCTTTGAATCTGGAACTCAACCACAAGAAGAAATTTGGAAGGATCTCAAACACTTGTAAGTTAAAAAGCATCTTGCTAAAGAATGAATGGGTCAACCAGGAAATTAAAGAACTTAAACAATTCATGGAAACTAATAAGAATGAAAACATATCAGTCCAAAACCTATGGGATAGTGCAAAGGTAGTCTTAAAAGGGAAATACATAACCATCCAAGCCTCTATCAAAAAATTAGAAAAATCCCGAATGCACAAGCTAACATTACACCTAAAGGACCCGGGGAAAGAACAGCAAATAAAACCTAAAACAAGCAGAAAAAGAGAAATAATAAAGATTAGAGCAGAGATCAGTGAAATAGAAAACAGAAAATGAGTACAACAGAACAACAAAACTAGAAGCTGGTTCTTTGAAAGAATAAGATCAATAAACCACTGGCCAGACTTATCCAGAAGAACAGGGAAAGGACCCAAATTAACAAAATCATGAATGAAATGGGAGAGATCACAACTAACACCAAGGAAATAGAAACAATTATTAGAAATTATTAGCAGCAACTATAGGCCAAAAAATTAAGCAATCTATAAGAAAAGGATGCATTCCTGGAAACTTAGAAACTACCAGGACTGAAACAGGAAGAAATAGACAATCTGAAAAGACACATAACTAGCAAGGAAATTGAAGCACTAATCAAAAACCTACCAAAATACAAGAGTCCAGGGCCAGATGGCTTCACAGGGGAATTCTACCAAACATTTAAAGAAATAATACCTGTTCTACTGAAGCTATTTCAAAAAAATAGAAATGGAAGGAAAACTTCCAAACTCCTTCTATGAAGCCAGCATTATCCTGATCCCAAAACCAAAGACCCCATCAAAAAGGAGAATTAGAAACCAATATCCCTGATGAATATGGACGCCAAAATTCTCAACAAGATACTAGCCAATAGGCTCCAACAGTACATTAAAAGGATTATTCACCAGGACCAGGTGGGATTTATTCCTGGGATGCAATGGTGGTTCAACATTTGCAAATCAATCAACGTGATAGAGCACATTAACAAAAGAAAAGACAAGAACCATATGCTCCTCTTTATCGATGCAGAGAAAGCATTTGACAAAATACAGCATCCTTTCCTGATTAAAACTCTCCAAGTACAGGGATAGAGGGAACATACCTCAATATCATGAAAGCCATCTATGAAAAGCCCCTAAGGAATAGCATTCTCAGTGAGGAAAAACTGAGAGCTTTTCCCTTAAGGTGAGGAACACAAGGAATGCCTACTCTCACCATTATTGTTCAACATAGTACTAGAAGTCCTAGCCTCAGCAATCAGACAACAACAACAACAACAAAATAAATAAAAGGCATTAAAATTGGCAAAGAAGTAGTCAAATTCTCTCTTTGCAGAGGACATGATATTTTATGTGGAAAACCCAAAAGACTACACCCCCAAATTAGTAGAATTCATGCAACAATTCAGCAACATGGCCGGATACAAAATCAATGATATCCAAGATCTATAAAGAACTCCTCAAACTCAACATTCAAAAAAACAGATAATCACGTCAAAAAATGGGGAGAAGACATGAACAGACACTTCTCCAAAGAAGACATACAAATGGCTAGCAGACACGTGAAAAAATGTCCATCATCATTAGCCATCAGGGAGATTCAAATCAAAACCACAGTGAAATACCACCTTACACCAGTTAGAATGGCCAAAATCAACAAGACAGTAAACAAGTATTGGAGAGGATGTGGAAAAAAGGAAACCCTCTTACACTGTTGGTGGGAGTGCAAGTTAGTGCAGCCACTTTGGAAAACAGTGTGGAGATTCCTCAAAAAATTAAAAATAGAGCTACCCTATGACCCTGCAATTGCACTACTGGGTATTTACCCCAAAGATACAGATGTAGAGAAAAGAGGGGCCATATGTACCCCAATGTTCATAGCAGCAATGGCTACAATAGCCAAAATGTGGAAAGAGCCAAGATGCCCTTCAACAGATGAATGGATAAAGAAGATATGGTCCATATATACGATGGAATATCATGCCTCCATCAGAAAGGATGAATGCCCAACTTTTGTATCAACATGGACGGGACTGGAGGAGATTATGCTGAGTGAAATAAGTCAAGCAGAGAAAGTCAATTATCATATGGTTTTGCTTACTGGTGGAGCATAAGGAATAACATGGAGGATATTGGGGGGGAAAGGAAGAGTGAATTAGGGGAAATCAGAAGAGGAGATGAAGCATAAGAGACTATGGACTCTGGGAAACAAACTGAGGGTTTTGGAAGGGAGAGGAGTGGGGGATAGGTGGTGGGTGTTGAGGAGGGCACGTATTGCATAGAGCACTGTGTGTGGTGCTTAGACAATGAATCTTGGAACACTGAAAAAATAAAAGAAAATTTAAAAAAAGAAGAAAAAAAATGCTAAGGAAAGAGCAATGGAGCTGGCAGTCCTCCAAGTTGTGAATGCTGTATGTATTTGAATTTCATTCAACCAGTTGAAAAACCTACTCAACAATATTAAAGTTCTATACATGAAAAAACAAAAACAGAAACAAAATCAATGCACAGAAATCAGTTGCATTTCCTAATTTATCTGGTCTATAGTTTCCTCCACTATATAATGTATAACAATGTTGTGTACATTCAAAGAGTCAAGATAATGTATGCAGTGCATGTATATACTACATAGTAATACTGTAAGAAGTGTTATTATTCTAATTTGTTTTGTATATTTCCTCTAAGTCATGAAAGAAGGTGAACTATAAATACATTTCAAACCCCAGCTCAAGTTCCTTGTACCCCGACTTCTCCGGGCTTGTTGATTTCAACTTTCTTTGGTTTGCTGATGTATCTAGCACCTTATACTCTAATAGCATCAGTGTTTACTAACAATTAAATTTACTGATCATTTACTATATGCCATACCCTTTAGATATATTATGTCATGTAATCCTCATGACGATGCTACAAGGAAGGGATATTCTGTCATTATGTGCATTTAACCATTAAGAGATTATCACAGTCATGCATTATTATCTCCAACTAGTACATTATTTGCTACTATGTCTAGGGCGTAGATTATGAACACTAGTACCTTGACAAACCCCTTATCTGCACTAAAACACAGACTACACCAGTAGTGGCCAGAGAATCTTACTCTAGCAATCCTACTGTAAGCATCCATGACTTGGTCACTGGCCTTTTCAGGATTTTCCCAGTTTCCCTCATAGTCATATAGTTAGTTTATATTATCCAGGGACTCTGACCCTTAAAACTGCTTTAAAGTAGATAACGCCATTCATTTTATTTAAAGCTTTCAACCCAAAAACCAAGGGCACCAATGGTAAGGGAAAGCACAGAGCAGATGAGTTGTGGCTCAGTGAGAAGCAGAGATTGACATTGATAGGAATTTTTAACTACACTAACAGACTTTTCTATTATCCTCTGCCTATAACAGCCATTCTTTGGAGTATACACAGGACTCGTGTCCCTTCCCCTACTTATCTCATTTTATGTACCTTCAAGTGCAAAACAGTACTTACCTAGGCCTTAAAACACAGCTTTCCCTCTAAATATAAAGGATATTAATTAACTAATTAATGTAACATTTTGCATCCTTTCAATGTATTAAGCATTGTCTTAGGTACTGATAATAAGATGGTATATAGGCAGACATGGTCTTTGCACTCATGAAAATTGTAATCTCATACTATATCCACCTCATCCTCTCTACCCAAAGAAATAATATTCATTTATTAATAAGTGTATGTCCCATGGACATTTTAAATTAAAATGTTTTTTTTTTAATTTTTTCATCAAGATAAATAAAGATAAAGTATAATATTCCTCCAAAAAGTGTGTTCTTTTACTAGAATCACCATACACTAGGCAGACCATGTGTTCTGATTTGCCTGGGATAAAACTGGATTACATTCGTTATTGCAATGTAATCAATAATGATACTCCCTTTCACTCTTTAAAGTGTCTTAGTTTGGATAATGGCATATGATCACTCTGCCATGTACTCATTCACACAATCTAGGTGATACCTTTAACATCTACACCTATTAATACCCACACATATCCCATAAATTCTACCTTCCTAATTTTTAAATTTAGCTACTTCTCTCTTTCTGCACCATCTCTATTCTAATTTAGACAACCATCATCTTTATTATTTATTTTTACCAGTCTCTATTGGTTCCCTCTACTTCCAATTTTGCCCATTCCAATAAACATATTTTTCATTAAAGTGATCTTTCTGAATTCCAAATTTGATCTCACTATTCTGTTGCCTAATTCTTCCAAGGATTCACCTGTATCTAAAAACAAAAACAAAACAAAACAAAACTCCCTTACTATGGTGTATTGAGTCCTGCAGGCCTATCTTTCCAACCTCATTTCTGTAATTCTACACTTCACCACAATTCTCTGCTCCAACCACGCTCAGGTATTCACATTTCCATGAATGTATGATGTGTTCTGATATATTGATGAACTTGAATAAATATTTTATACTCCTGGAATATTCTTTTCCCACTTTTCATGTGACTAATTTTCTTTCAGCTCCTAAATTAGAATTATCTACTGGAAAGTCTTCCCAGATTTCTCTCCAAGTCTTACTTGGGTACTTCTCTGTGCCTTTTATAAGATCCTGTGCTTCCCTTATCAACTGGATCATGCACTGGATGTTATATTCTGAGACATATATTGAATTTTTCTTGATCAAGTGTACATCAAGAGAAATAGAAAAGTTCCTTGCAAGCATTAGATGTTCAAAACACATTTGCTTATTAAATAAATTAAGGAAATGATTGAATTCTAGGTGCAAGATAAAATTAATATTGTTAGAAATTAGCAGTCAGCATCACCATCCACCTTCCACCCCAATAACAACAGGTAAGCCTACTTAAAAGATTGTCCTGAAAACTTCCATTTCCAGATGAGATGGAATAAATCTACTCCATCCCATTATTCTTGATAATTATGGCTAAAATTTCTGGATAAAACATATCAAACAAATGTTAGAAGACTCTAAAATGTGGGTAAAATACCAAAAAAAAAAAAAAAAAAAAAAGAAAAAAAAAGAAAAAAAGACTGGCTGAAGATCTCAAGTCTCAAGGAATAACATGACATTGAGTGTGTGTGTGTGTGTGTGTGTGCACATATGTGTATGTTGTCTCCTGTATATACTGGACTAAGCACTAGGGAAGCCCACAGGTGAAAAAAAATTCAAAAAAAATGGCTGAAATTTTCCCAAATTTTGTGCAAGGCATAAAGCTATGAATTCAAGAACTGAATTAACCCTAAATGATATAAATGCAAATAAATGCACATACAGACACATCATAATTAATCTTCAGAAATTTTAAGACTAAAAATTTCACAAAAGAAGAAAACAGAGAAACAATACATTATCCATAGAAAAACAATGATCCAAATGATAGATTTCTAATTTGAAACCATGAAGGCCAACAAAAATATCCTTTGGGAATACTCAGGTGATGGAAACAAGGTTGGCGTGATCTAAGATAATTGCTAAAGAAAGTTCTTCAAGCGCAAAGGAAATAATTACAGAAAAAAATTAACATCAAGAATAAAGAAAGAGGGGCACCTATATGGCTCAAGTGATTAAACACAGGATTCTTGATTTTGGCTCCATTCATTATCTCAGGGTCCTGAGATTGAGCCTTACATCATGCTCTGAGCTCAGCACAGAGCCTGCTGAAGATTCTTTCTCTCCCTCTGCTTCTGCCCTACCTTGCCTCTCAAAAAGAAAAAAAAAAAAAAGAAGAAGAAAGAAAGATACCAGTCACAAAATGGGGAAGGAAGGCTATGGGCCAGGCTCATCATGCCCTGACCCAGCTTTGGGGCAGGGTCTGGGAGGGGGCATCTCCCTTCACCTCCCCTATCCTGGGCCGTGCTTCTGGGACCCCGGGCTCCCCTTTACCTCAACCTGACCCCCTTCCTGCCATCCTTGCACCGAGTATGGGAACCTGAAATCCTGCAACAAAATGATGAGACCTAATGTGGCCTTCTGGAGTTATTGACACCCAAATAACATCTATCTGTCTCTCTGACTCTCTCTCCATGGGTCTTTTGAGTTTATCCCCCACACCACTTTTTTCTGACTGAATGTGTCAGCAGCCAGGACTTTTTCTCTGGGTCCCCTTCCAAAATGCAGCCACCACCATCACCAGCCTCTACAAAGAAAGCATGGATACCCATCAGTGAAGTTTTGATATTGGAATTCAAATTGGCTGTCAGCAATGCAATAAATATACATTGGTTTGGGTTAAAGAATGCAGAAGAGCTATTCATAGAGAAAATTTGATCAACTTCTTGTGTGGAAAAGTTCCTCCACCACAAAACTCTAGAGGTCCCCCAAGACTGACTGCAGTGTCCCCTAACTGAGCTACTCATCTGTAGAGACTAATTTGCAACCCTTCTGGGAAAACATGGCTCTGCATGGTCTTAGTGGTACAATGGCTAGTATAAGCATACATTTGAGTACCCCAAGGTCTCCTACACATATAAGCAATGGATGTAATGCTAGTTGAAGGATAAATGGACTCCATGATGTCAATTTGAACACTTTCATATCAGAAGAAATGGCGCTCCACTTGAACAATGTTTGAACCGGAAAGTGTACTTAGCCCAGTGTGGCCATGTGATTACAGACTTGCCAACCCATAAACACAGCAGAATGATCTAAACTGCAGACATTTTCACACCCACCATGCTGCTTGAAAGCCACTTGATCCCCAACATATACTATTATTGCAAAGGAAACATGAGCCATCTTCCCTTATTAACTCTTTAAGACAAGTGAATTCTATAGTGGTTGTCATAAAAGGAATTTCTAGGTATTTACAGTAGATGCCTCTTATAACTTGTTTTTTTTTAAACTAAAATCCTTGCAGAGGACAACAGATATCATGTAGTCATTAGCAAGATCATCACAGGTGAATATATATCTGCTCCAAGGCTAAAAGTGACCTTAACTATATTTATTCTCAAAGGGAAAGAATATTCCATTCTATTCTCAAAGGGAATGGATATCAGATGTTTATTTGATTATAGAATGGTTTTTGTTGTTTTTTTTTTTTTTGGTCCATTTCCTGCTGTGTTGATTATTTTGCTTCAACAGTATTGCCAGTTTCCTGAAGTTGTCTCAAACCCATGATCCGGCTTCCTGTCAAATCTACAGGCTTCCATTTTTTTTGCAGTAGCACTGTACCATGCACCTGGTTTCTATATAGTCACTGTGTGCAACTTCTAATGATTGGACTGTGCTCTGTCTTTAGTTTTCTAAGTAGTTTATAATTCTGGTGATTATGTGTTGTAAAAAAGTGCTACAGTGGACATGCAATGTAGTTAATCAATACATAGAACTTTATTGGATTCACTTTGTGTGTGTTTGTGCTCTAAAAGTAACAATATTATTAAATTGCTCCCCAGATTAACCTAGTAGGCTTAAAATACTCAGTTTTAAGACAAGTACTACTCCCCAAACAAGATACTATTCTTTATGGTAAATGTAAATTGGTAGACTGCATTCAAGAGTGGCCTACAGTGGATAGATCATGAACTTTGAGAATGGGGTTCCTTTTTGGTTCAGTATTAGCAAGATGGAGATGGATGGCAAGGGGGTAGGTATTCTAGTCTTTGATGCACTGTTCTACATTTTTCATGAATGCTCTACTTTGGGCAGTTTCCATTGGAATGGTAGGAGATAAAGGTCTTTTATCTACTAATAATGTGATCACAACCTAAATAGAAAAGCCTGACCCTTCAGTCCCTCTCCTAACAAGTGCAGTTTGGAATTTCAATCTGGAAAATACAAAATCACATGGAGGTTCTCTAGATGTTAGGTAGCCCTAAATAAAGGTTCTGAGTACATTCCTCTTTTGAGTACATAAGACCCCTTATAGCTAAAATGTTTTAAAGCATGTTTCATCTTCATGTTTAATATCTTGAACTGAATGATAGTCTGTTTTAGATGAAGAACTGATATTAGCTTTCCAGGTACTGTAATTTATTCTATCATATTACTATATTACATATCAAGTAGGACAGTGAAAATGTTTCCTTGCAAACTTGTAGTCTAGTATTAGTTACTTCTTATTTTTTATTATGTTCAATTAGTCAACATATTTTTAACCTTAAAAGACCATTTCAAATCAGTATAAGAATTTTTCCAGAAGCTATTCATGGGACTTTGTTAAAGTTTGCAATTACATCAGTCATTTAGTAATATCTTTCTGTGAAGAAACTTTGCGAAGTTAACCATAATATCCATTGACTGGATGGAAGGTGAATGGAATATTAGAAATGCGTATGCTGAATTTCTGCATTCATTATAGATATAGCCCTTATTTTAAAAAGTCAATCCAATACTAAAAATAAGAATGAAAGCGAGGTATTTCTAAATATTTGCAAATGTGGATTGTTTGTTTTCTTTGAACATAATAGGAGGAAGAATTACAACAATCTGTAATTTTCCCTGAAACAGACAAGTCTGTGAATAACGAATACTTTCAAGCTTCCCTTTGGAATGTGCACAGAAATGAATTTGGAATTATCATTGTTTTTTCTATTGCTGTAAATTTAGATTCTAGAATTGGATTTGGTGGTGTAAACCATTGCTCACAAATAGCCAAAACTCCTTGTCCTAAAGGATTTTGAGATTGAGAAACCCCTATTTTACCTTCCCTTTATACCTTGGTTCTATTCTTCCTTCCAAGTTGAATAACATTTTTAAAAAATTTTTTGGTTGTTTTTGTTTTATTTGGTGCTCTGATGCTTAATTTCAGTTCCCTTTCCTCTTAACTGTCAAATTTTAATAAAACATGTGCCATTTTTTTTGGTAAGGAAAAGTAGGTCTTAATGTCCACCAGCACACAATTTATATGCTTTATTGTCTCCATTAAACTTTTGAAAAACTTTAAAAAAAGAATGAAAAAAGATTAACCTAAAAATTAATATATCCATAAAAATTATCCTTCAAAATGAAGGAAAAATTAAGACAATCCCAAATAAAAAAATTAATAGAAATCACTGATTGATAGTAGTGTTTTTCAACAAAAATTGCTAAAAAGAGTTTCTTCAGATGAACGTAGAGGAAATCAAACAGTGACTGGAATGTATAAGAAGAAGCAAATATAGCCATTACAGATAACTAAATAAATAAATAAATATAAAAGAGAACATAGAGGACTTCTCTTCTACTCTATGATTTAAAGTAAAATTGGATAAAACATCTATTACTGGGGAACCTGGGTGGCACAGTTGGTTAAGAAACTGATGCTTGGTTTTGGCTCAGGTCCTGAGCTCAGGGTTGTGAGATTGAGCCCCCATCTAACTCTGCACTCAGCACGGAGTCCACTTGAGACTCTCTCTCCCTCTCCTTTTGCCCCTCCTCAATCTCTAAAATAAATAAATCAATCTTTTAAAAAATAAAAAATAAGTAAATCATCTATTACCAATAATTATAAAACTGTGGTGGTAGGCTTATAATGCATAAAGATACACTATGTAGAGCAATGATAGAACAAAAGCAATGAATGGGGCTAACTGAAACAAGGTTTTTATATACTACTGAAATCAAATTGACATTAATCTGTACTAATATTTTTTAAATTTTTTATTTTTAAATTTTATAGTTAACATATAGTGTATTATTAATTTTAAAGGTAGAATTTGGTGATTCATCAGTGCATAATAACCAGTGCTCATTACATCAAGTGCCCTCCTTAATGCCCATCACCCAATTATTCCAATCCCCCCACCCACCACCCCTCCAGCAACCCTCAGTTTGTTTCTTATAGTTAAGAGTCTCTTATGGTTTGCCTCCCTCTCTGTTTTTATCATATTTTTTTTCCTTCCCTTCCCTGACATTCATCTGTTTTGCTTGACAAATACCATATGATTTCACTCATACATTAAATTTAAGAAAATAAATTGTTTTAAGGTAAGTTGTTAGTTGAAATCCACAAGGAAATTGCTACGAAAATAAATCTAAAATTGAAGTAAAATAAACAACAAAGGAATTGAAATGGTATACAATAAATTGTTCATGTAACACAGATGAAGATAGAAATGGATGACTATGCAATACTGGGTGTTATACATAAACAATGAATCTTGGAACACGACATCAAAAACTAATGATGATGACTAATATGATGACTAACATAACACAATAAAAATTAAAAAAGAAGAAATGGATGACTAGATATCAAAAGAAATTAAGAAAACAAATAGCAAAATAGCAGATCCAGAATTACATTATATTTAATTACATTGAACAAATGGATTAAACACTCCAATAACAAAGCAGAGATTGGTAGAGTGGATTAAAATAAACAACTGTATACAAACATATGCTACTTACAGAACCACACATTAGGTTCAAAGATACAAATAGGTTGAAAGTAAAAAGAAGTTAAAATATATGCCATGCAAACAGTAATTAAAAAGGAGCTGGAAGGGCTACACTAATATCAGAAAAAATAGATTTTAGACACCAGTGGCTATTAGAGACCGAAAGGATATTATATAACAATTAAAAAGCAATTCAATCAGAGAGACATGGCAATTAAAAGCATATATACACCTAAAAATATAGCTCTGAAATACATGAAATGAAAATGGACAGAAATCAAAAAAGAGAGAAGTAGACAATTCAGCAATAATAATTGGAGACTTCAGTAGCTTATTTTCAATAATGGGTAAAACAACATGGCAGAAGATCACAGTATTCAAGAGTTGAACAACACTATAAACCAAGTAAATCAATCATACAGTAATAGAATACTCCATCCAATAACAGCAGAATATATATTCTTCTCAAACATGGAACATTCTTCAAGACAGAACATATATTAAGCCATAAAACCCTTGAAAACTTTAAAAGGATTGATATCACACAAAGTATATTTTCTGACTACAATGAAATGAAATTGGAAATGGATCCAAGGAAGTGTTGTCAGCAAAATGGTAACAGGAATTTCTAACATTTGTATCCCCCTAGAAACATCAATTTGAACAAACATTCGTGGATGATATAATACCTTCACAAGGACCAAAGATTCCAAGTGAGGGGTTACAACACCTGAATAAAGCACAGAGATAAGAAAAGACACATTGCAGAAAGTAGGAATCATAGACTCGCACTACTCCTACCACCCCTCCACCAAGAGCCTTAGCAGGCCAGTGCAGAAAGAGACACCTATCCCATGCAGGAAGGAAAGCAAAGTGAGTGCCCAACTTCAGCACAGACACCACAGTACCAGGCCAACTCTTGAAGCCTTAGGTGGTTCCCTGAGTGTGTACACAAAACCAGACTTTCATCTCATCCCAGTGTCTGTTGATTTCTGCAGCCTCAGACAACTCCTGCAACCCCAGGCAGCATATTTGACACTAAGGCACCCAGTGCGATCCTAAAATTCTAGGCCCATATCTTCCATGATGCCTGCCAGCTCCAGTAAGCTCAGGGAGTTTCCATGGCAACAAGCTCCTGGCAGGCCTAGGAACCTAAGGACACTGGCTCTTTTCAGCACCTGCTGGCTTCAGTGACCCCAGGCATCTTCCACAGCTCCAGGCAGTTTTAATTTTTTTTTTTTTTATTTATTTGAGAGAGAGAGAAAGATCACAAGTAGACAGAGAGAGGGGAAAGCAGGCTCCCCGCTGAGCAGAGAGCCTGATGTGGGGCTCAATCCCAGGACCCTGAGATCATGATCTGAGCCGAAGGCAGAGGCTTTAACCCACTGAGCCACCCAGGTGCCCCCAGGCAGTTTTCTTGAACACAGGGTCTCAGATTGCCCCCATAAACTTAAGCTCCCAGACCAACCAGGCACCACATAGCTCTCACAGCCCCAGTAAGCTTTCATGGTACCAGATTCCTGGTGAGATTTAGCAAACCTTAGTGGTCTCTTGCCTACCCCAGTGTTTGCTGCTTCCTGAAGCTCCAAGCAGCTCCTGTGGCCCAGGCTTTCAACAGGCTCCTGCAATCCCAAGCTTCTGCTACACCCAAGTACCAGACAACTACCATGACCTAGGGTGTATCTTGTGGCCCAGGCTCACAATAAGCCCCATAAACCCATTTCAATATTGCACCCTGCAGACTCAGATGCTGGGCCCTCTCCATGTAACTGATGGTTCCCAGCATGTAATTGACTCTGTGAACCCAGGATCCAGGATCACCCACACTGACATAGATCCCAAGTCCATCATAAAACACACAAGATCCAGGCCTGCTGTGCTGAACCTAGACTCCAGGCCCACCACCCAGACCCAGACACCAGATTCATTCCCATATTCCCAAACATCAAGCCTAATTATCTGCTGACCCAGATGCCAGACTTGCAAGCTCAAAAACACAAGTAGCAAGGCCACCCATGGACACCATAAGGTAGCCCAATTGGAATCTCTGGAGAGGCTGAATGCTTAATAAGAGTTTTGTCTGCCAAAGACAGTCTATAAAGACTGGAGGAGGTGCCTACATTCTCAAATGCACAGACACCAACACAAAGCCACAGGGATCATGAATAATCAGGGAAACATAACAAAAGGAAACTAATAAAATATCAATGACAGACCTTAAAGAAATGGAGATCTAGAAACAGTCTAAATAGAATTATGAAAAATCTTAGAGAAACACAGTAAACTAAAAGGACACAAATAGAAAACTAAATGAAATCTTCAAAATAATGCATGAACAAAAGGATAATTTCGACAAAGAAATAGAAACCATTTAAAAACAAACAAATTCAAGAGATGAAGAATACATAGAACTGAAGAATTTAATAGAGAACTTCAACAACAAACTTAATCAATTAAAAGAATTAGTGAACTAGAAGATGCAACATTTAAAATCATCCTGAGACAGAAGCAAAAAGAATAAGGAATAAAAAGAATAAAGAAAAACTATAAACTGTGGGATATCATTACAAGAAGCAATCTATGCATAATTGGAGTCAAATAAGAAGAGAGAGAGAGAAGAGCAGAAAGCTTATTTAAATGAATAATGGTTGAGAACATCACATATCTAGGGTAAAGTTTGGATATTCAAGTTCAGGAAGCAAATAGGTCAGCCAAAATTTCAATGCCAAAAGATCTTCTCCAAGACACATTAAAATAAAATAGTATAAAATCAATGACGGAGAAAAAATTAAAAGGAGCAAGAAAAATTAAAGGGAACCCCTTTAAAACAGAAACAATGCTGGGAGATAAAACTGACAACTAAGAATACTTTGCCTGGCAAACTTATCTTTCAAAACTTTCCCACACAAACACAAGTTAAAGAAGTTCAACACCACTAGACCTGCCTTACAAGAAATGCTGAAAGGAATTCTTCAAGCTAAAGTGAAAGGATGATAACTACTAACATGAAAATATTAAAAAATATAAAACACATTGGTAAAGGTAAGTGTATAGTCAAATTCAGAATATGCTAATATTGTAATAAGGTGGTATATTAATCACATATCTCTACTATAAGATTTAAAAACAAAAGTATTAAAAATAAATATAGCTATAATAACATGTTAATGGATACACAATACAAAAAGAGGTAAATCATGTCATCAAAAATATGGTAGAGGACTAAAAGATAGAGTTTTTTGTATGCAATCACAGTTTAGTTATTATTAGCTTAAAATAGACTATTACATCTGTAAGATATTTTATGTAAGCTTCATAATAAACAAAGCAAAAATGTATATTAGATATACAAAAGATCAAGGAATCAAAGAATATATAATTGAAAATCATCAATTCACAAAGAAGGGCAGCAAAAGTGGAAGAAAAGAAAAAAGAACTACAAAAAAAGCATAGGAAAGTTAAGATGATGCCATTCATATCTTTATCAATAATTACCTTAAATATAAATGGATTAAAATCTCCAGGGGTGCCTGGGTGGCTCACTTGGTAAGCATCTGCCTTTGGCTCAGGTCATGGTCCCAGGATCCTGGGATCAAGCTCCATGTTGGGCTCTCTGCTCAGCAAAGAAGCCTGCTTCTCTCTCCCTCTGCCGGCCACTCTCCCTGCTTGTGTGCTCTCTCTCTCTGTCAATTAAATAAATAAAATCTTTTAAAAAATGGATTAAAATCTCCAATTAAAAGGCATTGACTGGCTGAGTGGATTAAAAAACAAGACTCAACTATATGCTGGCTAAAAGAAACCCACTTCATAAGGATTGCACTGAATGTGTAAATTGCTTTGGGTAGCATAGATGTTTAAACTATATTTACACTACTATATATTTATCCAAAGGACACAAACATAGTGATTCGAAGGGGCACATGAACCCCAATGTTTATAGTACCAATGTTCAGAATAGCCAAAATATGGAAAGAGCCCAGATGTTCATCGACAGATGAGTGGATAAAGAAGATATGGTACATATATACAATGGAATATTACTCAGCCATCAAAAAGAATGAAATTTTGCCATTTACAATGACATGGATGGAACTAGATGGTATTATGCTAAACAAAATAAGTCAGTCAGAAAAGACAAATACCATGATTTCACTCATAAGTAGAATTTAAGAAACAAAACAGATGAACATATGGGAAGGGAAGGAAGAATAAAATAAGATAAAAGCAGAGAGAGAAACAAACCATAAGAGCCTCTTAACTATAGGAAACAAATTGAGGGTTGCTGGGGGGGGGTGGGTTGGGGCATTGGGTAACTGGGTGATGGGCATTAAGGAGACCACTTGATGTAATGAGCACTGGGTATTATAGGCAACTGATGAATCACTAAACTCTACCTGTGAAACTAATAATATATTGTATGTTAATTGATTGATCTTAAAGAAATAAATAAAATAAAAATAAAATAAATAAATCTTAGAAAAAGCAAATTCACTTCAGCTCTGAGGACACACATAGGCTATAAGGGCACACATAAGAGAGAAAAAGATATTACTTGTAAATGGAAAATAAAAGAGAGCTATACTTATATATGACAATATAGACTTTTAGTCAAAAACTGTAACAAGAGACAGAGATGGTCATATAATGATATAGGCATCAGTTCATCAGGAGATTATAACAATTGTAAATATATAGGCATACAACATCAGAGCACCTAAATGTTAAGCCAATACTAACAGATATGAAGAAAGAAGTGGAAAACAATCTAACAGTAGAATGCTTCAGTACTCCACTTTCAAAAATACATAGATCATCCAGGAAGAAAACCAATGAAGAAATGCTGATCTTCAAGTCTGCCTTGGATGAAATGGACCAAACAGACATATAGAGAACATTCCACCTAACAGTAACGAAATGCACATTCTTCTTAGCCATACATGGAATATTCTACAGGATAGATCATAAGTTAGGTTACAAAACAAGCCTTAGAAAATGTGAGAAGTTTGAATTTATACCAAGTATCTCTTAAGACCACATGTTATGAAACTAAAAATTAGTAACAGGATAAAAATGGGAAAATTCATAAATGGGTGGGAATTAACACAGTCCTAAGCAACCAATTTAAAAATTGAATAAAAAGGAGAGTAAAAAAAATTACTGAAACAACTAAAAGTGGAAACAACATACCAAAACATATGGAGTACAGCAAGTGATTTCTAGGAAGAAAGTTTATAGCAATAAAATCCTACATTGAGAAAAGAAATCATGAATAACCTCACATTATACCTCAAGAAACTCGAAAACGAAGAAGAAACTAAATCCAAAGTTATCAGAAGGAAGTAACAAAGACGAGAGTAAAATAAATGAAGTAGAGGTAAAAAAATACAAATAGAAGAACCTAAAGAGAGGATATTTTGTAAAGAAACAAAATTTATGACGCTTTAGTTAGAATAAATAAGGAAAAAGAGAGAAGACTAAAATAAATATAATCAGAAATAAAAGAGAAGACATTACAATTGACACTACTGAAATACAAATATTCATAAAAGATTACAATGAATGATTATACTCCAACAAATTGGACAACCTAGAAGAAGTGAATAAATTCCTAGATACTTAAAACTACCAAGACAGATTATTGAGGAAAGAGAAAATCTAAACAGAACAATAACAAGTAAGAAGATAGAATCTTTTAATTAATAACCTGCCAACACAGAAAAGCCCAGGACCAGATGGCTTCACTGGTGAATCCTACAAAGCATGTAAAGAGGAATTAATGACAATCCTTCTAAAACTCTTCCAAAAAATTGAAAAAGAAGGAATACTCCTGAACTCATTTTCCGAGTCCAGCATTATCTAATATCAAAGCCAGATGAAGATACTAAAAGAAAAGTGTATACCTGATGAATATAGATCCAAAAATTCTCAACCATATACTTAGAAAACTGTCTTCAACAGCACATTAAAAGGATCAGAGACCATGATGAAGTGGAATTTATCTCTGGAATGCAGACATGATTCAACATACACAAAGCAATAAATGTGATATATCACATTAGTAAAATTTTAAAAAATGATCATCTCAATTGATACAAAAAAAATTACCTGATAAAATTCAACATCTGGTCACTATGTCAATTAATTCTTATTGTGAGAATGTATCTCAAATTCTTCAATATAAGGAATGTACCTCACCATATATAACAAGCCCACAGCTAACATTATACTAAATCGCAAAAGACTGAAGCTTTTCCTCTAAGATCAGCAACAAGACAAGGGTGACCACTCTCATTACTCCTAATCATCTTAGTACCGGAAGTCTTAGCCAGAGCAATCATAAAATCAAATAAATAAATAAATAAATAAATAAATGTCATCCAGTTGGAAAGGAAATGGAAAATTGTCTGTAGTGCGGATGATATGATCTTATGTATAGAAAATCCTAAAGTTGCCATAAAACTGTTAGAACTAATCAACAAATTCATCAAAGTCGCAGGGTGCAAATAAACATACAAAATTAGTTTCATTTCTAGACATTAAGAACAAATCAGAAATAGAAATAAAGTAAGCCATCTCATTTACGATAGCATTAATATGTTAAATAGTTATGAACAAATTTAATTGTAGGGGTGAAAAATCTATATACTGAAACTACAAGGCTTTGATGAAAGAAACTGAAAAAGACACAAACAAATGGAAATATATCCCATGTCCGTAGATCATAAGAATCAATATTACTAAAGGTATTAAAATAAACATAGTTATTAAAACCATTTATATATTCATTGCAATGTCTATCAAAATTCCAATGTCAATTTTTACAAAAATAGAAAAAAATGATCCAAAATTTCCTATGGAACCACAAAAATCTCTCAAAGCCAAAATAATCCCTAGAAGGAAGAGCAAAGCAGGAGGAATCACACTTCCAGATTTCAAACAATATTAATTAAGAGAGTAGCATAAAAACTGACATACACACAAATGGACAAAATCAAGAGCCAAAAAATAAACCCATGTATTTATAGTCAACTAATATTTGAGAACAGGGCCAAGAAAATATATTTAAGAAAAAACAGTCTTTTCAATAAATGGTGAAGGAAAAATTGGATATTCACAAGCAAAAGAGTACAACTCTACTTCATTTTATATCAGTCACAAAAAAAAAGTGACTTGAAATAGAATAAACAGTTAAATGTAAGATCTGAAACCACAAAACTAGAAGAAACGCAGGACATAAACTCCTTGACATTAGTCCTGGCAATGATTTTATGGATATGACACTAAATTCATAAGAAACAAACAAAAAAGGAACAAGTGGGACTATATCAAAAGAAAAACATTCTGCCTTCATGATCTATGAGAGAATGAAAGTGTTTTGTTTCATCTTCCATAAATAATATATGTGAAATATAATGAATGAAGACTATTACAACATCATTTAGGATAATACATTTTATCAACACAAACCACTCTCCTGGTTATTACTGCATTGTGCTTTAAATTATACTTTGGGTGATATTAATTCTTCACCTCTGCTTTTATTTGAATATGCTAGAATATCTTTTCTAATACTTTCAGGTTTTTTTGAATATTTAACATTAGTTTCCATAAGAAGGAAAAAAATTTCTTTCCAAAATCCTTAGAAAGTTACTAAAATTTGTCATAGTCTTAGCCATAAAGAAATCCTCAATAAATTCTAATGAGTAGAAATTAAAAAAAAAAAAAAACATTCTGCACAAGCCGCTGTGGAAAACAATATGGAGGTTCCTCAAAACTTTAAAAATAGAACTACTCTATGATCCAGTAATTGCACTACTGAGTATTTACACAAAGAATACAAAAACACTAATTCAAAAGTTACACAAACCCCTATGTTTATTGCGGCATTATTTACAATAGCCAAATTATGAAAGCAGCTCAAGTGTCCATTGATAGATAAATGGTTAAAGAAGCTGTGATATATATATCACAGCAAAAGAATCAACAAAATCAAAAGGCAACCTACAGAATGTGAGAAAATATTGGCAAAGCATACATATAATAAGGGGTTAATATCCAAAATTAATAAGGAACTCATACAACTCACTACCAAAAAAATGAACAATCTAACTAAAACATTGGCAGAAGAATTCAGTAAACATTTTCCCAAAGGAGATGTATAAATGGCCAAAAGGTATATGAAAAGATGCTCAACATCAGTAATCATCAGGAAAATGCAAGTGACAACCACAGTGAGATATTACTTCACATGTGTTTGAGTGACCTTATGAAAAGCCAAGTGATAACAAGTGTTGGTGAGCATATGGAGAAAAGGAAACTTTATGCACTGTTGGTGGGCATGTAAACTGGTATAGCCACTGTGGAAAGAAATATGGAGGTTCCTCAAAACAAAACAAAACAAAACAAAACAAAACAAAACAAAACAAAACAAAAAAACTACCGTAAAATAAGTCAGACATAGAAAGATACATACTATATGATCTCATTTATATGTATAGTCTATAAACACACACGCACAAATTCATACGTATGGGGAAGAGATTATTGGTTGTTCAGGGGAAGGTGATGGGCAAAATGTGTGAAGGAAGTCAAAAGGTATAAACATCCAGTTATAAATAAGTCATAGTGATGTAATGTACAGCATGGCGACTATAGTTAATAATACTGCATCGCATACTTGAAAGTTACTAAGAGAGTAAATCTTAAAAGTTCTCGTTAAAAGAAAAAATTTGTAGCTGTATATGGTGATGGATATTAACTAGACTTATTGTGGTTCTCATTTCACAATATATATGAATATCAAATCATACACCTGAAACTAATATAATGCTTTACTGGTATAAAAGCTGACACACAGATCAATAGACAAAATCTATCATCTATCTATCTATCTATCTACCTATCATCTATCTATCATATATCATCTGTATCTATCTAATAGCATGTTGCTCATCTGTATCTATCTAATAACATGTTGCTCATCATGTTGCTCACTGTCTGTGATAAATGGATGGTCCTTTGGGGCATTATGCTAAATGAAATATCCTGTAGAGAAAGACAAATAATGTATGTTCTCACTTATTGGTGGAATGTATAAAAACCAAAGTGATAGAGAGTAGAATGGTGGTTGCCAGGGGCTAAGGACTGGGTAAAAGGGGAATATGCTGCTCAAAGGATAGAAACTTCTATCTATGAGTAAGTTGTGGGAATCTATGTACTACATGTGTCTACAATGAATAGTACTACAGTATATTTCAAAGCTCTTAAGAGAGTAAACTTTAAATATTATCACTGCACACACACAAAATACGCACTATTATTTAAAGGGATGGAGAAGTTAACTTCGTTGTGACAATCACCTATATTCACCACATCAGATGCCTTAAATAACTTACATATATGTCAATAATATACTAATAAATCCAGAAAAAAATTTAAAAACTAAAAAAATACAACAGTGTGAAAAACACACAAGGATTAAAGCTGGAAAGTACAGTATGAATCCCTACTACTATAAATGTGAAATTTACTAACAGGTCCAAGTGGACAGTTTGTGGCTATATCAGTTTTTACATAAAAAATAGACATCAAAAGCTGTAATTTACATTGATTTTATATTTAGATTTTACATTTCTATTTAAAAGGAAAAAAGCTGACAGATGAATCCCTTGTAGAGAATAATTGTTTAAATTTATCTACTCTGAATGGTGGTTGAAATTTTATAATACATAAGGGAAAAATACTTGATTGGAGCTTCAGCTTTTTTTTTTTATTTCTTCAGTGTTGCAAGATTCAATGTTCACGCACCACACCCAGTGCTCCATGCAATACGTGCCCTCCTCAATACCCACCAACAGGCTCACCCAACCCCTCACCCTCCTCCCCTCCAAAACCCTCAGTTTGTTTCTCAGAGTCCACAGTCTCTCATGTTTCATCTCCCCCTCCAATTTCTCCCAATTGAACCCTTCCTTTCTTTCTCCCAGTGTCCTCCATGTTTTTCCTTATGCTCCACACATAAATGAAGCCATATGATAACTGACTCCCTTGGCTTGACTTATTTCACTCAGCATAATCTCTTCCAATACCGTCCATGTTGATACAAAAGTTGGGTATTCATCCTTTCTGATGGAGGCATAATATTCCATTGTATATATGGACCCTATCTTCTTTATCCATTCATCTGCTGAAAGTCATCTTGGCTCTTTCCACAGTTCGGCGACTGTGGCCATTGCTGTTATGAACATTGGGGTACATGTGGCCCTTCTTTTCACTACATTTGCATCTTTGGGGTAAATACCCAGTAGTGCAATTGCAAGATCACAGGGTAGCTCTATTTTTAATTTTTTGAGGAATCTCCACACTGTTTTCCAAAGGGGCTGCACCAACTTGCATTCCCACCAACAGTGGAAGAGGGTTCCCCTTTCTCCACATCCTCTCCAACATTTTTTTCTTTACTGTCTTGTTGATTTTGGCCATTCTAACTGGTGTAAGGTAGTATCTCAATGTGGTTTTGATTTGAATCTCCTTGATGGCTAATGATGATGAACATTTTTTCACGTATCTGTTAGCCATTTGTATGTCTTCTTTGGAGAAGTGTCTGTTCATATCTTCTGCCCATTTTTTCACATGATTATCTGTTTTTTGAGTGTTGAGTTTGAGGAGTTCTTTATAGATCTTAGATATCAGACCTTTGTCTGTAGCATCATTTGCGAATATCTTCTCCCATTCTGTGGGTTGCCTGTTTGTTTTGTTGACTGTTTCCTTTGCTGTGCGGAAGCTTTTTATTTTGATGAAGCCCCAAAAGTTCATTTTCACTTTTGTTTCCTTTGCCTTTGCCTTTGTTTCACTTTTGTATCCTGAAAGAAGTTG
>CM052901.1:51009273-51071635 GCA_028534135.1 Potos flavus
TTCACGTTGAGGTCTTTTATCCATTTCGAGTTATTCTTTGTGTATGGTGTAAGAGAATGGTCAAGTTTCATTCTTCTATATATAGCTGTCCAATTTTCCCAGCACCATTTATTGAAGAGACTGTCTTTTTTCCACTGGATATTTTTTCCTGCTTTGTCAAAGATTATTTGACCAAAGAGTTGCAGGTCCATATCTGGGCTCTCTACTCTGTTCCACTGGTCTATGTGTCTGTTTTTGTGCCAGTACCAAGCTGTCTTAGTGATCACAGCTTTGTAGTAAAGCTTGAAATCAGGCAACGTGATGCCCCCAGCTTTGTTTTTCTTTTTCAGCATGCAAGAGTAGTTCAACATTCGCAAATCAATCAATGTGAGAGAACAAATCAATAAGAGAAGAGAGAAGAAGCACATGCTCCTCTCAACTGATGCAGAAAAAGCATTTGACAAAAAAAAGCATCTGTTCCTGATTAAAACACTTCAAAGTATAGGGATAGAGGGAACATTCCTCAATCTCATAAAATCCATCTATGAAAAGCCCACAGCGAATATCATTCTCAATGGGGAAAAGCTGACAGCCTTCCCTTTGAGAACGGGAACACGACAAAGATGCCCACTTTCACCACTCTTGTTCAACATAGTACTAGAAGTCCTAGCGACAGCAATCAGACAACAAAAAGAAATAAAAGGTATTCAAATTGGCAAAAAAATAAGTCAAACTCTCTCTCTTCGCAGATGACATGATACTTTCTATGGAAAACCCAAAAGACTCCACCCCCAAACTACTAGAACTCATACAGCAATTCATTAATGTGGCAGGATATAAAATCAATGCACAGAAATCAGTTGCTTTCTTATACACTAATAATGAAAATATGGAAAGGGAAATTAGAGAATCGATTCCATTTACTATAGCACCAAGAACCATAAGATACCTGGGAATAAGCCTAACTAAAGAAGTAAAGGGTCTGTACTCGAGGAACTACAGAACACTCATGAAAGATATTGAAGAAGACGCAAAAAGGTGGAAAAGCATTCCATGCTCATGGATCAGAAGAATAAACATTGTTAAAATATCTATACTGCCCAGAGCAATCTATACTTTCAATGCCAACCAGATCAAAATTCCACCAGCATTTTTCAAAGTGCTGGAACAAACAATCTTAAAATTTTTATGGAACCAGAAAAGACCCCAAATTGCTAAGGAAATGTTGAAAATGAAGAATCTTTTTCCAGTAGGAGCAAGCTCTCCACTCTTGCCCGAGGATGTTACTTCCCTTTTGACAGAAGATCCTGTAATATCTTCTATCAATGTAGTTGTTTTGCAAGGCATTACTGATTTTCTTCAGAACTTATCACATCACACTTTTTTTTTTCTTCCACATCTATAACTAGACTCAAGTCCTAGCAGGAACCAAAGGGTGAGTCCACAGTGTGACCCATTAGAAGGAATAATTCACACCAAAAGAACTAAGTAATTTTCCCAAATTATACAAACATAAATCTGGGCAATCTGTGTGGGAATGGATCTTAAGTGTGTATAATAATGGTTGAAGAAATATGTTAGGCTGAATTTATTGGTAGGGATCTCTTTATTTTTCAAGATTTTATTTATTTATTTGACAGGGGGGAGTCACAAGTAGGTAGAGCAGCAGGCAGAGAGAGAGGGAGAAGCAGGCTCCCCACTGAGCAGAGAGCCTGATGCAGGGCTCAATCCCAGGACCCTCTGATCATGACCTGAGCCAAAGGCAGATTCTTAACTGACTGAGCCACAGAGGTGCCCCTATTGTTAGGGATCCCTTAAGCAAAGATTCCTAATTCAAAGTTTGAGAAGTTAGAAAGAGCTCTAAGAATTTGATTGGTTTGTTAGTTGACATGAATTTAAAGGTGACCTACACTGCACTAAGTTGAAATGTTACAGCTGCCTTGGTATACTGCAGAGGAAGCCGAAAGCTTAAGGG
Organism: Potos flavus; assembly: GCA_028534135.1. Taxonomy (NCBI): domain Eukaryota; kingdom Metazoa; phylum Chordata; class Mammalia; order Carnivora; family Procyonidae; genus Potos; species Potos flavus. The sequence continues at coordinate 51,011,228 of CM052901.1, forward strand.
AGATTGGAATCTTAGAGTGGATTTATTCTGTAAAGTGTGTTTACCCGCTCTGGAAGAGTGCAGAGGAGAAACCTCTCACCATACCTGTGAAAAACACATATGTGAAGGAAGTGCCAGCATCTTTGAAGAGCTCTGTAATTGCTCTTGGTGTCAGGGAGCAGGTTACAGCACTTAACTGCCAAACACAAGTGGGCATGGTTAACATAATGGAAGTAGAGCTTATTCAGGAATCAGAATAGTTTAGCTCACAGAAACATATTGTATTGGCTATGGTGTCTCTAGAAAAGAAATAGATGGGCAGTCTACTCAATTCTTACTTGCTCTACATTGGCCTAGAACTAAAAAAGTTCTAGGCCTAGTAAACAGAAGCTTAACTTAAACTACAAAACCAGAGTGTGAGGGCCTTACAATGAACTCCTAGACTTGAATCTATTTATAAACCCAGAATTTTTTTAAATTTTTTCAGTGTTCCAAGATTCATTGTTTATGTACCACACCCAGTGCTCCATGCAATACGTGCCTTCCTTAATACCCACCATCAGGCTCACCTGTCCCCCTACCCCCCTCCCCTCCAAAACTCTCAGTTTGTTTCTCATAGTCCACAGTCTCTCGTGGTTTGTTTCCCCCTCCAGTTTTCCCCAATTCACTTTTCCTTTCCTTCTCCTAATGTCCTCCATGTTATTCCTTATGTTCCACATGAAAGTGAAACCATATGATAATTGACTTTCTCTGCTTGACTTATTTCACTCAGCATAATCTCCTCCAGTCCCATCCATGTTGATACAAAAGTTGGGTATTCATCCTTTCTGATGGCTGCATAATATTCCATTGTATATATGGACCACATCTTCTTTACCCATTCATCTGTTGAAGGCCAGAATTGTTTGAATTAAGAGACCAGTTCCCCTTGAGGAACAACTTTTCTAAACTGCCAAAAATGTGTACTGTTAGTATTTCTCCCAGCCTGTCCCAAAGGAATATATGGCCATTTTATTTTATTTATTTATTTTTTATTTTTTTCCCCCAAATACTTTTATTTTATTTTTTCAGTGTTACAAGATTCATTGTTTATGTACCACACCCAGTGCTCCATGCAATATGTGCCCTCCTCAATACCCACCACCAGCCTCGCCCATCCCCCCACCCCCCCTCCCCTTTAAAACCCTCAGTCCATTGCTCTGAGTTCACAGTCTCTCATGGTTCTTCGCCCCTCCGATTTCCTCCAATTCATCTCTCCCTTCCCTCTCACAATGTCCTCCATGTTTTTCCTTATGCTCCACACGTAAGTGAGACCATATGATAATTGACTTTCTCTGCTTGTATATGGCCATTTTAAAAAGTATCTGTGAATTGGGGAAAGGAAATAATCAGACTTTTTAGAAATTGTTGGACACTTGCTCTGAAATGACACTAATTTCAGGATACTCAAAATGTTACTGTGGTCTAACATTCAGAATAAGGAATTATTGAAGTCAGGTGATCAATGGAATTTTAGCTTATTTCTGCCTCACAGTAAGATCAGTAGGTCCCTGAACCCATCCTGTGGTTATTTTCCCAGTTCTGGAATGTATAATCAGAATAGATATGCTCAGTAACTGGCAGAATCTCCACATTGGTTCCTTGACTCGGTGAGTAGGAAAAGCCAAGTGGAAGCCACTAGAACTGCCTCAACCTACAAAAATGGTAAACCAAAAAGAATATCACATTCTTGGAAGGATTGAAGAGATTCATGCCACCAGCATGAAAGATGTAGGGGGAGTGGAACACCTGGGTGGCTCAGTTGGTTGGGCGCCTGCCTTTGGCTTGCGTCATGATCCTGGTACCCTGGGATCAATCCCCGAGTCAGGATCCTTGCTCAGGGGGGAGTCTGCTTCTCTCTCTCCCTCTGCTGCTCCTCCTGCTCATGCTCTCTCTCATTCTCACTCTCTCTCAAATAAATGGATAAAAACAAACTTAAAAAAAAAAAGATGTAAGGGGAATGATTCCCACTACATCCCCATTTAACCCATCTGATCTGTGAAGACAAGAGATGGATCTTGGTGAATGATAGTGGTAGCACTGTTTGCTTGAGCATCTCTTGGTCTAACAAAGATTTTTCTTGATACCTGCTAGTAAAGACCACTGGAATCAGTTTGCTTTCATCTGTCAATGGCAGCAATATACCTTCACTGCCTTATCTCAGAGGCATATCAACTCCAACTCTGCCATAATTTAGTTCATGAGGACTTTTTAAAAATTTCTTATTTAAATTCAATTTAGTTAATATATAGTGCATTATTAGTTTCGGATTAGAATTTAGTAATTCATCAGTTGTATATAATACCCAATGTTCATTACATCAAGTGCCCTCCTTAATGCCCATCACCCAATTACCCCAACCTCCCACCTTCTTCCCCTCCAGAAACCCTCAGTGTGCTTCCTATATTTAAGAGTCTCTTATGGTTTGCCTCCCTCTTTGTTTTTATCATATTTTATTTTTCCTTCCCTTCCCCTATGTTTGTCTGTTCTGTTTCTTAAATTCCACATATGAATAAATCATATGGTATTTGTCTTTCTCTGACTGACTTATTTAGTCCACAAGGACTTTGATCACCTTTCCCTTGCACAATATTAGGGATGTTATGCTGGTCCATTGCATTGATGATATTATGCTGATTGGATTTGGTAAGTAAGAAGTGAAAACTACTCTAGGCATATCAGTAAGACCTTTACTTGTGGGGAAGTGGAAAATGAATCCCTTAAAAAAATAAAGTTTTCTACTTCAGTGAAATTTCTAGGGGTCTAGTGGGCTTGGGCATGTTGAAATAGCCCTTCTAAAATGAAAGATATATTGATACATCTGGTCCCTGCTACCACACACACACACACACACACGCAACACAACATCTAATTGCCTTGTCGAATTTTGGAGGCAACATATTCTGTATTTGAGTGTGCTACTCCAACCCATTTACGCAGTGACCCAAAAAGTTTCCAGTTTTGAGTGAGGCAAAAAACAAGAAAAGACTCTGCAACAGGACCATACTGCCATAAAAGCTGCTCTGCCACTTTAGGTTATACAATACAGCAGATCAGGTGCTGGTTAAAGTGTCAGTGGAAAATAAAGATGATATATGGAGCTTTTGGAGGGCTTCTATAGGTGAATCACAGTAGCGCCCCTTAAATCTGAAGCAAAACTCTGTCATCCTCTTTGGGTAAATACTACTCTTTTGAGAAACAACCCTCCTTTTCTTGCTACTAGGACTCAGTAGAGACTGAATACCTCACCGTGGACCACCAAGTTACTATGCAACCTGGACTTCCAGTCATAAATTTGTGCCATAAATTTGATGATGCACAAAAACATTACATTAGCAAATGAAAGTGGTATATAAGAGACCAAGCTCAAACAGGTTATGAAGACACAAGTAAGTTGCATGGGGAAGGCCCAAATTCCCATGGCCCTGTTACATTATCTTCTTTCTCACATTCCACACCTCTGGTCTCATTAAATTTTTCTCTAACCAGGGGGCACCTGGGTGGCTCAGTGGGTTAAAGCCTCTGCCTTCAGCTCGGGTCGTGATCTCAGGGTCCTGGGATCGAGCCCCGCATCAAGCTCTCTGCTCGGCAGGGAGCCTGCTTCCCCCTCTCTCTCTGCCTGCCTCTCTGCCTACTTGTGATCTCTCTCTCCGTCAAATAAATAAATAAAATCTTAAAAAAAATTTTTTTTTTCTCTAACCAGTTAGGCTAAGGAAGAGAAAACTCAGGCCTGGTTTACAAATGATTCTGTGGGGCGCCTGGGTGGCTCAGTGGGTTAAAGCCTCTGCCTTCGGCTCGGGTCGTGATCTCAGGGTCCTGGGATCGAGCCCCACATCGGGCTCTCTGCTCAGCAGGGAGCCTGCTTCACCCTCTCTCTCTGCCTGGCCTCTCTGCCTACTTGTGATCTCTCTCTCTGTCAAATAAATAAATAAAATCTTTAAAAAAAAAAAAATGATTCTGCATATATGGGTTCTACCCAAAGTGAACAGCTATTATATACCTTTTCTGAGATATCTCCTGAAAGATTATAGTGGAAATAAATGGGTATCCATGAGCAGAACTCAAACCGTGGACCTGGTTATTCATTTTCCTCATAAGGGAAAGTGGCCAGAGGTATGAGTGTGTATGTGTATATATACACACTACTAGTACATACACACACAATATATATATATATATATATATATATATATATATATATATAATCAGATGCTGTGGCCAATGGTTTTGATGAATAGTCAGGGATTCAGAAAAACATAATTGGAAAATTGATGGCAATGAGGTATGGGAAGAGATACATGGATAAAACTCTCTAAATGGGTAAAGAATATTAAGATATTTAAGTCTAATATAAATGTTCCCTGAAGGATGACCTCAGCAGGGGAAGGTTTTAATAATCAAAGGGATAGGATGACAAAGTTTGTCAACTTCTTTCACCAGTCACACCTGTCACTGCACAATGATCTCATAAACAAAGTGACAATGGTGGTAGGAATTGATGTTTTGCCTGGGATCAACAACATGTGTTTCCACTCACTAATGCTGACCTGGATAGTACTAAGTACACAATATTCCAGCAAAAGGAACAAAGGCCGAGCACTTGATAAAGCATCATTATCAGGGGTGATCTGCCAGCTAGCTGGTGACAGGCTTATTACATTAGACAACTTATTTCATGGATGAAGAAAGACTTTCTTCTTGCTTGAATAAACACTTTGGATATGGATTTGCCCTCCCTGTTTACAATGCTTCTGTCAAGACTATCATCTTTGGACTTATGGAATACCTTATCCACTCTCATGTTATTCCACACAGCATTGCTTCTTAGCAAAGAACTCACATCACAACAAAATTAAGTGGAGCAACGGGTCCATGCTCATGGAATTCACCATTCTTACCATGTTTCCCATCATGCTAATGCAGTTGATTTGATGACCTTTTGAAGTGACAATATCTCTCCAGGAGGCTATAGTTTCTTCCATAGCCAGGATTATAGGTCCAACAGTCAAGGACCCTTTTCACTATTACCTGCAGTAATAAACTGGCAAAAATTTTACCTGCCATTCCTGCCACTTTAAGCTCTTCCAGTTTAGAGGTCTTACTTCAAAAGAGAAGAATGCTTCCGGAAAAAGATACAACAATGATTCCACTGAACTGAAAGTTCAGACGGCCACTAGGCTACTTTGAGCTCCTCATGTCTCTGCATCAAGAAGCAAAGAAGAGAATTACTGTATGACTATAATAATTGATCCTATTTACCAAAGGGAAATTGGGTTGATACTACATAATGCAAGTAAGGAAGGGTATATGGGGCTAAAAAACACTATCTTTATTACAGGAGATACCTTAGAGAGTCTTTTAGTACTATCATGTCCAGTGAGTAAAGCCAATGGAAGACTATAACAACCAAAATCAGGTAGAACTGCTAAAGGCCTAGAACATTTAAGAATATATTTTTCAGTTCTCTACCAGTCAAAGAACTATGACAAGATGGAGTGCTTCCTGAGGAAAGGGGAATATAAAATGGATAGTGAAAGAAGTTAGTTAAAAATACCAATTATGAGTAAATAATCAGTTGCAGAAATGAGGGCTATAATAGTTATGACTGTTCTTCCTTATATTGCTATGAATATTTGTATGTGTATATATATATCTACTATACTATACTATACACCCTTTTGTTTCTTCTCTCTTTATCCCCTAACACAAGATGTAGTAATAATAGTTATTTTATATCACAGCATATAAGCTATAGAATATCAAAATTTAAGAGTATATATTACCAAAGGACTTTCCATTCTCTTATGGAGAAAGTGCTGGCATGTTTTCAGTTGTTCATAATGTAGTGGCATCATGTTACATGAAACTATGAACTTATTGCTGTCCTGATTTGAATATTAAGTATGGTTTAAGAAGACGTATATAGGTGCCAGTAGAGAAGTGGTAGAATGTGATGTTCTTTTTTGTGTATCACCTTGGATAGACTACAGTCCCCAGTTACTCAAACACTAATGTAAGTGTTGCTGTACAGGTATTTTACATATGTAATTAAAATTTATACTCAGTTTACTTTAAAAGATTTTATTTATTTATTTGAGAGAGAGAGATCACAAGTAGGCAGAGAGGCAGGCAGAAAGAGAGGGGGAAGCAGGCTCCCTGCTGAGCAGAGAGCACGATGCGGGGCTCGATCCCAGGACCCTGAGATCATGACCTGAGCCAAAGGCAGAGGCTTAACCCACTGAGCCACCCAGGCGCCCCTATACTCAGTTTACTTTAAATAGTAGATTATTTTAGATAATCTGGATGGACTCAATTCAATAGTTGGAAGGTCTTAAGAGCAGAGTTGAGACTCTTCTAAAGAAGAAATTCCACATGTGGACAGCAGCTTCAACTTATACCAAATAGTACCAGCCTATTCCTCCTGATAGCCAGCCTCATAGCTTTTGGAATTGCCTAACCAGGCTCCACAATGTGTAAACCAATCTTGATAATTTCCTACTGGTTGAATCCTGAAATATCATTTACTTCACACAATAAACAAAAATTAACTCAAAATAGATCATAGGCATAAATATAAGAACTACATCTATAAAACTCTTAGGATAATTCATCAGAATAAGTTCTGTGACCTTGATTTAGGCAATGGTTTCTTAGATACATCATCAAAAACACATTTGACAAAATAATAGATGAAAACAGATAAATTGGACTTTCTTGAGATAAAATACACTTTGTACTTCAGGGGACACTATTAAAGTGAAAAGACATTCAGAATGACAGAATATACTGGTAAATAATATATGTTTGATAAGGAACTTGTATCCCAAATATGTTTAAAAAAAAAAAAAAACTCTTCTAATTCACTGTAAAAAGACAGATTTTAAAATGAGCAGAGAGTTTGAATAAACATTTCTCCAAAGAAAATATTAAAAAATGGTTAAATGAAAACATAAAAACATATCCAACTTTATTATTCATTAAAGAAATCCAAATAAAACCCACAATTAAATAATATTTCATGCCCACTAGGATGGTTAAAATTTTTAAAAGGCAGAAATGGATCAGTGTTTTTCAGGGCTTAGGTGAGGAAGATGTAGGAAAATTGCTAATGGGTAAAGGTTTGGGGGGGAGTGTAGTGAAAATATTCTAAAATTAGATAGTAGTGGTAGTTGCATAACTTCATGAATAGACTTAAAAAATGATTTATGCAACTTAAAAGTATATATTTTATGGTGTGTGAATTATATCTTAATGAGGCTGCTACAAAAATAATTATACAAGGAGGTAGATTCAAAAATATACTAGAAGAATCAAAAAAGAATACTAAAAGATCTTTAAGTAATTGAATTGTAGCCAGGAAAATAAAAACAGAGAAATGAAAATGATAAGGAAAAATAGAAAACTCTAAGACTTAACTCAACATATTAATAATTACATTAGCTGTAAAAATGTAAATAGTCTAAATAAACCAACTAAAAGACAATGTGAGGGGATGCCTAGGTGGCTCAGTCCGTTAAGCACCTGCCTTTGGCTCACGTCATGATCCTGGGGTCCTGGAACTGAGTCCCACATAGGGCTCCTTGTTCAGTGGGAAGCCTGTTTCTCCCTCTGCCTGCCGCTCTGCCTGTGCTCTCTCTCTCTCTCTCTGATGAATGAATGAATGAATAAATAAATAAATAAATAAATAAATAAACTGACAATGTCAGAATAAATAAAACAAAGCTGCCAAATGAATTAGTTTTGTATTTCTGTTGTAAAAATTTGCCACAAATTTAGTGACTTAAAAGAATACAAATTATTATCTCACAGTTCTCAAATTCAGAAGTTTAAAATGTGTTTCACTGGGTTAAAATAAAGTTGTTTGCAGGGCTCTGTTCTTCTCTGAAGGCTATAGGAGAAAATTGATTTTCTTGCTTCTTTCATCTTTTAGAGGCTGTCTGCATTCCATGGTTCTTGGTCGCCTTCCATTTTCAAAGCTAGCAATGGGTAGTCAAGTCCTTCTCACACTACCACCTTTTTGCTTTTCTCTCTCCTTCTTCCCTTTTCAACTTATGAAGACCCTTACAGGCAGTCTGTTTAGATAATCCAGGATTACCTTAATTTCCCCTTTCCATGTACTATAACATATTCAGGAGTTCTGGGGATCAAGATGCATACATCTTTGGAAGCTCATTATTCTGCTTACCACATTCAAATCTATGTTGCCTATAAGAGACTTGTTTTAAACATAATGGCATAAGCAGGTTGTAAGAAAAAGGATGGAAAACATATATACCATGCAAATATTAACCAAAAGAAAGTAGAACTGGGCACATTAATATGAAATAAAGTAAACTGAAGAGCAAACAAAATTAGTAGGAAAAAGAAGGGATATTAGATAATGATAAAAAATATTTATCTACCAAGAATGTGTTGAAATTTTAAATGTGTATGTAACCAAAAAAATTGAGCTTTAAAATACCTGAAGTAAAAATTTATATGACGGAAAGGAAAAAACAGAAAAAAAAATCCACAATTATAGTTGGGGGCCTTAATGTTCTCTATAATTAACAAAAATGGTAGACAGAGATCTGCAGGGATGTAGAACTGAGCATCAACATCAACCAAAAAGATCTAATAGAAATTTATAGCATATGCCATCCAAGAAAAGCCAAATACATATTCTTTTCAAGCAAACATTAAAAATTCACATAGGTATTCCATATCCTGGATAATAAAGAAATTTTAACATTTTTAAACTAAAATCATATAGAGTATATTCTCTTACCCAAATAGAATCGAGCTAAGAATTAAGCTAATAACCAGTAACATGCTAGAAATCAAGCTAGAAGGCAACAGGAACTTCTTCAAACACTTGAAAATTAGAGAGCACATTACTAGCTATTTCATGAGTCAAAGAGTAAGTAAGTCTCAAGGGAAATTAAAATGCACACTAAACAAGATGAAAATGAAAATAAAATATATCAAAATATATGGAGTTAAAGGACTGTTTGGATGGAAGTTGAAAGTATTAAATGCCTGTATTAGAAAAAAAGAAAAATCTCAAATTATTAATGTTATATTTCACTTCAAGAAACAAAAATGTAAGCAGAAAGAATTAAATGATAAAGAACAGAAATCAGTGAAATTAGAAAGAGAAAAGCAATTAATAAAACCAACCAAACTCAAACCTCCGTTCTCTGAAAAGACCAGTAATAGACAAGCCTGCAGCAAAATGAACAAATAGCAAAAAAGATAAAAGACAAATTACCAGTATCAGGAGTTAAAAAAAAAAAAGGAATGTCACTGTCACTGTAGACCCTGTAGACATCAAAAATCTAATAAGGAAATACTAAGAACAATTTTATGTACTTAAATTTGACAACTTAGATGAAATGTAAACCACAAATGAACAAATTCACAGAAGGTAACATACACAATCTGAATAGTTCTATAACTATTTTAAAAAATGAAATTAAATGATAAAGTGTTCAAAACATAAATCTTAAGGCCCACATGGGTTCACAGACAATTCTACCAAACATTTAATAAAGAAATAATATGAATTCTACATAATCACTTCCAGAAACAGAGGCAGAAAAAAAAATATTTCTGAAATCATTTTATGAAGCTACCTTTTCTCTGATACTAAATGCAGACAAAGATGATACAAAAGAAAAAAAATGACTACAGACTGTTATCTCATAAATATATATGCAAAAATTTTTAAAAATATTATCAAATGGAATCAGGCATATATAAAAAAGATACTAAATGGCTAAGTAGAATTGATTCAAAATGCAAGGCTGGTTCAATATTCTAAAATCAAACAATGTAATCCAAAAAAAGCTGGAGCTTATAAATAAACTCAGTTAGGCTGCAGAATAAAAAAAAAATAATAAAAAAAAATAAAAAAAATCCATTCCATCCCCATACACTAAAAATGAAGCAGCAGAAAGAGAAATTAAGAAAATAATCCCATTTACCATTGCACCCAAAATAATAAAATACCTAGAAATAAACTTAACCAAGGAGGTGAAAGACCTGTACTCTGAAAACCATAAAACACTGATGGAAGTAATTGAAAGACAACACAAGCAAATGGAGAGATAGTCCATGCTCATGAATTGGAAAAACAAATATTGTTAAAATGTCGATACTACAATCTATAGTTTTAATGCAGTTACTATCAAAATGTGAACAGCATTTTTCACAGAACAAGAACAATCTTAAAATTTATATGGAAATACAAAAGACCCAAAAAAGCCAAAACAATCTTGAAAAATAAAAACAAAGTAGGAGGTATTACAATTTCAGACTTCAAGTTATATTACAAAGAGGTAGTAAATTGAAACAGTATGGTACTTGCACAAAAATAGACACATAGATCAGTAAAACAAACAGAGCATTCAAAAATAAACCCAAACTTTTATGGTAAATATGTTATGACAAAGATAACAAGAATATAAAATGGGGAAAAAAGTCTCTTCAACAAATGGTGTTGGGAAAGCTGCATAGCTATATACAAAAGAACGAAACTGGACCACTTTATTACACCATACACAAAAATAAACTCAAAGTGGACTAAAGACCTAAATGTGATACCTGAAACCATAAAAATTCTAGAAGAGAGCACAGGAAGTAATTTATCTGACATCACTCATAACGACTTTTTTCTAGATACGTCTCCTGAGGCAAGGGAGACAGAAGCAAAATAAACTATTAGAATTACATTAAAATAAAAGGTTTCTGCACAGCGAAGGAAACAGTCAACAGAACTAAAAGACAACCTACTAAATGGAAGATGATATTAGCTAATGACCTATCTGATAAAGAGTTAGTATCCAAAATATCTCAAGAACTTATACAACTCAACATCCAAAAAACAAGTAATCCAATTAAAAAATGGGTAGTAGACATGAACAGACATTTATCTAAAGAAGACATATAGATGGCCACCAGACACATGAAAAAATATTCAACATGAGGGAAATACAATATCACCTCACACCTGTCAGAATGGCTAAAATAAAAAACACAAGAAACAACAAGTGTTGGTGGAGGTGTGGAGAAAAAGGAACCCTCATGCACTGTTGGTGGGAATGCAAACAGGTGCAGCTACCATGGAAGGCAGAATAGAGATTCCTCAAAGAATCAAAAATAGAACTACCCTATGACCCAGTAATCACACTACTGGGCATTTGCCCAAAGAACACGAAAGTGCTAATCCAAAATAATATATGCATTTCTATGTTTATTATAGCATAATTTAAATAGCCAAATTATGGAAATAGCCCAAATGTCCATTGATAGATGAACAGATGAAGAAGATGTCACGCACACACACACACACACGCACACACACACTGGAATATTATTCAGTCATAAAAAATGCAATATTGCCATTTGTAGTAACATGAATGGAGCTAGAGACTATAATGCTAAACGAGCTTCTAAAAACCAAAAAAAAAAAAAAAAGAAGAAGAAGAAAGGGAAAAAAAAAGAAAAACCAAAATAAGTCAGTCAGAGAAAGACAAATACCATATAATTTCACTCATATGTGGAATTTAAGAAACAAAACAAATGAACAAAGGGAAAAAAAAGAGAGACAAATCAAGTAACAGACTCTTAACTATAAAGAACAAAATGGGTGATTACCAGAGGGGAGGTGCATGGAGGGTTGGGTGAAATAGGTAAAGGGGATTAAGAGTACACTTATATTGATGAGCACTGAATAATATATGAATTGTTGAGTCACTATATTGTATACCTGCAACTTATATTAGCACTGTATAACAATATTGAAATTAAAATTAAATAAAATATTAAAATAAAATAAAACAACTAATCCACTGTATTAACATGTTAAAAAAACATGAATATATCAGCTAAGGCAGAAAAAGCATTTGACAAAATCCAGTACCCATTCAGATTAAAACCTCTCAGCAAACTAAGAATAAAGGAAAACTACCTAAACTTGATAGAGAATATCTATAAAAGACCTAGAGTTAACATTATATTTAATAGTGAAAGACTAAACAGCTTTTTCTCTAAAATCAGTCGCAAGGTAAGGATATCCACTCTTACCTCCTATTCAAAATACTAATAGAAATTCTAGTCAGTACAATAAGGCAAGGAAAGGAAATAAAGGGAATAAAGATTGAAAACAAAAGAAAAGGAAACTATCCCTATTTTCAAGGTGACATGATTGTACATGTAGAAAATATTAAGGAATTTACCTTAAAAAATCTCTTAGAAAAAAAAATCTTAGAACTAGTGTATAAGTTTAGCAAGGTCACATGTTAACATATAAAAAAATACCAATTGTAAAAAATATCAATACAATTGTATCAATTCAAATGCTTATTGCTAGTATAAAATTCAAAGATAAAAAACCCATATTGCTGTGAAAATTAAAAACATAATGCTATTTAAAATAGTTCAAAAAATAAAGAATACTTAGGTATAAATGTAACATAGCATCTTACAAGAACTATAAGCTGAAAACTGCTAAATGATGATGAAAGATATCAAAGACCGCAATAAGTGGATAGACACAAATTGTTTTTTATTAGACAATACAACAAGATAAAGACGAAAATTCTCCCAAAATTGCTAAATAGGTTTAACAGCATTACTCTCAAAATCCCCACATGTATTTTTGTAGATATAGACAAGCTGTATTTCACAAGTATTTCACAATGCTATTGTGAAAAGACAATAGTATTAAAGTAACTAAAACAATTATGAAAAACCAAAAAATAAAGTCAGAAGAACAACACTACCCAATTTTAGGACTTACTGTAGGCTAAAAAAATCAAAGTGAGAAGCACCTGGGTGGCTCAGTTGGTTAAGCATCTGTCTTCAGTTCAGGTCATGATCTCAGAGTCCTGGGATCAAATCCCACATCAGGCTTCCTGCTCAGTGGGGAGTCTGCTTCTCTCTCTCAAACCCTCTGCCCCTCCCCACTGCTTTCTCTCTTTTTCAAATAAATAAATAAAAATCTTTTTTTAGGGGCGCCTGGGTGGCTCAGTGGGTTAAAGCCTCTGCCTTTGGCTCAGGTCATGATCTCAGGGTCCTGGGATAGAGCCCCGCATCGGGCTCTCTGCTCAGCAGGGAGCCTGCTTCCCCCTCTCTTTCTGCCTGCCTCTCTGCCTACTTGTGATCTCTCTCTGTCAAATGAAAAAATAAAATCTTTAAAAAAAATCTTTTTTTAAAAAAATCAAGGTGATGTGGTATTGTTAGAGGGTGAGATATATAGATTAATAAAATAGAATAGAAAATAAAGAAATAGATCCAAACCGGTAGAGCCAACTGATATTTTTACAAAGCTGCAAAATCCTTTTTTCTAATTTTTAAAAATTTTTTATTAATTTCAGTTAGCCACTGTATAGTACATCATTAGTTTTTGATGTAGTGTTCAGTGATTCATAAGTCGCGTATAACACTCAGTGCTCATCACAACACATGCCTGCCTCAATACCCATCACCCAGCTACCCAATCCCCCCCACCCCCCTTCCCCTCTGAAACCTTCAGATTGTTTCCCAGAGTCTATAGTCTCTCATGGTTCATCTCCTTGTCTGATTTCTCCTCCTTCAGTTTTCTCTCCCTTCCCCTATGGTCCTCCACGCTACTGCTTATTTTTCACACATGATTGAAACCATATGATAATTATCTTTCTTTGCTTGACTTATTTCACTTAGCATAATCCCCTCCAGTTCCATCCATGTTCATGCAAATGGTGGCTATTCATCCTTTCTGATGGCTGAGTAATATTCCCTTGTATATATGTACCACCTCTTCTTTATCCATTTATCTGTTGAAGGGCATCTTGGCTCCTTCCACAGTTTGGCTATTGTGGACATTGCTGCTATGAATATTGGGGTGCAGGTGTCCTTTCTTTTCACCACATCTGTGTCTGGGGTAAATACCTCGTAGTGCAAGTGCTAGGTCATAGGGTAGCTCTATTTTTAACATTTTGAGGAACCTCCATACTTTTTACCAGAGTGGCTGTACCAGCTTACATTCCCACCAACAGTGTAAGAGGCTTCCCCTTTCTCCACATCCTTGCCAACATTTGTTGTTTCCTGACTTGTTAATTTTTGCAATTCTAACTGGTGTAAGGTGGTATCTCATTGTGGTTTTGATTTGTATCTACCCGATGACTAGCAATGTTGAACATTTTTTCATGTGTCTATTAGTCATTTGTATGTCTTCTTGGGAGAAGGGTCTGTTCGTGTCTTCTGCCCATTTTTCACTGGTGCAAAATTCAAGAAAGAAAGAATAGTTTTTCAACAAATGATATTTTAACAATTATACACCCATCTATAAACAAACAAAAAAAAAACTAATGTTGAACTTAACCTTACATTCTATATAAAAATTAACTCAAAATGGATCATATACCTAATTATAAAAACCTTAGATGAAACGTAGAGAAAATCTTCAGGATCTAGGACTTGGTAAAGTATTCTTAAACATACCACCAAAAGAATAATCCAAAAAAGAAACAAAGTCAATACATTGGACTTCATCAAAATTCATAGCTTTGCTTTATGAAAGACCATGTTAAGAGGATGAAAAGGCTAACTCACAAACTTGGAAAAAATGTTTGCAAACCACATATCCAAAAAGGACTTGTGTCTAAAATATGTAAAGTACTTTCAAAACTCAACAGCAGGAAAACAAACAATTCAATTTGAAACTGGCAAAAGGACATGAACAGACAATTCACTAAAGAGCACATGAAAAAGGGTGCCTGGGTGGCTCAGTAGTTAAGGGTCTGCCTTTGGCTCACGTCATGATCCCAGGGTCCTGTGATCAAGCCCCACATCAAGCTCGCTGTTCAGCGGGAAGCCTGCTTCTTCCTCTCCCACTCCCTTTGCTTATGTTCCCTCTTTCACTCTCTCTCTCTCTGTCAAATAAATAAATAAAATCTTTTAAAAAAGAGCACAAGAAAAGATAGTCAAGGTCATTAACCATTAGGAAAATGATTTAAAACCACACTGAAATACCACAGTGAAATACCACTATTAGAATGTCTAAAAAAAAAAAAAAAAGAATACTGACAATAGTTAACTGCTGACTAAGAATGAGAAATGAATCCATCAAGCATTGCTGTTAAGAATGGTAAATGATACAGTTACTCTGGAAAACAGTTTGGGAGGTTTTTTATTTGTTTGTTTTTTACTTACAAAATTAAACATTAACTTACTGTATAAACTAGAATATAGGTAAATACTGACGAGAAATCAAAATATGTCCACAGAAATATTTGCACATGAATTTTCACACCAGCTTTATTTTTATTTTTATTTTATTTTTAAAAATATTTTTAAAGGGACGCCTGGGTGGCTCAGTCGGTTAAGCCACTGCCTTCGGCTCGGGTCATGATCCCAGGGTCCTGGGATCGAGTTCCGCATCAGGCTCCTTGCTCAGCGGGGAGGAGAGGCAGAGGGAGAGGGGGAAGCTGGTCCCCCACTTAGCAGGGATCCTGAAGCTGTGCTTGATCCCAAGACCCTGGGACCATGACCTGAGTCAAGGGAAGACACGTAACATACTGAGCCACTCAGCTGTCCCACCATTTTTATTTTTAATATCCAAAATATGGTAATAACCCAAATGCCCTTCATTGGGTGAATAGAAAACAAATGGTGGTATACCCATACAATTGAATAATATTCAACAATAAAAATGAACTAACTATTGATATGCACTACAACCTACATAGGTCTTAAAGACATTATGCTAAGTGAACAAAGCAAATCCAAAAAGGTTACATTTATTTAATATCCTCATGACAGATGGAGAACATATTAGTAGTTGCCAGAGTGTTAGGTATGGGCAGAATTTGTGATATAAAGGTGTAACACAATTAATTTTTTTTGTGTGGTGGCTGATAGTTCTGAATCTTTATTGTGGTGGTGGTTACATAAATATATGCATGTGATAAAATTTTATAGAATTATATGTATGTATAATGTTTATGTATACATAAACACACAAATGAGCGCATGTAAAAACTGGCAAAATCTAAGTAAGATTTGTAGTCTAGTTAATAATATTATACTAATGTCAGTTCCTGGTTTTGATAATGTATTATAGTTTTGTAAAATCCTATTATTGGGGAAAGCTGGGGAAAGAGTACACAAGGTGCTCTATACTACTCTTGTAACTTCTTGTAAGTGTAAAATTATTTCAAAATAAAACATTAAAAAAATGTTCTCTTGAGATGCACTGAGGCAATTGTCTAGCTCTATAAGGAAACCAATAAAAAAAGACTTATCGCAGGTCCTTCATATATAACACATTCTGTAAGAAATCATCTTATGTTCCACCAAATCCTAACTTGCCATGATACTGGTTGTCATGAATGTTGATCTGCAAATAAGAAATAGATTTCTGCCTGGTTTTGTTTGACAGACAAATCACTCTGGCTTTGACAAGTAAAGTTAATCCTTCAAAAGCCTCTCTGGAAAAAAAAAAAAAGAGAGAGAGAAAAAAAGAAATGTGCTCATTCTGCAGCCACTTAACAGTATTTCACATCAGAACTAACTCTCATGCAAAATATTCAGGAAATTTGATTCTAAATCCTAGCCAACACTATAATCTCTAACTTGTCCACAGTGATACAACAGCATTGCTGTAGTCTAAAGCCAGAGAAAAAGTTAAGCCCATGATTGGCACTGGACACTCTCTGGGCTATTCATAGTTAGGATCATAGGTTGCTGGCTAGGTATGAAACATGTGCATTATACACTTTGATTTATAAGTAGGTAGGATGTGTGATGTCAGAAAATTTCCCTTCCATTACCCAGTATCATCTCCCTTTTTGCTCTCATTGCCCTCTTTTCTTTTTATTCTTTCTTTCTTTTTTTTTTTTAAGAGTTAAGATACAAGATTATATTAGTTTCAGGTGTAAAATATAGTGATTCAACAACTCCATACATTACTCAGTGCTGATTATGATAAGTGTACTCTTTAATCTCCATTATCTATTTCAGCCACCCCCCCACCCACTTCCCATCTGGTAACCATCTATAGTTAAAAGTCTGTTTCTTGGTTTGTCTCTCTCTTTTTTTCTTTCCTTATTTGTTTTGTTTCTTGAATTCCATATATGAGTGAAATTATGGTATTTGTCTTTTTCTGACTGACTTATTTCGCTTAGCATTGTACTTTCTAGTTCCCTCCATGTTCTTACAAATGGCAATATTGCATTTTTTATGGCTGAATAATATTCCACTGTAAACACATATACATATATACCACATCTTCTTCATCCATTTATCTATCAATAGACATTTGGGCTGCTTCCATAATTTGGCTATTGTAAACAATGCTGCAATAAACATATGGGTGCATAATCTTTTTGAATAAGTGTTTTTATGTTCTTTTGGTAAATACCCAATAGTGTCATTACTGGATCATATGGTGGTTATTTTTTCTTTAATTTTTTGAGTTTCAATCATTTTTTGAGTTCTATTTTTAATTTTTAAATTTTTTCATACCATCTTCCACAGTGGCTGCACCAGTTTGCATTCCTACCAACATTGTGTGAGGGTTCCTTTTTCTCCACACCCTCAACAACACTTGTCATTTCTTGTGTTTTTTTATTTTAACCACTCTGACAGGAGGGAGATGATATCTCATTGTGGTTTTGATTTACATTTACCTGATGATGAGTGATGTTGAGCATCTTTTCATGTGTCTATTGGCCATCTGTATATCTTCTTTGGAGGAATGTCTGTTCATGTCTTCTGCCATTTTTAAAATTGGGTTGTTTTTTGGGTGTTGAGTTATATCAGTTCTTTGCATATTTTGGATACTACCCCTTTACTGGATATGTCATTTGCAAATATCTCCCACTTACTAGGTTATTTTTCAGTTTTGTTGATTGTTTCCTTCACTGTGCAGAAAGTTTCTTTTTAGATGTAGTTCCAATAGTTGATTTTTGCTTTTGTTTCCCTTGCCTCAGGAGACATATCTAGAAAAACGCTTCTATGGCTGATGTCAGAGAAATTATTACCAGTGCTTTCTTCTAGGATTTTTATGGTTTCAGGTATCCATTTAGGTCTTTAATCAATTTTGAATTTATTTTTGTGTATGGTGTAAGAAAGTGGTTCAGTTTAAGTCTTTTGTATGTGGCTATGCAGCTTTCCCAACACGATTTGTTGAAGAGACTTTTTCCTATTGCATATTCTTTGCTCTTTTGTCAAAGATTAATTAACCATATAATTGTGGGTTTGTTGTTCCTATTGAAGTCTTTTCAATTAGTGCCTTCTGGAGTACCAATCTTCTTTGTTTGAGAAAATCTATTAGTTGGCTGATAAATGTAGCCCATAAATTCATTTCCTGAATTACTTTTTTACCTATCCCATTAACATTTGTATTTCAAGAAGTAGGAATTTAGAGAGGAAGTAAGTAATTTCTCGTAATAGATTATTAATAGTGGCATTCCTGGTTGAAGGCAGACACACAGGTAGGGCTAGGAGATACATCAAATTGGGGGTGACTTCTCCCAGTCTCAAAATAATATGCTTAAGCTATCTCAGTTAGTAAGTCTAATTCTAATAGTATGCTATCATTCAATACTCCTTAAAATTATAGAGATGCATTATTTTCCTATCTTGAGCAAAAAATTTACCAAGCAGAGAACTGTCTCAAGCTCTAGTGAAGAATTTCTTAGTATTCCTGGATACCAACATTTCCAGCTGCAGAAAGCAAGACCTCAGCACAGAGCCATTTAACAAGCAAAACCTCCCTCCCACTAGGGTTCTACATTTCAGTAAATACCTAGTCCTCACTCAGACCAGATTTAGGTTGAACTTTGCTATTAGGGATACAAAGGTGATTAATGTCCTCCCTCCTGCCACCCAACTTTAGAAGCTGGTTAAATAACCAACCTCCTCCTCAGTGAACTTTCTTGGTAGCTGGGGGAAGACTGGGAAGAAAAAACTCAATCCAGAATTTTTAAGTCTACTGAGGAGGTTCTTTCTTCATAGTCCTGCCAAAACACAATTTCTGGGGAAGATCGGTCCAAGGAGCATTGCTGACTTCAACTCTTTTGAAGGTTCCTAAATCCCTGCAGCTGCCTAGCCTGCTTGTGTTTCATATGCTATCCCATCTCAGCCACTTTAGAACTGCTTGGGTGGAGGAAAAAATCCATCTATATTTGTGGTCGGGGAGATTAAGCAGAGTTGCTTTCAGGATACAACATTATGGTGCCACTTGGCAACCATAATATGCAGATAGTGCCATCCTGTGAGTCACGTTCATGTAGTCTACAGCTGTTAATTATGTGCTGTTTCTGGAAAATAAACTAGTAGTACAACAAAGTCTTTATTCTGGTATTTCACAGTAATTATATTCATTGAGTCATCTTTTACTCAAAGGGGAATTTAGTGTCTCTAACTTTTTAATCTGGGGGAATTCAGTATATACAAAATACACTGATTTGCTCATATCAAGAGAAAGTATCAATATGACTAGATCTTACTGATATATTAGATGACTTATACCAACTTTTCTAGCATGTACATAATTTTACATATTCTGAATAACCCCACATGCTTGAGAATTAAACTCCATGTGTGAAATTAGCAGATTTTTTAAAAGGGAACAGTTATTTTCTTATTTCAAATAAGGAAAATGGGGTGAACTCCTTCTAACAAAGACAGCATAATACTTGGAACCCCTTCCTAAAATATTTCCCATGTTCTCAAGTTAAAAACACATCCAAGGAAATCTTCATCATAAATTGAGAATCAGCCCCTCTCTGAGATTTGACAGCTGTACTAGCTTCTAGGGCTTGATGAAAATTTTTTTGTGCTATTTGAGCTTTTATGTTCTACCACAAAACAAATGTATGGAAAGAAACATGTCAAGTTCCATCTTATGAAAATATTTAGGCATGTAAATGTATTTATCACTTGAATGCCACATAATTTGGTTGACAAAACCCTGGGTTTAAAATTTTAATTCCCCCCACACACACACACACACTGCTCTTACTAACAGAATTGTGTTTAATCAACCACTATCCTAATTTTAACATATATTTGTTAAGAGCAGTATGTAAGTCTGAACTGCTGATTTATATCAGTAGCATATTAACTTATAGAGAAAGGAGTTTTCTCTCTAGACAGCCACATTTCCTTACACAAAACACACAGCAGTAGTGAACATTTTAACTACTTAAACTTATAAATAGATATTACCTCACTGAGAAATCTCCTTACTGAGAATCTCCATACTTCATAACAATACATCCCTCAAAAGGTAAAATACTAGCAGATTCAGAATTACATTTTGATGGAAGCAGCAGAAATTTGCATTGTTATTTTCAATTCACAGAGATTTTTACGTTCTAGTTTTTAATGTACTAAGAGAAAGCCAAGAACCTTACCCTTTCTACCCAGATATCCTGTAGAGAACTGCAAACTTGTACAGCTACAAGAGGAAGTAACGTAGGTTATTCAGTAAAACAGGAAAAACAAAACAAAACAAAAGCTTTTACCTCTAATGGGAGTTAGAACTCTTCGTCAGCATCACTCAGTTGTTTTGGAAAGCATTCCCCTCGGAGGATATTGTGGGCAAAGAAAATTGAAATTTTGGCTTTGATAACTTCAGAATTTCCATGATTTGTTCATTTCGACCAGGAACAGAGTATCTGATTTTAATTTGCCACGTATTACTATAGTTTTCTCAGTCTATTCTGAAAGTTTAAAGTGCAAAATTCAGCTTAACTGTTAGAATGTCACTTTGCTATTTAAAAATAAAATAAAACATAAGTTATAATGTCTTTTAAATGCTGATTAATTTTTAACAGAGAACATTAAATATTCCTTTTTACAATGATTCCCCATTGTCTATCTTTATGTTTTGTTCCTCCTTCTTATGACTTCATGATTCACAGTCTTGGAAGCCATCTACTTCTTAGGGGAATTCATTCGTACTACACTGAAGATTATCAGGAGGCTTGCTAAACTTACAGAAGAAACTATTCCTCCAGATACCATTAGATCTCATGGATGCAATATTTTTTTTCTATTAGTATCCTGAAAGATTATGTGTCTGTGCTATGGTTCTTGGAAAAATAATATATGACAAAAATGAAATAAGCTTCCAACTATTTATGCACCTGTCTTTCTCTATCATCATCTTTCTTTTTTATAAAAACTGGTGTTTATGTATGCATTCATGTAAGTCAAATATAATTTTTAGGCTGGCTAAATAAGATAATGTTTCCAAGCCTTGCTGAAGTATTTAGATTCCCTTGCTATGCCATGCCATATTGTCTGTTTCAAGTGTTAAAGGGTGGTAAAGGTAAGAACTTCCTTGGAAATCAAGGCAAACTTTATTGGGTCACCAAAATTGAATACTTTGAGGTCACCAGGAAGATTATGCTTAAGGTCTCACATAAAGATGACCAAAATTCTTCCTTGAGGCATTATCTTGGATTAAGCATTGCTCTCTTTATACACTTGTCATTGAAAATGTTATTTTTTATTATGTTCAGTTAGCCAACATATAATACAGCATTAGCTTTTGATATAGTGTTCAATGATTCGTTAGTTGCCTATAATACCCAGTGCTCATCAAAATGCTAATTTTAACATATGATTTTTTCTTTTTCACATGCATCTTTTTTATTTCTCTTTATTTAAATTCAATTTTGTTAATATATACTGTATTATTAGTTTAAGGGGTAGAATTTAGTGATCATCATTTGCATATAGCACCCAGTGCTCATTACATCAAGAACCCTTCTTAATGGCCATCACCCAATTATCTCTTCCCCCTACCCACCTCCAAATTAAATTATTAATGCCATATTGGCAATGTGCTGTTTGGGCAATCTTGTGCATGGTTTGAAAAGGAATAAAATGTGTAAATATGGAGAAAGCTGCTCAGGAAGGAGTGTTAAAGATTTCAAAGACAAACACTCAGCATTTCATGACCTTGACATTGACTGGTCCCACTAGAAGGATTCACTACCAGCCATTCAAATGTTTGGTCTGAAAACATCATTAAATTCAGAAAAAGCAAAGCTTTGGAAGGAAAAAGTGGGCGAGATTTTAGAACAGGTCTCGTTGATTCCTCCCAAAATGTTACTTTTACTATCAATGCAGTTATAGTTTGAGGGTGCAAGATTTTAAGTGTCTGTCTGGGACCTTCTCTTGCTTTTGGCTCTTTTCCTTTCCAGATTATTTTGTACCTGTCTATATAGAAGAAAAAGCAAATGATTATGATATTTTTCATAAGCCATGGGGGCTCAGTAAATGTTTAGCATAGAAGAATAATGTAAAGAAAGGAAGAAACACTCCATATAATTGTGCAATGCGGAAGAGTGAATATACAAGATGTGCATGGGAGCTGTAATCCAAGCCAAACAGTGTTCCTAAGCACAGTGCTGATTCACCTGGAGGAGGATGTGTAATTTTCTAACTCACAAAATTCAAGTCTTTTAACCAGAAGACAATATTAGACTGAAAGGGACAGTTTTTAAATAATTTTATGAAGGAATTAGATGGACTAGAGATGGCCCCAATCAAATATATTATCTCTCAAAATCTTCTGAAGATAGTGTACAAATAAATTGGGTAGGAAGTGAGTCTGAAGGCAAGGAAACCATTTAGGAGTATTGCAATAATTCAAGCATGAGTTAATAAGAATTTGGAGTTGGGAAGTGTCATAAACAGGCCATAAGCAATTGAAAACTGGAGTTGAGAAGACTCAATAACAAGAAGATAGATTACAGGAAAGGAATAGACTGAATTCCTGTCCCATCAAAAGGAGGGAGTTGGAATATCAGCTGCTTTACACTTGATCTTAGCTGAAAGGCCAAGAAAGGATAGAAGATCAGCTGCTTTAAAGAGTAGTATGATGATCATGTAGTAGTGCTTCCTGGCAATGAGACAGAGCAGACAACCATATTTATCTTTTCTCCACTCTAGTTTCTAGAACATTCAGAGCTGAATTTACTGTTTCAAATTCCTTGTTCTATGTCCCTACCACAATTATCTTCTGTTCTTCCCCAAAATCAGATCTTAATCTTTAATCCATGGATGGATCTCAGTAGACACCTAAAACTCTTGAAATGGTGGGCATATTGTTAACAGATTTTTACTGCTAATTCAATATTTATTTTAACTGTCATATTTTAGAATTGTTTTTATTATAAATTCCTTTCAATTTTGTTTTGAGGAAAATGAGTAGGAGACATAAAGAGATGAATAGATATAGATAAATGATAGATGATAGGTAGATAGATAGATACATAGGCCATTACAGCATTTGGAAGTGAGTAAATAGACTTGGACTCATCATTTCAAGAATCAAACAAATTAGAAGAAAGGCTCAGATGCAAACCCAATACTCAAATTTAGTTTAAGCAGAGGGGGATGGTAATGATGAAAATTCTATAAAAAATTGTTTAAAAGTCTCATAAGCAATCATAGAGGAGTAATTCCATATCAGCAACATGAGAAAATTGTGACCAATTTTCTGAAGAGAAAGAATTCCTGAACTCCTATAACCTATTGTGTGTAAGTAAACAAGATTTGGCAAGATTTGGCCAAGAGACACATAAGAACAGGTAGAGACAATTCACTGTGTCCCTGAGGACTGTGGCAGATCAGATTGGTGGTTACAATAAGAAGAAATGGATTTGAGAGATGTTTAAAAGAAGTAACAACTGAATTTTGTGTCTAATTGATTTAGGGGTTGAAGGACAAGAGAGAATCAACAGTTACTATATTTTGAGCCTAGATCAACACTTACTGTATTTTGAGCTGAGTGATGGTATCATTAAAGGAAAAAGGGCATTATTTATCTCTTCAGGTATTTATTTAAAAACTAGTACTTGCAAGGCACCGTGCTCAATGGTATATTGATAAATAAGTCATGACTCCTGTCCTCATGGATTTTTTTCTTAAGCACACATTGAGATTTTTGTTTCAATTAGAAGGAACACTATTAGAGAGACATTCTATCACCTAATTGCAAGAATAGACAAGGAAGAAAGAAGAAAAAAAGTTCAACAATAGTTTACCTAATAACCAAAAGCTAATTTGTCCATGTAAATGCATTAGACAAACAAAAATTGGATAGTTAGGATGATTATTTTTCCTCTAATTTGTATAAGCCTGCCCCCTAATATACCTTTATCTGAACCCAATCTGCCCCTGCATTCACAAATTTAAACGGCTGAAAAATACTTCATTCTTGAAAACCAGTTTAAGAAATTACAGTGTTGTTCACTTATTTGGGGGTGGGGTGAGAGAGGCAACCTTCTAGCCTCATTTAAATAATATTAATTACTTTTGGGTGCCATTACATAATAAAAATTACTGGGCAAAGAAATGTGTAGTGTTGTGATATTACATTCATTAAAAAAACAACTGAGCTAGCTTTATCGATATTTTAACTAGACTAGAACGAGCTAATCTGCTTCAAGCAATCTCACATATTTCTATTGAAATTAAACTATTGAGATCCTGTTTTTACACGCCTTACAATTTGTGATGAGCTTTCAAGACGCTTATACTTGTTTTTCAAATTTACAGCATTGGTTTAGAGATATTATTTTTTCTTTTATTTTTAAATAACTTCAAAGTCATTTTTAAAACTAAGTTATAGTTTCTAATGGAATGCTGAAATATTCACATATGTGTATGAAGCAATTAATTTGTGCCTTAGGAATTTATTTCAGAATTAAGTTTATTTAATTATTGCCCAGGTGATAAGTCTTATTAAAATGCATTAGCTTTGGAGGCACCTGGGTAGCTCAGTTGCTTAAGCATCCAACATTTAATTTTGGTTCAGGTCATGATCTCAGGGTATTGAGATTGAGCCCCAATTCAGGCTCCACACTCAGCCAGGAGTCTGCTTGAGATTCTCTCCCTCTGCTCTTCTCCCTGTCTCTCTTTCTTAAATAAATAAATAAATAAATAAATAAATAAATAAATAAATCTTTGAAAAATGCAGACACTTTTAATTTGCTTTCTCTTTGTTCCTTGTAAAACTGACTGAGAGGATTTTGTTTCTGCACAAATAAACTTAATTTGGCAAATAATTCTACAAACACTTATCGAACACCTATAATATACCAAAAAAAAATTGGTACAGGGATGAATACATAGATAATATTCACAAGGTCTTTAAGGAAACTCAAAAGTCTAGCCCTACAATGAGAATTTAAAATGCATACATTTGTTGCTGGGATGATGGCAGAGTAGGGGGACTCTAAGCTCACCTTGTCCCACTTACACAATTTGAAAACACTCCCATTAGTGTAAATAACCCAGAAAATGACCTGAAGACTGGCAGAACAAACACAACTAAAGGTAGAGAAAAGACCACATCAGAGAAGGTAGGAAGGTCAAACACTGTCCATGGTGGGGTGGGAGCCAGTATCTCAAAGGGTGAAAAACTGACTGTCACACCAGGGATACTACAGAGAAGATAAATCTCCATACTTGATTTTTTTTTTGCCACTCAATTTTCTATTTTATTTTATTTAAGGATTTTAATTATTTATTTGAGAGAGAGTGAAAGAAAAAAGAAAAGGGGGAGAGGGAGCACAAGCAAGGGGAGGGGCAGAGGGAGAAACAGACTCCCCACTGAGCAGGGATCCCAATGCAAGGATTGATCCCAGGCCTCTGGGATCATGCCCTGAGCCAAAGGCAGACACCCAACTGACTGAACAACCCAATCACCCCTCATCTTTTTATTTTTATCTTTTTTAAGTTTTTATTTGAATTCCAGTTAGTTAACATACGCCATTATATTAGTTTCTTGTGTACAATATAGTAATTAAACACTTCCATACATCACCCTGTGATGACCACAAGTGCACTTCTTAATCCCCATTGCCTATTTACTCATACCCCACCCACCTTGCTCCATCAACCCTCTGTTTTGTATCCTTGAGTCTCTTATACTTTGCTTCTCTCTCTCTCTTTTTCTCCCTCCCATATGTTCATCTGTTTTATTTCTTAATTTTCACATATGAATGAAATCCTATGGTATTTGTCTTTCTCTGACTAACTTATTTTGCTTAGCATAATATACTCTATCGCCACCCACATCATTGCAAATGGTAAAATTTCACTTTTTGATGGCTGAGTAATTTCCAGTGTGTATGCGTGTGTGTGTGCATTCCAGTATAAACATATATAACTATTATAATATATATAATTACTATATAATATCCAAAAATATCATATATACATCACCTCTTATTTACCCATTCATCAGTGGACAGACATTGGAATGTATGTACCCCTTCAAATCTGTATTTTTGTATCCTTGAGTAAACACCTAGTAGTGTCATTGCTGGATCATAGGGGAGTTCTATTTTTCACTTTTTGAGGAACCTCCAAACTGTTCTCCAGAGTGGCTGCCCAATTTACATTCCCACCAACAGCATAAGAGTGTTCCCCTTTCTCCACATCCTTGGCAACATCTGTTGTTTCTTGTGTTGTTAATTTTAGCCATTTTGACAGGTGTGAGGTGTTATCTCATCATGGTTTCGATTTGTATTTCCTTGATGATGCATGACGTTGAGCATCTTTTCATATGAACATTGGCCGTCTATATGTTTTCTATGGAAAAATATTTATTCATGTCTTCTTCCCATTTTTAATGGAATTATTCCCTTTTTGGGTGTTGAGTTGTATAAGTTATTTATATATTTTGGATACTAACCCTTTATCAGATGGGGCATTTGCAAATATCCTCTCCCATTCTGTCAGCTGAATTTGAGTTTTTTTTATTATTTCCTTCACCCTGCAGAAGTTTTTATCTTGAAGTCCCAATAGTTGATTTTTGCTTTTTTTTCCCCTTTGCCTCAGGAGACATATCTAGAAAAAGATTGCTATAGGTAATGTCAAAGAGATTGCTGCCTGTTTTCTTCTCTAGGATTTTGATGGTTTCATTTACATCTTTCATTCATTTTGAATTTATTTTTGTCCATGGTGTAAGAAACTGGTCCAGTTTCATTATTTTGCATGTTCCCGTCCAGTTTTTCTTACACTATTTGTTGAAGACAATTTTTCCCATTGGATATTATTTGCTGCTTTCTCGAAGACTAATTGACCATATAGATCTGGGTCGATTTCTGGATTTTCTATTCCACTCCATTGATCGATGTGTCTATTTTTATGTCAGTACCATATTGTTTTGATCACTACAGCTTTGAAATTTAATTTGAAGTCTGGAATTGTGATGCCTCCAGCTTTGCTTTTCTTTTTCAAGATTGCTTTGGTTATTCAGGGTCTTCTGTGGTTTCGTACAAATTTTAGGATTCTTTGTTTTAACTCTGTGAAATATATCATTGGTCTTTGAAAGGAATTGCATTAAATGTGTAGATTGTTCTGGGTAGTGTAGACATTTCAACAATATTTGTTCTTCCAGTCTATGAAGATGGAATTTCTTTCCATTTCTTTATGTTATCTTCAGTTTCCTTCATAGGTGTTTTTCAGTTTTCAGAGTTTGGGTCTTTCAAATCTTTGGTTAGGTTTCTTCCTGGGTATCTTATTGTTTTTGTGCAATTGTAAATGAGATTGTTTTCTTAATTTCTCTTTCTGCTGCTTCATTATTGGTGTATAAAAATGCAGCCAATTTCTGTATGTTGATTTTGTATTCTGTGACTTTACTGAATTTGTTATCAGTTCTGGCAGTTTTTTTGGTAGAGTGTTCAAGTTTTCTATATATAGTATAATATCATCTTCAAATATTGAAAATTTTACTTCTCCCTAGCCAATGTGGATGCCTTTTATTTCTTTTTGTTGTTGATTGCTGTGACTAGGACTTCTAGTACTATGTTGAAATAAAATGATGAGAGTGGATATTCTTAACTTGTTCTTGGCTGTAGAGGAAAAGCTCTCAGCATTTCTCCATTAGGTTGACATTAGCTGTGGGTTTTTCATATATGGCCTTTTCAGGCTGAGCTGTTTCACTCTAAACCTATTTTCCTAAGAGATTTTATCATGAATGACTGTTATAATTTGTCAAATGCTGTTCTGCATCTACTTTTTTTGTGATAGACAAAAACATAACTTTTTAATTTTTTTTATTTATTGTATTATGTTATGTTAGCCACCATACAGTACAACATTAGTTTTGATATAGAGTTCCATGATTCATTAGTTGTGTATAACACCCAGTGCTCATTACCACACATGCATGCCCTCTGTAATACCCATCACCTGGCTACCCATCCCCCACTCCCTTCCCCTCTGAAACCCTCAGATTTTTTCCCAGAGTCCATAGTCTCTCATGGTTCATCTCTCCCTCTGATTTCCCGCCTTCAATTTTCCCTTCCTTTCCCTAATGTCCTCTGTGCCATTCCTTATGTTTCACATATGAGTGAAACCATATGATAATTGTCTTTCTCTGCTTGACTTATTTCACTTAGCATAATCCCCTCCAGTTCCATCCGTGTCCCTGCCAATGGTGGGTATTCATCCTTTCTGATGGCTGAGTAATATCCCATTGTATATATGAACCACATCTTCTTTATCCATTTATCTGTTGAAGGGCATCTCGGCTTCTTCTACAGTTTGGCTATTGTGGATGTTGCCGCTATGAATATTGGGGTGCAGGTGCCCCTTCTTTTCACCACATCTGTGTCTTTGGGGTAAATACCTAGTAGTGCAATTGCTGGTTCAAAGGGTAGATCTATTTTTAACTTTTTGAAGGCCCTCCATGCTCTGTTCCAAATTGGCTGTACCAAGTTGCATTCCCACTGAAAGTGTAGGAGGGTCCCCCTGTATAGACATCGTCTCCAACACTTGTTGTTTCCTGCCTTGCTAATTTTTACCATTCTAACTGGTGTAAAGTGGTATCTCATTTTGGTTTTGATTTTAATTTCCCTGGTGACTAGTGACGTGGAGCATTTTTTCAATGTGTCTGTTAGCTATTCGTATGTCTTCTGTGGAGAAGTATCTGTTCGTATCTTCTGCCCATTTTTTGACTGGATTATTTGGGTTTTGGGTGGTGAGTTGGAGAAGTTCTTGATAGATCTTGGATATCAGCCCTTTGTCTGTAATATCATTTGCAAATATCTTCTCCCATTCCATGGGTTGCCTCTTTGTTTTGTTGACTGTTTCCTTTGCTGTGCAGAAGCTTTTTATCTTGATGAAGTTCCAAAAGTTCATTTTCGCTTTTGTTTCCCTTGCCTTTGGAGACATGTCTTGACAGAAGTTGCTGTGACTGATGTGAAAGAGGTTACTCGCCATTGCTCCTATGAACACTGGGGTACATATGGCCCTTTGTTTCTCTACATCTGTATCTTTGGGGTAAATACCCAGTAGTGCAATTGCAGGGTCTTAGGGTGGCTCTATTTCTAATTTTTTAAGGAATCTCCACACTCTTTTCCAGAGTGGCTATACCAGCTTGCATTCCCACCAACAGTGTAAGAGGGTTCCCCTTTCTCCACATCCTTGACAACATTTGTTTCCTGCCTTGTTAGTTTTTGCCATTCTCACTGGTGTAAGGTTGTATCTCAATGTGGTTTTGATTTGTACCTACCTGATGGCTAATGATGATGATCATTTCTTTGTGTGTCTGTTAGCTATTTGTGTCTTTGGAGAAGTGTCTTTTCATGTCTTCTGCCCATTTTTTGACTTGATTATTTGTATTTTGGGTGTTGAGTTTGATAAGTTCTTTATAGATCTTGTATAGCAGCCCTTTATCTGATATGTCATTTGAAAATATCTTCTCCCATACTGTGTGTTGCCTCTTAATTTTGTTGACTGTTTCCTTTGCTGTGCAGAAGCTTTTTATCTTGATGAAGTCCAAAAAATTCACTTTCGCTTTTGTTTCCTTCACGTTTGGAGACATGTCTTGAAGGAAGTTGCTGTGACCGATTTTGAAGAGGTTACTGGCTATGATCTCCTCTAGGATTTTGATGGATTCCTGTCTCATGTTGAGGTCTTTTATCCATTTCGAGTTTATCTTTGTGTATGGTGTAAGTGAATGGTCGAGTTTCATTCTTCTGTATATAGGTGTTCAATTTTACCAACACCATACTGAAGAGACTATCGTTTTTCCATTGGATATTTTTTCCTGATTTGTCGAAGATTAGTTGACCATATAGTTGAGGGTCCATACCTGGAGACTCTATTCTGTTCCATTGATCTATATGTCTGTTTTTGTGCCAGCACCACGCCATCTTGGTGATCATGGCTTTGTAATATACCATGAAATCAGGCAACATGATGCCCCCAGCTTTGTTTTTGGTTTTCAACATTTCCTTGGCAATTCAGTCTTTTCTGGTTGCATAGAAATTTTATGAGTTTGTTTCAACTCTAAAAATGCCAATGGTAATTTAATAGGGATGGAGTTGAAAGTGTAGATTTCTCTGGGCAGCATAGACATTTTAACAATGTTTATTCTTCCAATCCATGAGCATGGAATGTTTTTCCATCTTTTTGAGTCTTCCTCAATTTATTTTATAAGTGTTCTGTAGTTTCTAGAGTATAGATCCTTTACCTCTTTGGTTAGGTTTATTCCTAGGTATCTTATGGTTTTAGGTGCTATTGTAAATGGAATCTATTCCCTCATTTCTCTTTCCACGATTACATTGTTAGTGTATAGAAAAAGCAACTGATTTCTGTGCGTTGATTTTGTATCCTGCCACCTTACTGAATTGCTGTAATGATTTCTAGTAATTTGAGGGTGGAGTCTTTTGGGTTTTCCAAGTATCATGCCCTCTGTGAAAAAAGAGAGTTTGAGTTCTTCTTTGCCAATTTGAATACCTTTTATTTCTTTTTGTTGTCTGATTGCTGATGCTTGGACTTCTAGTACTATGTTGAACAATAGTGAAGAGAGTGAGCATCCCTTCCTGTTACTGATCTTAAGGGAAAAGTTCTCAGTTTTTCCCCATTGAGAGTGATATTTTCTGTGGGCTTTTCATTGATGGTTTTTATGAAATTCAGGAATGTTCCCTCTATACCTACAGTCTGAAAGTGTTTAAATCAGGAAAAGATGTATTTTGTCAAATACTTTTTCTGCATCAATTGAGAGGATCATATAGTTCTTGTCTTTTCTTTTACTAATGTGTTCTATCACATTGATTGATTTGCGAATGTTGAGCCACGATTGCATTCCAGGAATAAATCCCACCTGGTCGTGATGAATAATCCTCTTAATGTACTGTTGGATCCTATTGGCTAGAATTTCATTGAGTATTTTGGCATCCATGTTCATCAGGAATATTGGTCTGGAATTCTCCTTTTTGGTGGGGTTTTTGCCTGGTTTGGGGATCAGGGTAATGCCGGCTTCATAGAATAAGTTTGGAAGTTTTCCTTCTGTTTCTATTTTTTGAAACAGCTTCAGAAGAATAGGTATTATTTCTCCTTTGAATGTTTGGTAGAATTCTCCTGGGAATGGATCTGGCCCTGGACTCTTGTTTTTTGGAAAGTTTTTGATTACTGCTTCAATTTCGTTGCTGGTTATTGGTCTATTCATAGTGTCAATTTCTTCCTGTCTCTGTCTTGGAAGTTTATAAGTTTCCAGGAAGGCATCCATTTCTTCTACGTTGCTTAATTTATTGGAATATAGTTGCTGGTAATAATTTTTCATAATTGTTTCTATTTCCTTGGTATTAGTCATGATCTCTTCCCTTTCATTCAAAATTTTATTAATTTGGGTCCTTTTTCTTTTCCTTTGGATAAATATGGCCAGAGATTTATGGATCTTATTAATTCTTTTAAAGAACCAGCTTCTAATTTTGTTGATCTGCTCTACTGTTTTTCTGGTTTTTATTTTATTGATCTCTGCTCTAATCTTTATTATTTCTCTTCTCCTGCTTGATTTAGGTTTTATATGATGTTATTTTTTCCAGTTTCTTTAGGTGTAAGATTAGCTTGTGCATTCAGAAATTTTCTACTTTTTTGAGTGAAGCTTGAATGGCTATGTATTTCCCCCTTAGGACTGCCTTTGCAGTATCCCATAGGTTTTGGACCAATGTGTTTTCTTTCTCATTGGTTTCCATGAATTGTTTAAGTTCTTCTTTGATTTCCTGATTGGCCCAAACATTCTTAAGCAGTTTCCAAGTGTTTGAATTTCTTCCAAATTTGCTCTTGTGATTGAGTTCCAGTTTCAAAGCATTGACGTCTGAAAATATGCAGAGAAAAGTCTCAGTCTTTTGATATTGGTTGAGACCTGATTTGTAACCCAGTACACGGTCCATTCTGGATAAAGTTCCATGTGCATTTAAGAAGAATGAGTATTTTGTTGTTTTAAGGTGGAATTCTTTATATATATATATTTATAAAGCATTCCACCTAAATATTTATATATATGTCCATCTGGTCCAATGTATCATTCAGAGCTCTTGTTTCTTTGTTAATCTTCTGCTTAGATAATCTGTCTATTGCTGAGAGTGGAGCTTTGGGGTCTCCTACTATTAAAGTATTATTATCAATATGACTCTTTATTTTGGTTATCTGTTGGTTTATGTAGTTGGCAGCTCCCATGTTGGGGGCATAGATATTTACAGTTGTTAGATATTCTTGTTAGATAGACCCTTTAATAATCATATAGTGTCCCTCTGTATCTCTTACTACAGTCTTTAGCTTAAAATCTAGTTTGTCTGATATGACAATTGCTACCCCAGCTTTCTTTTAAGGTCCATTGGCATGAAAAATTGCTCTCTATCCCCTCACTTTCAGTCTGGATGTATCTTTAGGTTCAAAATGAGTCTCTTGTAGACAGCATATGGAGAGGTCATGTCTTTTTATCCAATCTGCAACTGGGTGCCATTTCTCTGGAGCATTTAGGCCATTCATGTTGAGAGTGACTACTGAAAGATATGATTTTAGTGCCATCATGTTGCCTGTGAAGCCCCAGTTTCTATAGATTGTCTCTGTTAATTTCTGGTATATATTACTCTTGTGGTCTCTCTTCTTTAATAGAACCCCCCCCTTAATATTTCTTGCATGGTTGGCTTGGTGGTCACATATTCTTTCAGTTTCTGCTGGTCCTGGAAACTCCTTGTCTCTCCATCCACTCTGAATAATACCCTTGCTGGATAAAGTATCCTTCGCTGCATGTTCTTCTCATTTAGTACTCTGAATATGTCTTGCCAGCCCTTTCTGGCTTTCCAGGTCTCTGTGGACAAGTCTGACATTATTTGATGTTCCTCCCTCCATATGTAAGAAATCTCTTTCCCTTAGCTTCTTTCAGGATTGTGTCCTTGGTTCTAAGATTTTCTAGTTTTACTATTACATATCTGGGCTTTGATTTTTCTCATTGATCTTGGGAGGGGTCCTCTCTGCCTCTTGGACATGAATGTTTGTTTCCTTCCCCAGATTAGGGAAGTTCTCAGCTACAATTTGCTCAAATATATCTTCTAGTCTTCTCTCTCTCTTCACCTCCTCAGGGATCCCAATAATTCTGACATTGGAATGTTTCATGGCATCATTAATTTCTCTCAGTCTGATCTCTTGGGCTTTTAGGTGTTTATCCCAGGCCTCCTCAGCTTCCTTCTTCTCTATCATCTTATCTTCTAGCTCACTAATTCATTCTTCTGCCTCATTTACCCTGGCTGTCAGGGTATCCAGTTTAGACTGCATCTCATTTATAGCATTTTTAAGTTTGGCCTGATTAGATCTCATTTCTGCCCTTAGAGATTCTACATCGTTGCTAATATTTTTGTCAAGCCTAGATATCAACTTCATAATTGCTACTCTGAAGTCTATCTCTGACATCTTGCTTATATCCATATCCATTTGGCCTGTGGCAGAGGCCATGGTCTCTGATTCTTTTCTTTGTTGGGGGTTCCTCCTCTTAGTCGTTCTGTTGACAGGTGGTTGAGGGAATGTACAGAGTCCAAAGTATTAACCACAACCCAAGCAAGATGCACCCATTTTATATAGACCCCAGGGTTGTTATCCTCTTGTTCTTCCAGCCTGTCTTCTGGTGGAGGAGCCTGTTGCGCTGTTACTCATGCAACTCTGCTTGGGCAGTTGCCCTGACTCCTGTTGTGGCAGGGTGGGCACAGTTGAAACCATTTTTTTTTTTTTGAGCTTTTGTTCTCTGGCAGCTTTCCACATCTCTTCTGTCTCTTCAGAATCAGAGCAGAAATGACTGCACCCAAATCTCTGACCCAGAGCAGAGAAATCATAGTCTGCTCTTCACTGAGCTCTCCAGGACACATAGTCTCCGTTTCTGTCTGAGCTGCTAAAAGTTATAGTCTTCCAGGTGGCGCGCCCCACAGCAACTCTCTCAAAGGTCAATCCCAAGGCCAGGCAAGTCTCTGCCCCTTGTACTTCTAAAACCATGAGCCTCACCTCCTGGATCCTGTCTGGGGGCTGCATTAAAGTCCTTTCCCCACTGCTACCAGACTTTGAGTCTCCAGCAAGGGATGCTTTTTCACTCTGGTGTTATATCACCTTCCCAGAGCCAGCTAATGGCAGCTCCCTCCTCCTTCTGTTTATCTTCTGATATCTGCCACAGAATCACAGCTCCTCCCTTTATACCCGTGACTGCCAGATATTTTCTACTTTATAGATCCAGGTATATTTTCTCACATCTCAGTCGGATTTTGTGGGTGTTCAGAATGCTTTGGTAGGTACTCAGCTAAATAAATGGTACTAGTTGAAACAGGATCTCCTAATCCTCTGCCATCTTATCTCTCCCCCTCTGTTTTGTATCTATTGAAATGATCATGTGGTTCTTATTTCTTTCATTAATGTGATGTATCACACTGATTGATTTGCAAATATTGAAATGCTCTTGCAATCCAGGAATAAATCCCACTTGATCATACTGAATAATTTTTTAATGTATTTTGGATTCAGTTTGCTAGTATTTTGTTGAGGATTTTTGTATCCATGCTCATCAGAGTTATGGGCCTGTAGTTCTCTTTTTTTGTTATGTCTTTATCTGTTTTTGGTGTCATGGTGATGCTGGCCTCATAGAATGAATTTGGAAGTTTTCCTTCCATTTCTTTTTTTTTTTTTTTTTTTTTTTTTGGTGGGGAGCATAGTTTGAGAAGAATAGTTAATCTTCTTTAATAGTTTGGTAGAATTCACCTGTGAAGCCATGTGGCCCTGGGCTCTTGTTGCTTGTGACTTTCTTTTTTTTATTACTGATTGAATTTCTTTGCAGGTTATTGGTCTGTTCAAGTTTTCTATTTCTTCCTATTTCAGTTTTGGTAATTTATATATTTCTAGGAATTTATCCATTTCTTTTAAGTTGTCGGGATGGTGTTATATAATTTTTCATAATATTCTCTTATAACTTTGTATTTCTGTGGAGTAGGTTCTCATTTACCTTTCCACATTTGTGAGTGCTTTGGGTCCTTTCACTTTTCTTTTTGGTAAACCTGGCTAGAAGATCATCAATTTTATTAATTTTTTTCAAAGAAACAGCTCCACAGTTTATTGATCTGTTTTATTGGTTTTGGGTTTTTTTTGTTTTTGTATTATTTATTTCTTCTCTAATCTTTATTATTTCCTTCCTTCTGCTGGCTTTAGGCCTCATTTGTTGTTATTTATCCATTTTTTTTAGGTGTAAGGTAGGCTGTTTATTTTAGGTTTTTATTACTTCTTTTTTAAGTTTTTTTTTAAATTTATTTGAGAGAGAAAGAGCAGGGAGGGGGCAGAAGGGGAAGGAAAGGGAAAGGGAGACAATCTCAAGCAGAGTCTACACTGAGTGAGGAGCATGATGTGGCACTCGAACTCACAACCGTGAGATCATAACCTGAGCTGAATCAAGAGTGGAACACTTAACTGACTGAGTCACCCTGGTGTCCCAGATTTTTCTCACTTCCTGAAGTAGGCCTGTATTGCTATATATTTCTCTCTTTGGACCATTTTTTATGCATCCCAAAGGTTTTGGACCATTCTGTTTTCATTTTCATTTGTTTCCATGACATTTTTTATTTCTTCTTTTATTTCTTAGTTGACCCACTCATTATTTAGTAACATGTTATTTGAGCTCCATGTATTTGTGCTCATTCCAGATTTTTTCTTGTCAACTTCTACTTTCATAGCATTGTGGTCAGAAAAGGTACATGTTATGACTTCGATCTTCTTGTATTTGTTGAGGCCTGTTTTGTGACTTAATGTGTGATCTATTTCAGAAAATGTTCCATGTGGACTTGAAAACTTGAAATGAATGTGTATTCTGCTTTTTTAGGATGAAATTTTTTGAATATATCTATTAAGTCCATCTGTTCCAGTGTGTCATTCAAAGATTTTCTGTTTAGATGATCTGTCCATGTGTGAATGGGTGTTAAAGCCCCTACTATTATTGTATTATTATCAATTAGTTCCTTTAGGTTTGTTATTAATTGTTTTTTATATTTGGGTGCTTTCATGTTGGGTGCATAAATATTTATAGTTGTTATATCTTCTTGTTGGATTGTCCCCTTTATTATTATATAGTGCCCTCATTTCTCACTTGTTAGTCTTTGCTTTAAATCCTGTTTCTCCAATATAAGTATTTCTACTCTGATTTTCTTTTGACATCCATTTACATGGTAAATATTTCTCCATCCCCTCAGTTTAATATTCAGGTGTCTTTATGTCTAAAATGAGTCTATTGTAGGTGTCTTTATGCCTAAAATAAGTCTCTTGAAGGTGTCTTTATGTCTAAAATGAGTCTATTATAGGTAGCTTATCCATGGGTCTTATTCTTTTTATCCATTCTGATACCCTATGTGCCTTAAAAAAAAAATTATTTATTTTAGAGAGAGAGCACGACTGGGAGGGGCAGAGGGAGAGAGAGAGAGGGAGAGTCTCAAGCAGACTCTATGTTGAGTACAGAGCCCAATGCAGGGATTGATCCCAGAACCCTGAGATCGTGACCTAAGCCAAAACCAAGAGTCAGACATTTAACTGACTGAACCACCCAGGTGTCCCTCTAAAATGAGTCTATTGTAGGTAACATATAGATGGGTCTTGTTCTTTTTATCCATTTTGACACCCTATGAGTGTCTTGATTGGAGATTTTTGTTCATTTACCTTCAAAGTAATTGATAGATATGTATTTATTGCTATTTTATTACTTGTTTTGTGGTTGTTTCTGGAGAATTTCTCTGATCTTTTCTTGTCTTTTATGCTTTGTTGATTTTCTTAATTGTCATATTTGCATTTCTTTCTCTTTATTCTTTGCATGTTTATTAGTGGCTTTTGATACATGGTCACCATTAGGGTTTTATATAACCTCTTCTGCATATAGCAATCTATACTAAGTTGATGGTGGTTTAATTTTGAAACTATTATTTTCTCCTCTTGTCCCCACGTTTTAGGTATATGTTATTATATTTTGCATATGAACTTGGTCTGCCAAGATGCATGTATTGATTGTGGCAAACCCCTTGCCTCTTCTCCATCACCGTCAGATTCCCAGTGGTTGAGCCCTGCAGATTCTCCTGCAATCCTCATTGTACAAAATCAGAGTAGGGGCTCCCACAAAGCAACCTACAGTGCTAAAGAGGGGCTGGTTTCCCCTAGGTTCTTTCTCATTGGAGAAGCCAGAGACTCAGGGGAAACCTCTCAGTGTGGCGCTCTGCTGGCCTGGGGAAGGGACAATGTAGTCAATGTGTAACCATTTTTCTTACTCTTTTAATGTAGTCTGCCTTGGTCTCTGCAGAAGAGTGCTTCAGTCTCATCCCAGTGTTCAAAAATTCTCTCATTTTTCTTAAATAATTGTTAGTTGTTTTTCTTGTGAAGGGTCGCAAAATCAGGAACGACTTATGTTACCATTTTGGTGACATTACTCCTAATATAAGTTTTGACTTTGTGGTTACTATGATGATTTCATGTAAAGACTTATGTTTGTAATAGTCTATTTTAAGTTGATAACTTAAGTTTGCATTCTAAAGCTCTAAACTTTTACTCTCCCCCATGTTTTATGCTTTTGATATCACATTTTGCATCTTGTGTATTCCACAACTAATTACTGCAGTTACAATTATTTGTACTACTTTTGTCTTTTAACTTTCATACTAGCTTTATAAGCAATTAATCCACTATATTTAACATATTTACCTTTACCAGTGTGATTTCTACTTTCATATGTTTTCCTGTTACTGATTTTTGTCTCATCTCTTCAGCTTAAGGAAGTCCTTTTAATATTTTTTGCAAATCTGATATAGTGGTGAAGAACTCCTTTAGTTTTTGCTTCTATGAAAAGCTGTTTATCTCTCTTTCAATTCTGAATGATGACTTTGCCAGATAAAG
Source organism: Potos flavus (assembly GCA_028534135.1). Classification (NCBI taxonomy): domain Eukaryota; kingdom Metazoa; phylum Chordata; class Mammalia; order Carnivora; family Procyonidae; genus Potos; species Potos flavus. Next base: position 51,049,427 of record CM052901.1, read on the forward strand.
TATTCTTGGTTGGGATTTTTTTTCTTTCAGCACTTTGAATACATCATGCTATACTTTCTGATCTGAAAGATGTCTGTTGAAAAATTGGTGTATGTTTTTATCATTTTTGTACATAACAATTTGTTTTTCTTTTGCTGCTTTTAAGATCTTTTCTTTATCTTTAATTTTTGACATTTTAAATTATGTGTCTTGGTATGGGTTCATGTTATGTCTGTTTCCTTCCTCAGGTTAAGGAAGTTTTCGGCCATTCTATCCTGAAATAAATTTTCTGTCTCTTTCTTCTCCTTCTGAGACTCCTACAATGTGAATGTTAGTCTGTTTGATGCTTTCCCATACATTCTTTAAGCTATTCACATTTTTTCTTTTTTGCTGCTCTGATTGGTTGAGCTTCTCTTCCTTGTCTCTGAGTTCACTGATCCTTTCCTGCTTCATCTAGTCTGCTATTGATCCCCTCTAATGTATTTCTCAGTTCAATCAATATATTCTTTAGCTCTGTGACTTCTGTTTGGCACCGTCTTATATTTTCTATCTCCTTGTTAAATTCTCACTGTGCTTATTTATTCTACTCTTGAGTTCAGTGAGCATCTTTTTTTATTTTTTTAAGTTTTATTTTATTTTTTTACTGTGTTATGTTAGTCACCATAAAATACATCATTAGCTTTCAAAGCAGTATACCAAGATTCATTGTTTACATACAACACCCAGTGCTCCATGCAATATGTGCCCTCCTTAATACCCATGACCAGGCTCACTCATCCCCCCAACCCCCTCCCCTCTAAAACCTTTAGTTTATTTCTCAGACTCCACAGTCTTTCATGGTTTGTGTGCCCCTCTGATTTCCCCAAATTCACTTGTCCTTTCCTTCTCCTAATGTCCTCCATGTTGTTCCTTATGTTCCACAAGTTAGTGAAACTATATGATAGTTGACTTTCTTTGCTTGACATATTTCACTCAGCATTATCTCCTCCAGTCCGATTCATGATGATGCAAAACTTGGGTATTCATCCTTTCTGACCGCTGTGTAATATTCCATTCTATATATGGACCACATCTTCTTTATCCATTCATCTGTTGAAGGGCATCTTGGCTCTTTCCACAGTTTGGTGATTGTGGCCATTGCTGCTGTGAACACTGGGATACATATGGCCCTTCTCTTCACTGCATCTGTATCTTTGGGGTAAATACCCAGTAGTGCAATTGCTTGGTGAGAAGGTAGCTCTATTTTTAATTTTTTGAGGAATCTCTACATTGTTTTCCAAAGTGGCTGCACCAACTTGCATTCCCAATAACAGTGTAAGAGGGTTCCCCTTTCTCCGCATACTCTCCAACATTTGTTGTTTCTTGCCTTGTTAATCTTTGCCATTCTAACTGGTGTAATTGGGTATCTCAATCTGGTTTTGATTTGAATTTCCCTAATGGCTAATGATGATGAACATTTTTTCATGTGATCTGGTAGCCATTTGTATGTCTTCATTGGAGAAGTACTTGTTCATGTCTTCTGCCATTTTTTGACATGATTGTCTGTTTTTTGAGTGTTGAGTTTGAGAAGGTCTTTATAGATCTTGGATATCAGCCCTTTGTCTGTAGTGTCATTTGCGAATATCTTCTCCCATTCCATGGGTTGCCTCTGAGTTTTGTTGACTGTTTCCTTTGCTGCGCAGAAGGATTTTATCCTGATAAAGTACAAAAAGTTAATTTTACCTTTTGTTTCCTTTGCCTTTAGAAGCATGTCTTGAAAGAAGTTGCTGTGAGCGATGTTGAAGAGGTTACTGCTTATGTTCTCCGCTAGGATTTTGATGGATTCCTGTCTCACATTGAGGTCTTTCATCCATTTTGAGTTTATCTTTGTGTATGGTGTAAGAGAATGGTCGAGTTTCATTCTTCTATACATAGCTGTCCAATTTTCCCAGCACCATTTATTGAAGAGACTGTCTTTTCTCCACTGGATATTTTTTTCCTGCTTTGTCAAAGATTATTTGACCATAGAGTTGAGGGTCCATATCTGGGCTCTCTACTCTGTTTCATTGGTCTATGTGTCTATTTTTGTGCCAGTACCATGCTGTCTTGGTGATCACAGACTTGTAATAAAGCTTGAAATCAGGCAACATGATGCCTGCAGCTTTGTTTTTCTTTTTCAACATTTCCTTAGTGATTCGGGGTCTTTTCTGGTTCCATACAAATTTTAGGATTGTTTGTTCCAGCACCTTGAAAAATGCTGCTGGTATTTTGATCAGAATGGCATCGAAACTATAGATTGCTCTGGGCAGTATAGACATTTTAACAACGTTTATTCTTCCAATCCATGAGCATGGAATGTTTTTCCATCTTTTTGTGTATTCTTCAATTTCTTTCATGAGTTTTGTACTTCCTCTAGTACAGATCATTTACCTCTTTGGTTAGATTTATTCCAAGGTATATTATGATCCTTGGTGCTATAGTAAATGGAATCGATTCTCTAATTTCCCTTTCTATATTTTCATTGTTAGTGCATAAGAAAGCAACTGATTTCTCTGCATTGATTTGTATCCTGCCATAGTAATGAATTTCTGTATGAGTTCCAGTACTTTGGGGGTGAAGTCTTTTGGGTTTTCCATATAAAGTATCATGTCATGTGTGAAGAGAGAAAGTTTGACTTCTTCTTCGTCAATGTGAATACCTTTTACTTCTTTTTGTTGTTTGATTGCTGTTGCTAGGAATTCTAGTACTATGTCGAACAACAATGCCCAGAGTGGGCAACCTTGTCATGTTCCTGATCTCAAAGGGAAGGCTGTTAACCTTTCCCTATTGAGAATGATATTCTCTGTGGGTTTTCCGTAGATAGACTTTGTGAAGTTGAGGAATGTTCCTTCTATCCTTGTACTTTGAAGAGTTTTAATCAGGAACGGATGCTGAATTTTGTCAAATGCTTTTTCTGCATCAATTGAGAGGACTATGTGGTTCTTCTCTCTTCTCTTATTGATTTGTTCTATCACACTGATTGATTTGTGAATGTTGAACCACCCTTGCATCCCAGGGATAAATCCCACCTGGTCATGGTGGATAATCTTTTTAATGTACTGTTGGATCCTATCAGCTAGGATCTTGTTGAGAATCTTGGCATCCATATTCATCAGGGATATTGGTCTGAAATTCTCCTTATTGATGGGGTCTTTGCCTCGTTTGGGGATCAGGGTAAGGCTGGCTTCATAGAAAGGGTCTGGAAGTTTTCCTTCTGTTTCTATTTTTTGAAATAGCTTCAGGAGAATAGGTATTATTTCTTCTTCTAATGTTTGGTACAATACACCAGGGAATCTCTCAGGTCATGGGCTCTTGTTTTGGGGGAGGTTTTTGATCACTGCTTGGATCTCGTTACTAGATATTGGTCTGTTCAGTTGCCAATTTCTTCCTGTTTCAGTCTTGGAACTTTATAGGTTTCCAGGAATGCATCCATTTCTTTTATGTTGCTTAACTTATTGGCATATAACTGTTGAAAATAATTTCTGATAATTTCTGATGATTTCTATTTCCTTGGTGTTAGTCGGGATCTCTCCCTTTTCATTCATAATTTCATTAATTTGGGTCCTCTCCCTTTTCTTTTGGATTAGTTTGGCCAGTGGTTTATCGATCTTATTAATTCTTTTAAGGAATCAGCTTCTAGTTTTGATGATGTGTTGTACTGTATCTCTAGTTTCTAACTCATTGATCCCTGCTCTAATTTTGATTATTTCCCTTCTTGTGCATGGGGTTGTCTTAATTTGTTGTTGATTTTCCAGTTCTTTAAGGGGTAAAGAGAGTTGGTGTATTCGGTCTTTTTCAGTTTTTTTGAGTGAGGCTTGAATGTCTATGTATTTCCCCCTTAAGACGGCCTTTGCCATATCCCATAGGTTTTGGACCAATGTGTCTTCATTCTCCTTGGTTTCCATGAATTGTTTAAGTTCTTCTTTGATTTCCTGGTTGATCCAAACATTCTTGAGCAGGATGGTCTTTAGCTTCCAAGTGTTTGAATTCCTTCCAAATTTTTTCTTGTGATTGAGTTCCAGTTTCAAAGCATTGTGGTCTGAGAATATGCAGGGAATAATCTCAGTCTTTTGGTGTCAGTTGAGCCCTGATTTGTGACCCAGTATGTGGTCTATTCTGGAGAAAGTTCCATGTGTGCTTGAGAAGAATGAGCATTCTGTTGTTTTAGGGTGGAATGTTCTGCATATATCTATGAGGTCCATCTGGTCCAATGTGTCATTCAAACCTCTTGTTTCATGGTTGATTTTCTGCTTAGATGATCGGTTTATTACTAAGAGTGGTGTGTTAAGATCCTCTACAGTTAACCGATTCTTATCAATATGACTCTTTATTTTGATTAACAGTTGGCTTACATAGTTGGCTGCTCCTATATTGGGGGCATAATATTTACAATTATTAGAACTTCTTGTTAGATAGACCCTTTAAAAATGATGTAATGTCCTTCTGTATCTCTGACTACAGTCTTTAGCTTAAAATCTAATTTGTTGGATATGAGATTCACTATCCCAGCTTTCTTTTGAGGCTGTTGGCATGAAAGATGGTTCTCCATCCATTTGCTTTCAGTCTGGATGTATCTTTAGGGTTAAAATGAGTCTCTTGTAGACAGCATACGGATGGGTCCTGTCTTTTTATCCAGTCTGCAACCCTGTGCCATTTTATGGGAGCATATAGGCCATTCACATTGAGAGTGAGTATTGAAAGATAAGTGTTTTTTGTCATCATGTTGCCTGTGAAGTCCTTGTTTCTGTAGATTGTCTCTGTAAGTTTCTGCTCTATGTCAGTCTTGGATTCTTTCTTCTTTTATAGAACCCCCCCTAATATTTCTTGTAGTGTTGGCTGGATGGTCACATACTGTTTTAAACCTTGCCGGTCTTGGAAGCTCTTTATCTCTCCATCCATTTTGACTGTCAGCCTTGCTGGAGAAAGTATTCTTGGCTGCATGTTCTTCTCATTTAGTGCCCCAATATGTCTTGCCAGCCCTTTCTGGCTTGCCAGGTTTCTGTGGACAGATCTGACATTTTTCTGATGGTCCCCCCTCTGTATGTATGGAATCTCTTCCCCCTAGCTGCTCTTAAGACATCTTCTCTGGGGACGCCTGGGTGGCTCAGTTGGTTAAGCGGCTGCCTTTGGCTCAGGTCATGATCCCAGGGTCCTGAGATCGAGTCCCACATCGGGCTCCTTGCTCGGCAGGGAGCCTGCTTCTCCCTGTGCCTCTGCCTGCCACTCTGCCTGCTTGTGCTCTCTCTCTCTCTCTCTGACGAATAAATAAATAAAATCTTTTAAAAAAAAAGACATCTTCTCTGAATTTATGATTTGTGAGTTCACAGTTACGTGTCTGGAGGTCTTTCTAGACTCTGTCCTCTCTGCCTCTAGGTCACGAACACTTGTTCCATTTCCCAGATTAGGGAAATTCTCATCTAGGATTTGTTCAACTATATCTTCTAGTTCTCTCTCCCTCTCCACCCCCTTAGAGATCCCAATAATTCTGACATTGGAACATTTCGTGACATCATTTATTTCCCTAATTCTGTTTTCATGGCTTTTAAGCTGTTTGTTCCAGGCCTCCTCCTGATTCTTCTTTTCTATCAGTTTGTCTTTCTGATCACTAATTCAGTCTTCTGCCTCATTTATCCTAGCTGTTAGAGATTTAGATTAGATTGGATCTCATTGATAACATTTTTAAGTTCTGGCAGATCAGCTCTCACTTCTGCTCTTAGAGATTCTATGTTGCCACTAATGGTCTTCTCTAACTTAGCCATTATCTGGATAATTGTTACCCTGAATTCTATTTCCAACATATTGTTTACGTCCATATCCAAAAGTTCTGTGGCAGAGGTCACAGTCTCTGAATTTTTCCTCTGTTGGGTGTTCTTCTTCCTAGTCATTTTTGGTGAGAGGTGGTTGAGGGGATGTATAGCTGAAAATATCAATGACAATCCAGGCAAAGTGCACCCTGGAAAGTTTCAGAGCAATCAGAAGTCACCACCAAAAAGAAAGAAAAAAGAAAAAAAGAGAGAAAAAGAGGTTAAAAAAACAGCCAAAACGAGTCCCAAAAGTAAGATTTATAAAGTATAGAAACAAAAACGACCAACAAAAGAAAAAGAAAAAAAAAAGAAAAACCCAGCCAAAATGAACCCCAAGAAGAAGATTCATAAAGTATAAAAACAAAAATAAACACACAGAAATACTGACAAAAGAATAAGATGGGAAGGTCGTTATAAACCCTCAATGTGGGCGAGGAAGGTTATTTCAGTTCTTCCTGGGTGTATCTTGTTATTTTTGTTAAAGGACTCAACTTTCCAGACATACAGGGAAATTAAAACACTTATATATATAGGTGTAGTATTGAATAGGGGAAAAGGACTACCTTGAAGCATATATATGCATAAAGAAACATAGGTATACATATGAAAAAAGTTCCAGTTAAAAAGTTACTGGAAATATGTTGTATTAAATATCTAGATGAAAAGGTAAGTAGGTAAAAAAAAATTAAAGAACAAGAGTCATGAGAACAAATTAAAAAAAAAAGAGAGAGAGAAGTTGTATCTATGAAATATATAGGTTTTGGGACAATACCAGGAGCTTAATATGTTGTTTTCCCCTGATATTGGGGTTTTACAGTTTTATGGGGACTCTGTGGTTGTTGTCCTCTTGTTGGCTTGTCTTCTGGGGGAGGGGCCTGCTGCGTGGTTTTTCAGTCAAACTTGCTTGGGCTGAATTGCCCTGTCCCCTATCAAGGGGCTGGGCTCTGTGGAAATTGGTTTTTCAGGCTTTTGTTCTCTGGAGGCTTTTGTTCTTTGGCAGCTTTTTGCACCTTTTTTTTCAGAGCAAAGTACCCAGACCTCTGCCTCAGAGAGAAGCCACAGTCTGCTCACCTCTGAGTGGTCCAGAACATACAGACACCCCCTCTGCAAACTCCTCCAAACACTGCAACCTCCCACAGGTGGTGCGCACCCCCAGCCACCATCTCAGTGGTTGCTTGAGGCCCCTGCTTGTCTATACATCCCCGTGCCACCAAAACCAGGAGTGATACTGGTCTGGGCAAGCCTGGTCCCAGCAGCTGCCGTTCTGGTGACTGCTGTCTGGAGCCCACATCCACGCTGGGTGCACTCAGCCCCAGCGGCGGTGGAGGCAGTGGATGGCCATGGACCCAGGGACCTGCAGCCCACACTGGGCTCTCTCAGGTGAGGGCAGGCACCAGCTGTGGCCATCCTGGGACCATGGGCTTAGGTCCATGCCTGCAGTCACCCAATCCCAGCATTTGCCCCTTAAGTCCCTTTGTTCTTTTTGAGTGCTGTTAACCAGTTTCCAAGCTAATGCTGGTCCCCAAGCACAGGGCACTTTCGTATTGGGGTATTACTTTCCAATGGGTCGCTTCTGGTGGCTCCCTTCCCCTTCTGTTTATCCTCCAATATCAGTCCATGCACTCTCAACTCCTCTGTACCTTTCCACTGATGATTCTCTGCCCCTGTAGAGATCCAGAAGTGTATAATCTTACCTCTCAGGCTGATTTCATGGGTGTTCAAAGTGATCTGGTAGATATTTAGCTCAATTCATGGGATCAGTTGAAATAGGGTCTCCTACTCCTCTGCCATCTTGCCCCTCCTCAGTAAGCATCTTTTTTAAAAAAGATTTTATTTATTTATTTGAGAGAGAGAGAGCAGGGGGAGGAGCAGAGGGAGAGAGAGAATCTCAAGCAGACTTTGAGCCGAGCATAAAACTTGATGCAGGGGTTGATCTCACAACTCTGAGATCATGACCTGAGCCAAAATCAAGAGTTGGTTGCTTAAACAACTGAGCCACCCAAGCACCCTAGTGAACATCTTACTTTAAATTTTTTTTTAAAGATTTTATTTATTTATTTGACAGAGAGATAGAGAGCACAAGTAGGCAGAGCAGCAGACAGAGGGAGAGCGAGAAGCAGGCTCTCTGCTGAGCCAGGAGCCCAATGCTGTGCTTGATACTGGGTTGCTGGATCATGACCAGAGCCTAAGGCAGCTGTTTAACTGCCCGAGCCACCCAAGAGCCCCTACTTTGAGCACTTTATCAAGAAAATTACTTATCTCTGTTTCATTTTTTTTCCTGAGGTTTTATTTTTTTTCTTTCATTTGGAACATGTTCCTCTCTTTTTTTGTTTTTCTTGACTCTCTATTCTGGTTTATGCATTAGATGAAACAGCCACCGCTCCCTGTCAATCTTCGAAGGGTGAGCCTCATATATGAAATGAACCTTATTGTTCAACCCTGCCCTAGCTCTTGGTTGTCTCTCAGACCTTTGTGATTTTCCAGGCAGCCTATTTTATTTTTAATAGTTCCTAGTAGTTGAGGGTGTGCCAAGATGTCAGTGTCCCAAAGGGGAGAATCTCAATCAGCATCTAGCTTCAGTCTGATTAGAAATCAGAACCTCAGGCAACAGCTTTTAAGGAATGCAAATATATACAGTCCTGTAAGACTGCAAGTGTGAGCCCCATGGAACACCAGAGCCAGGCTAGAGTTGTTCCTTGAGCAGTAGTCACAAAAATTGGACCTCCACATAAGTGTATAGATTCTATTCTGGGAGATACCAATGAGCTCTAGCGAGGTACAGGGACAGCACAATGGTAGTGTTCCCCAGCCTATGTTTTCTGAGAGCAACTTTATAGCTCCTAGATGTGTGCTAAACCTTAATCCTGCCCCTAAGACTGAAGTTCCAGGGCAAGAAAGTAGGCTTCTTTCACAGAATAGCTGGGTGTGTATCCCAGTCTGCTGCCTGCCTGTGCAGTGCCTTGGGGGTAGTAGCCTGCCAAGAACTATCTGATTGTTACAGACCTGTGGGGCCCAGAAACATAAGATTCTCTGACCACCAGAGCCAGGTATTCAGGGGTTATCCCCTGGTGTCAACTGCAACAACCAGGGCACCATACATAAAAACTGGGGCACGAGATACATATAAACATTAACCTCAGAGATGCTGGCACTCTGAAGCATGGCAAAGGAACAGCATGAAAATAGTGCCACCCTCTAAGGTCTCAAGAAAGGTTTACAGTCAGGCCTTAGATATATGCTTAATTAGAAACCTGATGTTCAGGCTGCAGCTATGATAATAAGCTAATGAAACCTCTTTCACAGAAAGACTGAGGTCTTGGGTTTGTTGTCCCTTGCTGTGCCCTCAGGGTAGTAGCTGTTAAAGAACACTTCCTCCATTGGATATAGTTCTACAAGACAAGAGAGTGTAAGCCCTGCTGGCCACCAGAGTCAGGCAATGAAGAGATGTCCTCTGGCAGCAGCCACAAAAATCAGGGCACCAGAAAAGGTATAAACTCCTTAATGTAAGATAGCAATGAGCTGGAGCAAGACAGGGGAGTGTAAAGATCACACCCAAATAGCTCTCTTTCTCAGAAAGACTAAATGTGTATTTCAACTTGATAATCTGCGCAGTATCCTGGTAGTGGTAGTATACCACAAACTGCCTCTCCAATTGTTACAGTTCCATGGGACATAAAATCGCAAGCCCCCTAGGTCTCCAGAGTCAGGGGATCAAGAGATATCCCTTAGGCAAGAGCCACAAAAGTCAGCTCACCAAATGTAAAAACTTGGGCACAAGATAAGTGTGGAAGCTTTCTTCCAGAAGATAGTAGTGCTCTGAAATGTGACAGAGGGAGAATGAAAAAGTTGTTTCCACTGGCTGCAGTGAGGTAAAGGAGTACAAAGGTAGAAACTGCTGTAAAAAGAAAAAAAAAGGAAAAAACATAAACATAAAAATAAAAAGGGAAAGGAAAAAAGGAAAGTAAAAAAAAAAAGATGGTGCCCGCTGACTTTAGTAGGCCTGAGGAAGAGCAGGAAGACGTTGTCTGCTTGCCTCAGTCCCTAAAGAGTATTAAGAGTATTTCAACAGATACCTAACCCTCACACCAATGTTCTAAAATTTATAAATTAACCTGTTTCACATAAAGTCTAGGCATTTTTCAAGGAGCTGCTTTTTACTGAGCCCTAAAATGGGTGACTGTGCAAGGATATTGAGGAGGGCACATATTGCATGGAGCACTGGGTGTGGTGCATGAACAATGAATCTTGGAACACTGAAAAAATAAAATAAATATTTAATTTTAAAAAAAGGAGGCCTTTAAGAGCTGTTTCTCAGTTTGCCACAGTCCCACAGGTTTCATGGGGTTGAGGCTTGTTGGTCTTCAAAGCCAGATATTTTTGAGGCTTGTCTCTCACATATCAGTCATAAAAACTGGGGTGCCCAATATAGGGTATAAACACCTTGCTCCTCAAGTTTAAGCTCCAGATTTTGAATCTCCCCCCACCCACCAATTGTGGATCACTGAGCCAGTGCAGGAGTTTATGGTGAGATTGCATCTCAGTTTCCCTTACCCACTTTAATGTGGTTTCCCTCTCATTTTCAAATGTAAAGGGGTCACTCTGCTAGTGTCTAGTTTTTATTTTTGTCTTTGTTTTCCTTATAGAAAATTATTCTATATATAGCTCTAGATTTGATATGTCCGTGGGAGGAGGTGAGTTCGGGTTCTTCCAATGTCATCACTTTGAACTGGAATCAGATCTCTAAATTTTACTGTCTCATTACTTCCTGCTCCCCTGTATATTTCTAGGCAAACTACAGTATTCAGTATTAGTCATCTCCCAGCTTTTTTTCCTTTTCTACCTTTGGCTTAGGAGGGTTTCCAATAAGAATGCTTACTCTTGGGGCCCCTGGGTAGCTCAGTGGGTTAAAGCCTCTGCCTTTAGCTCAGGTCATGATCTCAGGGTCCTGGGATCGAGCCCTGCATCGGGCTCTCTGCTCAGCAGGGAGCCTGCTTCCTCCTCTCTCTCTGCCTGCCTCTCTGCCTACTTGTGATCTCTCTCCTCTCTGTCAAATAAGTAAAATCTTAAAAAAAAAAAAAAAAGAATGCTTACTCTTCCTCTTTGGCAATAACTTGAAAACATTGCCATCATATAAGACCCAATTCAGATGGAAATTCTCAGGTCATAGAAATCTACCCCCAACTCCAGAAGATCAGGAAATCTGCTAGTCTCTAATAACAGCTACTGGAATTTTGCTACTTCCTTTCCCCATAGTAGCCAATTTGAAGTTCAGCTTCTGTAAACCAGTTGTTCCCTTTCCACTTTATCAATTTCATACATTAAAAATTCTCAAAATATCTTTTAACTATTCATGTGTGGTAAATTTGAACCCTCAGAGATTAATTAACTCTTTCAGAGCCTTAGAGGATAATAGCATACTTTTACTTGTAATTACATGTTGAATTTGTAATGCACCTAAAGCCTTAGTATTTGGTCTAAAGAGTTACTATGACACCTAAACTACTTACTACTTAAAAGTGGAATGTAGTTTTAAGTTTGTATTATAAGCACTAACTTTACTTTTATGGTGGGTTATAGTCCTGTAAAATGTGCAAAAGAAAGTAAGGAAAAACCGATTTACTTACAGTAGCAATTTTATAGTAGGGAAGTAAAATTTTCAAATAAGAGTATTATGCTTAACATTTTTTATAGATGGGGCGCCTGGGTGGCTCAGTGGGTTAAAGCCTCTGCCTTTGGCTCAGGTCATGATCTCAGGGTCCTGGGATTGAGCCCTGAATAGGGCTCTCTGCTCAGCAGGGAGTCTGCTTCCCCCCCCCCCTCGCCTGCTCTCTGCCTGCCTCTCTGCCTACTTGCGATCTCTCTGTCAAATAAATAAATAAAATCTTAAAAAAAAATTAAAAACATTTTTTATAGAAATAACCACATGCTATATAAGAATAATTCATATAATCTATGATGTTATATCTGTACTCTGTGCTAGTATTTAAAACCTTCTAAAAGTGAACAGCATAACCAATCATGCATAAACTTCATTTAAGATCATATAGATTGTTGTACAAAGTTATCTTATCTCTCAAAACTTCTTCCTTCTTTTTATTAAAACTATCAGGTTAAGGAGTCTTTTATCAGCATTATAAGATTCTGAATGGTATCGAATGGTATCTAAGTGGATTTTGACAAGTAACTTGTAGAGAGAGATATGGAGGCAAATATATAAATAATTTTTTGGTGACTTTTTGAAAAGCTGATTCAAGGAGATATATTTTCCTGTCCTATTTGTCTTGCATCATGTCTCTGTAGGAAGTATACATATAAGTGTTAAAATTGTTGTTCATTGTAATAATTTAAAGCAATCTCACCGATTTACTGAGCTGCTATCTCATAAGATCAAACACTGTCATTTTTCTGCCAGCATTGTATAAGACAACCCAGCCTTTAATAAAATTCAAGAACCAGCCATTACTTGCTTTGATGTTATATTTTTCTCTCTCATTACAATAGGAATTCATATGTCAAAAAATCCCAAAGATTCCACTTCAATGGTGGCCATATGGAAGGTACATATATTAATTAGCCCGCTAATCTACAAATTCTATGTTCAAAACACTATCTCTAGGCAGCAACTTCAAAGTAGGTATGAGTATTTAGAACTGAAATACCTTTTCTCTGCAAACAGCAGGATGTATAGTTCCAAATAGTTTTCTTTCAAAATTAAATTCTTTGAGTGGGACCATCTAGACAATCATTCTGATAATGCTTCCATTAACCACAAACATCTCTGGAAACCTTCCTTAAGCAGCGCTTTCAGATGCAGGTTAATAAAGCACAAGAAAACCAGTTTCATTAATTTATAATTACAGAACTCTTTTCCTCCCTAGAAACCTTGTTCTTCTTTCTTTTAATTTCTGTTTTAGTTTTCCCTCCTTCCTTCTCCTCAGCCTGTCTGTTCAAATGGATATTCTGAAGACAACCACTTCCCTTCTCCTTTCTGCATGCAAAGTGTCCGTGCTTTTTAAATTTCAAGCCTAAGTGATGAAAGTGATGTATTGAGTTTCATAAATGCAAAACTGAGAAGCTGAGGATTGCTTATATTCAAATCCTCCAAATTGGCTCTGAAATAATAGACAAAACTCCTAGAAAAATGAAGATAAAGAGATTGCCAGAAGGAGGACACATGTTTTTCTCCCATTTATTTATGATGTGATAATGTTTTCTGTTTCTAATGAAATTCTGTGAGCTCTACTGACAGAACTTCCTTAATAAACACAAATTTTTTCAGTGATGTATAGTAATGTTCAAAAAGAAAGAAGTTAGGCAAGCTCCAAAAAAATCTAAATTTCACAGAATGTTCATTTCTCAAATTTTTTTTGCCGCTCCCCATAGCAACATTAGATATGTCAACTAAGTCAAGAGAAACAAAAACAAAATAAACTCTTGGCACTATATCAGAATAAAAGAGAATTTGCACAGTGAAGGAAACAATCAATAAAACAAAAAAAAGCAGCCTACTGAGTGGGAGAAAATATTTGCAATGATATATCCAATAAGGGGTTAATATCCAAAATATATAAGGAACTTCTACATCCATCAGCTTTATAGCCTTCTTTCATTCATCTATTTTTGGGTTTTGTATGACCTACACTAAGCCCTAAAATATATTTGTTAGGACATAATGAACAATGTGGGTCTCCTATATCCCTGATCATTAAACTGTAGAGTGGGACAGTATTAGAAAAAAACTATCTATGTATCATTTGATACTTTGTAGCCAGAAGCCTGATCTGCCATTGCCATAACCCAGACTTTTCAAATAATCTTAAGCAAATTGTGTAGAAATGGCCTTAGTCTGATGCAGCTTAGCTTTGGTCTGTGTCTTCACCATTTAAGTCAAGTTTAATATTGACTTAGTAAAAGTAAAAACACAAAGAGAGGGAATAATTTATGCATATGTGGTATATACAGAACAAATTTTAGCTCACCACTGTTTATCCTCAGGCAAGTTACTTCCTTTTTCTGAGGTTCTACTTACTCATTTATATTGGAAATTTCCACAAGTTTATTAGAAGGGGCAGATGAGATGCTTGCTATATTGCGAAAATACCTGAGAAATTGATAACCCAGAATACAATAGGATTCAATATATTTTTAGTGAATGGACAAATTTCCATGCCCTTTATTCAGTATTAGGTTTATGGCTCTGAAATTTATGCATACATTACCTCAATTATCACTCCCCCTTACCTGTACATTTATCTCTTAGAACGACTGAGGAATTTTACTCTAATTCATAAAAATAAAAGTCTTCATATAAAAGAGATTTACTTTTACAGTTTGGAAAAAGATTCATGAATTTATTGTATCTTGTTAACAATATATTTACTAAAGAAATGTTTAAGATAAAATATCCAATTTTCATTTGATTAAAAACATCTGTAAAAACTTGAGCTAGGTCTCTTAAGAAAGTATCTTGAATTTTTAAGAGGGAACAAGCAAATTCTATCTTCCCTACCTCTCCCGCATTTCTTACAAACTGTCACCCCCCTTACATCCCTGTGACCACAACTATTACACAGCAAGACTTCCATTGTTCCTAAATTTGCATTAAACACATTGTCTGTCTGGTCATTCTGACTTTTGGGAAAAGCTAGGAAACATAGTTAAGGTCATAATTGAAGTGTTATTTTATTTTTAGCTAACCATTGATGAACCGCTCTCCCTGCTCATAAGGCGGGAACGGATCACAGAGCTTCCATGGCGAGATAGTTGGTCACGAAACTCTGAGGCCATGAAATAATAGAGAATTGGATCCAAAAGACAGCAGAGACTTGCAAGGCATAGACAAAAAGGGTGGAAATACAGTGTGCTTTGGACAATGGGACAACTACTAATGATGGTTTCCTTCACCATAGTGTAAAAAATAAAGTTAATATGGTAAGGAGTGAAGCAGATGAAAAAGACTGCAGCACACATAAAAACCATCCGCAGTGCTTTCTGCCGCTCACTGATTCCTTGGAAAGCCATTGGTGGCTGTCTCAAGGATATAGTAGTTTTCCAAGTACACCATGCGATGATTACTACTGGGACCACAAATCCTGCCAGCTCAGCAACTGTAATCATTCCAACCAAAGCCACTGCATTCATTTTCTTATAACCAAGATCAGCAAAACAGGACTCAGTTTTGTTGCCTAAGTAGGTGCTTCTCAGAAGCGGAAATGGCAAGCAGGCAGTCCCCACGATGATCCAGATGGCAGCACTGATGCCCACATCGTACCTACGCTTCCAGTTTCTGGCCCTAAAGGGCTTGAGGAGAAAGAAACATCTCTGAAGGCTGATGCACGTCAGGAAACAAATGCTTGCATACATGTTGAGATACTTCAGGTAGAAGCACAGCAGGCAAAGGGCCTTCTGGAAGGGCCAGTGGTGGCTGATGTAATAGTAAATCCGGAGGGGTAAGGACAGCACGTGGGCAAGGTCAGCCACGGAGAGGTTGATCATGAAAATGATGGCTTTATTTTTCTTGCTGATGAAGCGGCACAGAACCCACAAGGCTGCACTGTTGGCCAGGAGACCAGGGATGAATATGAGGATGTAGGTGCCTGCATAGAGGGAGTTCTGAAATGTCACATTAGTAGCACTGCAGTCATTGCTGGTACTGTTGCTATCCATCTTGAATATTTCAGTATACTCATCAAGGTAAACAATGCAGTTATAATTCCTGCTTAATCAAAGAAAAAAAGTATAATGACTAACCAGTTCTATAGCCAACACCCAGATTCCTTTTTATACTTAAAGAAACAGAATATTAGAATTAGAAAAGACCTGTTTTCAGATGAAGAGGGAGATGCTCAAGGAATATACACTACTGATCCAAAGTCACCTAATGAATCAGAAAACCATGGCGTTGTCCCCAAACTGCCCTCCCAAATTGTCTAAGTTGTGTCCTACAGGCAAGGATGTCCTGAAATACTTAATTTTTCTTACTGCAACAAAAAGGATATGGCACTTCAATCTGTTCCTTTCGCATCCAAATTTTTCTTGCCTCAAACCCTGCTCATTTACAATTGCAATGATAGAAATCCAACCTCACCTTTTATATCTCCTTTCTTCTCCTTTAGGTTCTGAATTCCTACCTTGGTACTACAGCACTTGAAAAATGGCCCTGCATCTTTAGCCTGCATTGCTAGTATACTAACCGAGTTTCAGGACTTGGGAACCCTAGCTTCTTATCATTCTATCACAATAGCATAAGTGATTCTCATACACATTGTCTCTCTCTCCCGGCTTAGGTCTTATTCCAATTTACATGAAAAGCATCATTAATACACAAATTCAGAATCTGAACTAAGAATTCCCTTTAGTGATCTGAAAGGGGAAAGACTAATTTTCTCGATAAGAATTCTGTACTGGTGTGACATCATGGACATGGCAGATTATCCAATGATCACAGTAAACATTGATTAAGGAAACAGTAAAATAGGCCACAAAATCATTTTTGGAAACAGTTTAAAGTTAATACATTTTTTCATTAAAATAGTCATCATAAGAAGAAAAGAAATGTGAATGTCCTTAATCTTATTTTATACTTTAATGTGGTTTTTATTATGTGATAAATATAGGACATGGGGAATGTAAAGTAATCTTTAGGGCTTCTCAAGTTCTGGTCATAGATTTACGCAGGCTGCCTGTAAATAAAAGAGAGCAACCACTTCATTATTTTAGTTTAACACTCTTGTAGAATTTTAGACTGGAAAGAACCTTTAAAAAATCATTTAATTCAGCCTTCATATAATACATGTAGCAGTAAGGCCAAAAGGGGAGGTTTATTTTTATTTTATTTTATTTTATTTTTCCCAAATACTTTTATTTTATTTTTTCAGTGTTACAAGATTCACTGTTTATGTACCACACCCAGTGCTCCATGCAATACGTGCCCTCCTCAATACCCACCACTAGGCTCGCCCATCCCCCCACCCCCTCCCCTCCAAAACCCTCAGTCCCAAAAGGGAGGTTTATTAAGGCCACAAAGCTACTAAACAGAAGATCTGGGACTTCAAATGGGAGTACAAGGTGCCTAATCCTTATAAACACCCATCTCTTCATTTGTTTTCCTCCCCAAAACAAATTTTTACAAACATAGCTTCTGTTCATATTGCAAGCATGTTTACTGAATTTAGGGCTAGAGGTGGAATACAGTAATGAAGTTGTTTCTTAGGTAAAATAACATTTTTGTTGTTTTAATTGTTTCTCTTTTGTTTTGTTTTGTTTTAAGTAAATTTACAAAACAAAGGAGTGGTTTGCTTTTAGATTCTCCTCATAAGTAGCAGAATGACTTCCTATAGTGCTTTAAGTCCTATTCCAGGGAATAGAAATGTGAATTAAAAGCAGAACCCCAAATGATTAATTCACATATAAAAAGTCAACATTCTGAACTACCATTATTCTAAAGGGTACTTTCACTTTCCCTCCCCTAATATTTCAGCCTTGCTACTTGACCTGTGATATGTCCTAAAAAGTCATACAGTCATCTCGCTTATGTATGTATGATTTTGAAGAGAAGGTGGAGCGTTGTTCACAGGTGAAAAAAATGAATGATTATCATGGTGTGACTATCAGCATGCACCCCAGAATATGCAATGAAATTTTTTACATGTATTATCCAATTTCATTCTTATAGCCATCATCAGAAGTAGGTACTATTATTATTACTCTTGTAGTGCAGATGAGGTAACTGAGGTTCAGAGAGATGCAGTAAATTTTCTGGGGTAACAAACCTAGAAAATAGTAAAAATGGGATATATTATTATGCCTTATTTTCTCCAAAGTCTATGAGATTTTCACTATACCACTTTCTTCTCTCTGCTTAGGAGGGACTAGTTAATAGAATGGGGCTTATGACATCTGGAAGGCTCATTATAGAAAACTTTTCTAATCCCATGGTAGGACCTTATAATCTTATAACACTAAGATTACTCTAGTTATGTTATTATAATACAACTAAACACCTGTCCCCACACATGTCACCCATTCGTCCTCAACATCCACTTCATTATTGGCAATTTTTCTACTATTATCTATTATCCATGCAAAAACTGTGAGAAACCAAGGGAAGATTCATCAAGTGCACTACAATTCCAAGACATGAGAACATCTCACACCCACCCAAATCACACTTCCACTTTTGTACTTTACAGACATGGGTATTTGTTCCTGCTTCATTGGTATAGAAAGTTTCACTTACTAAAAGGAGATGTTCCATCCACACCCCTCTGTTAAATAACAGAAACCGATTAAACCAGAACAGCAAGCTAGAGATCAAGTTCACACTTTTTGTGTGTGTGGGTGGGTGGGGGTTATGCCTTTGCAGTTCACAGTTTATTGTGAGCTTAGAGATTTGTATGGTCTGCTTTCCAAAATCTCTTCTCCAGACTGAAGGGAAGATAGGATGATTTTTCCCCCAAATCTGGTGACAGTTAAATGTAAAATTTTCATGGTAGGGTGAAGCTGGGGGAATTTGGTTTGGGTAGGGCAGAAATATAAGCTTTCATGGAACCCTGGGTGTCATGCGCAAATAATCATGAAACACTACATCAAAAACTAATGATGTACTGTATGGTGATTAACATAACAATAAAAAAGAAATATAAGCTCCCTCAGGAAATATTTAGCTTGCTGTGGACAATCTGTGACATTTCTGAAATTTAAGAAAGGAGAACAACCGGGGCGCCAGGGTGGCTCAGTGGGTTAAAGCCTCTGCCTTCAGCTCAGGTCATGATCTCAGGGTCCTGGGATCGAGCCCTGTATCAGGCTCTCTGCTCAGCGGGGAGCCTGCTTCCCCCTCTCTCTCTGCCTACTTGTGATCCCTCTCTTTCTGTCAAATAAAAAAAATTATCAAAAAAAAAAAAAAGAAAGGAGAACAACTTAAGAAGCCACTAATAGAAAAATGCTGAATGAAAGGGCTAACACTGGAGTACATTCTTTCTCTGTCTCTGTTTCTGCCACTGTCTGTTTCTTTCTCTTTGTTGTTGACGATTTCTAGTTGGCTTGTGCCACCTATGTTGCCAATTTTTCTCCCCTTCAACCTAGATATATCTTTGGTTCCTGTCTCAGAAAAATGTGTACGATTGGTGACTCACTCCTGAGTCTGAGCTCCCCTTCTCAATAAGTGTCACGACTCTCCTCCCAGACACTCAAGCTGGAAAGTGGGGATTTAGCTAACCCCTATCAGTACATTTCCCCCATATCTAATCAGAAACCAGGTGATTCTCCCTTCTAAATATCTCTCCAATCCATCTTTACTTCTACTGTTGCCATCCTAATTTAGGCCACTGTCACCTTTCTTCCTGACTATAGAAACAGATTGATTTACCATACTCCCTGCATTCCAGTCTTAACCCCTGCAGTCCATTCCCCATATTGTGTCTAACACTAACATTAATTTCCACTACCATTTATTGAGGGCTACCATTTATTTACAGGTTAAGTACTCTTCATGTATTATCTCATTAATCCTCATAGCAGTGCTATGATTATCCCCATATCACTGATGAGGAAACTGAGACCAAAAGAGGTTAAATAAGTTGCAGCAAAGTCACAAAACTTGCTTTGTGTAGAGGTAGTATATTAGAATTGTAACCTATGCTTGTTTCCATACTTTCTTACCTTTGTTGTGGCACTTACTAACCCCTTCTAACACTTTCTATTCTGTGGCCCAAATAATCTTTCTTTGAAATATGTCATTCTCCTCTTTAAAACCCTTTGCTGGCTCTCTATTGTATGAAGGCCAAAATTTTCACCATGGCCTAAAGGCTATAGCTAATATGTCTCCTGTGTCCTTCAACATCACTTCATTCCATTCTCTTCCTCATTCTCTATGTTTCAAGTACACGGAGATGTTTTCAGTTTCTAGATCAAGCCAGGCTTTTTTCCTGACGAAGACTTCCACACATTTTTTCTGTATGGAGTTACCACCCTCCAGGTCTTCACATGCTTGGTTCCTTTTAATCTCAGTTTGCAGGTCAGAGAGACTTTCACTGCCAATACTATCTAGGTAAACCTGCACATCATTATATACTCTCATACTCTCTGTCTCTTCCTTCATAGCATCAACATTTGTAATTTAAATGTTTGTTTACTTGTCTTTTTCACCCATTGTGCCATTAGATTCATTAGTGTCATAACAAGATCTGTTATGTTAATCACCATATAGCTAGGACAGTCTGCTACTTAGGAAGCACTCATGGAGAAGTTGCATGATTGGATTGAACTGTAGACAGTAGTTTAAAGTCCCTGTTTGGAAGCATTAAGCAAAAATGCAAACTTGTTAACTAATACATTGCTACTGCTTGTTATTTCCCTATGATGTTGTCTCCTGATTTGGGCTATTATCATCAGTATTCCTTGCACCTACCCTTTTCAACTTAGAAAATTCATACCTGTAGAAGCTTGAGAGAAATGCAAAATAATTAATTAAAAATAACAAGTGGTTAGACATATCCCATGGGTAGAAACTAGCACCACTCAAAGTCTCAGAGTATCATTAAGACTATTATCTGGACCTCAGAAAGAAACTAGTCCTTGTGGTCTACTTCTAAAAGCATCTCAACACTTTATTTTTCTTGGCTGCCATTCTGTAAAGGGTAAAACTGCCTCATCTCATCAGCAAATAACTTCTTACCTGCCCATGCATAGGAAGTTAAAGGAAAGTGAGAAGGTTCCATCTCTAGTCACCAAAGTTCTCCACACATTAAAAGTAAGCATAAAGGAAAAAATAACTCTATTTAGGTTTTTTTTTTCCTATGGCTTTTTGAGGACTCTGGCTGCCTTAATTAACATATATTTAATACATGCAATCTTATAAACTCTGTGCTAGGTCCTGTAGAGAATACGGAACTATCTGCCATAATCTCTGTCCCTGAGAAGCTTCTGGTCTGGTGGGGGAAATATTTTTAAAATCTCCAAAATCATAATCAGTGCATGACAAGAACTATGGTAAATGGCACAGGCTATAAGAAATCCTCATATTATCATAACATCATCCCTGTAAGGTAAGTGAGACAATACCAGTAATAACCCTACCATAGTGTTTAACTGACAAAGAGATGTATTCATGAGCAATTAAATACCTTGTTCAAGGTCACCTAGTAAGAACATGACAGAACTAAGACCAGAAGTCAGACTTGTAGGCCTCTTAATGCTCTTTTTACAATGTCAGGCTGCTTCTATTGAATTCTGAGAGATAGAGCACCTCAATCCAGAAGAGATGGCACTTGTTCCAAGCCATCTTCATTTTCTAATGGTCCCTATAGGGACAGGGTTGGAAAGAAAAATAGAGATAGTGGCTGAGGAAGAGATAAAGTTAACTTACTTTGCCTGAAGTATACACTGTTGAATTTAAATCCTAATAACCCTTTAAAGTTTTGGTCAAGTTTCATCTTTTCAAGAAAACTTGCACTGAGTATTACCAATGTCATTCATCTGGGATTCAGTGGATTATGATTTCACACAGCAAATTAAAATTCTGCTACATGTATCCAGTATGTTGATTGCTAAGAATGGTGGAGTGAGGTGGGAAATTTCAGAGAAGAATAATGCATGATTGTTGTCCTCAAAATATTAGTCATTTAAGAGGGATAGACATAAGAATAACTACCCATAACAGATTTTTGAAACCTGCCATGAAAGGGATAATAAAGAAGCTTCTGTGGGAGTAGAAATGAATCCTGCACAGAAGAGGAGGATTGGAAGTTCAACTTAAAGGTAAATACATTTTCAACAAGCAGTTTGCGTGGGCAGGATACAAGAGAAGAAAGAGTGGAAGAATGATGGCAATGAATGGACAGCCTTCAAATATCCTGAGGTTAATAAATGACCTATAGATAGCAATAATAGGTGTTCTAGTCCAGTTGGAAAACAGGGTGAGATGGTGGGGAAGGTGGAATGAGAGGTAAGAATGGGAGAAGGTAGCAAAAGGAAAAAGAAACTAAAAGGGTAGATGCAACCCAGTCATGGAGGGTTTTAGGGGAATCATTGAAGGATTCTGGGAAGATATGTCATATTACCATACTGATGTTTTAAAACAATCACTCAGGCAGAAGTGTAGAAGATGGATTGGAAAGATGGGACATGAGAGACAGCAAGTCCATATCAGCTGGAAGTTTGTAGAGTGACCAACAGTCTTGTTTGCCTAAGACTGAGGGTTTCCTGAGACATAGAATTTTCAGTGCTAAAATTATGAAAATCACATGTACCCCAATGTTCATAGCAGCAATGGCCACAATCGCAAAACTGTGGAAAGAGCCGAGATGCCCTTCAACAGATGAATGGATAAAGAAGATATGGTCCATATATATAATGGATTATTATGCCTCCATCAGAAAGGATGAATACCCAACTTTTATTTTAACATGGA
>CM052901.1:51072135-51092878 GCA_028534135.1 Potos flavus
GGGGGGATGGGCGATCCTGGTGGTGGGTATTGAGGAGGGCAAGTATTGCATGGAGCACTGGGTGTGGTACATAAACAATGAATCTTGTAACGCTGAAAAAATAAAATAAAAGTATTTGGGAAAAAAATAAAATAAAATTATGAAAATCCATGGGAAACAATACAGTTGGTTACCCTACTGGTGCAACAGTTGAGGTAACAACAACAACAACAACAACAATGAACTTGGCATGGCAGGAATAATAGAATTTCAAGTAAAAATCATATATGGGATTAGCCAGTTTGGGACACCATTTGACTGAGGAATCAAGGATACATTCAGTTGTAGAATGTGTGAAAATTTATAAAAAGATATCACAGTTTTGCACTTTTTCAAAGCCCTTTCAGATTATTACAGGACTTTTCAAGTTTGTACTCTTTGCCAAACCTCATCGATTTTTGACTCTCTAACATAATAATTATTAAGTTTCACCATACTAGCTTGCATCATACACTCCCAGAGACTTCGAGTATTTAAATCCCTCCAATTCTGATGGTCCAACCCAGCACCCACCCTTATCCTACTTCCTCCCTTACTCAGCCTCCAGTAAATGGTTCAACCAACTACTCTCACACATGAAACCTCAACTTCCTTGTTCACCATTCTTCTGCTGTACCAGACTGGCAATGCCTTAATCCCAGATTAAGTCCACAATCCATTTTCTTTCTTACTATCCAAACTGCTGAATGATCCTATTAAAAATACTAGGATTGGGACACCCGGGTGGCTCAGTAGGTTAAGCCTCTGCCTTCGGCTCAGGTCATGATCCCGGGGTCCTGGGATCAAGTCCCATATCCGGCTCCTTGCTCAGCAGGGAGCCTGCTTCTGCCTCTGCCCTGCTATTCTCCTTGCTTGTGCTCGCTCTCTTGCTCTCCCTATCTGACAAATAAATAAATAAAATCTTTAAAAAAAATACTAGGATTTATTTGGAATGCCAAAACTAGAAATTTATGATCTCCAGCTTAAGATTTTTTTTTGCTCCAGTATGTTTTTCCATTTCCATGGTGGCCATTCAGCACCTTTATAACTCTACTGAAGCTTTTTCTCTCCTATTCTCCCATCCCCCACCTTTCTCAACAGAGTGTTTTTTAAGGTTTTTATTTAAGTTCTAGCTAGTTAACATAAAATATAATATTAGTTTCAAGTGTACAATATAATAATTCAACACTTCCATATAATACGCAGTGCTCATCATATGAAGTGCACTCTTTAATCCCCATCACCTACTTTATTCATCTCCCCACCCACCTCCATTCTAGTAACCATCAGTTTGTTCTCTATAGTTAAGAGTCTGTTTCTTGCTTTGTCTCTCTTTTGTTCCCTTTGCTCATTTGTTTTCTTTCTTAAATTCAACATATGAGTGAAATCATATTGTATTTGTCTTTCTCTAACTTATTTTGCTTAGCATTATACTATCTCCATCCATGTCATTGCAAATGGCAGGATTCCATTCCTTTTTATAGCTGAGTAATATTCCATAGTATATATATGTATATCACATCTTCTTTATCCAATACATCTTCTTTA
The DNA here is from genome assembly GCA_028534135.1 of Potos flavus. Taxonomy (NCBI): domain Eukaryota; kingdom Metazoa; phylum Chordata; class Mammalia; order Carnivora; family Procyonidae; genus Potos; species Potos flavus. Next base: position 51,073,702 of record CM052901.1, read on the forward strand.
TCCATTCATGAGTCAATGGATGTTTGTACTGTTTCCATAATTTGGCTATGGTAGATAATACTGCTATAAATATCTGGGTGCATGTATCCCTTTGAATTAGTATTTTTGTGTTCTTTGGGTAAATTCCTAGTAGTGCAATTGCTGGGTCATAGGGTAGTTCAATTTATAGCTTTTTGAGAAACCTCCATACTGTCTTCGAGAGTGGCTGCCCCAATTTGCATTCCCACCAACTCTTCAGCAGAAAGTCTTAACTTCTCAAATCACAGAGAAAATTTATGTTATTGGGTGAGAAGCAACTCAATTTCATCTACTGTCTCCCCCCAACACATATAATCTTAAGTATAGCTACATCTTTCTTATTACCCAACACAGCTGCCTTTCCTGTTGCTCGAGATGAATTCCCATGCTCTTAATTCATTTTATATCTCCCAGGATCCTCTTTCATTAATTGTTCCCTTTTCTCTAGGTCTCATGCTCTTCTCCTTTCTCAGTTGGATCTTTTTCATCAAGTCTCACCAACCTGCAAAGTAATTCTTCTGTTGTGTATTCATCTTACTCTATCTCTTTGTACTTTTTTTCTCTTCTTAAATAAACTTTTCAAAATAGTCGTTTGCACTGAATGTTTCCTTTTCTTCACTCTCTATTCTTTATGCACTTCAAGGTGGTATATATACCCTTACAACCTCACTGAAACTGCTTAGCAAAAGTGACAAGTGGCCATCATGCTGCTAAATAGTTCAGGGCTTCTTTGCTGCCCTGGACACAGTCTGGCCACGTCCATCTTTTTGCAAAGTTCTCTTCCTTTAGCTTTCAAACAAGAATTTCTTAATTCTCCTCTTAGCTATTTGTCCATTTATACTGAGTTTCTCTCATGGTTTCTTTTGTTTTTTCACATCCTTTAAATGTTTGTTTTCTCTAGGTCTGCATCTTCTCTTCTTATTCATCATCTTCATGCTGAGTAACATCACCTACATTAATCACCTACATTATTCCCTGACATTTTATTTATCCACCACTTTCAGACTTCTTAGAATAATCTTAGACTCTCATTCGATCAACCATGTTTTCTCTCTATTATCTACTATCAAAATGATGTATTAAAAATGCAAGTTGGGGTTACCATGTCACCATAGGAATTGCTTTAACAATACACTCACTGCATTATATCAAATGTTTCCATTTATGTCTATATTTCTAACTAAACTATGAGCACTTTGAAGGCAAAAACCACATCTCACTCATTTTTAAATCTCTAGAATCCATCAGAATGACTGGCACATAGTCATTCAGTAAATATCTTTAACTGAAAAAATACTCTGCTTTATGACAATTCATATTGCTTAAGTATTTATGGATCTCTCTACACTGGATTGTGAAGTCAGAAGTTATACTCTAAATTTCTTTCTCTCTTTCTCTCTAACCTAGAACAAGGCTAAACATACAACACTATTAAAACAATTCACTTAAAAAAATGAAACAAAAAATAATTTTAACTGGCCCATGTAGGGATTAATTCCAAGGACTTAATCTCATTGTTGTACAATCAACTCAGCTAACCAAAATCATACCGACAATAAAGTCCAGGCAAAATTATAACCTGTGAAAATGCCACATCCTCAGCATATATTTCAGCCCTTAGCTCTGTAGATGTGAACCACCTAGGTAGAGATAACAGCAGAATTTCCAGTGCCTCCAATACCACCCTTATAGAAGTAAATGCCCCTCGGTCACTCCAGTGTACAGTGCTAACACCAAAGGTCAGGACCATGATGGGAGATGCCGCTTCTCTTGCAAGAGGGACCTGATGACAGGAGCCTACCCCTAAAGGGAAGTTTCTTCCTAGATCCTATCTCAGAAGCTAATATTTTACTCTTTCTCAGGGTTCTCTCTCAACTCATCTTTTCCTTGCCCTGGGAAACCCTATTATGACTATCTCCTTCTCTGTACATGTATAGTACCTTTATATGGACTCATAGCCTACACCATAACAATGTAGTTTCTCTGACAAAGGACTCTATCTTAGACTTTTATATTCTTCACTTTGCTTAGCAGAGGGTTAGGCATGCAGTAAGTGCTCAGTTCATATACACTGATTTGTAAAGACAAGAATATGGAGAATAAGCACATATTTGTAGAGCCTTAGGCAGCTTTAATTCTAATATCTCTCCCATAAGCTACTCTCACGATCAACAGTCATAGTTTCTTCTGCTACTGAATATATGGTCAAGGCAAGGATAATAAGGCTGGAGTATAATAAATGTGGACACCTAAGAATTCTAAACCATGCCACCCTAGATTTTTATTTAAAATCCAGCAGGAGCCCCAAAATCTTAAGTAGGAATATGGTCATTAAACATTAACTTTATGGAAATAACTAAATTTCGTCTCAGAAAATAAAGATATGCCATGTCTTTAAATATAACTCATTGGAGCTGAGTCCAAAAACTTAGGAGGTACCAATAACATCTAACCCAAGGTAGCTTTGCTTCCCAACTACCTAAATGCTGTGATTTCATAAAGGTACAACCAATGTGAAATTATATATCATGTCATCAGAATTTGTACCAGACTTCTAAGTTTCAGTGAAGTGCTAAGTCCAAGAAGTTTCCACATGCATCCTGTCAGTCACTTTCCAAGTGTTATTCATATATTACCTTCAATCCTTGTAAGAGCCCTGAGGAAATTACTATTATACTCCTTTTACAGATCAGAAAGTGGAGCCTCAGCAGGATTAACTTTCTTTCTCAAAGTCAGCTATTATGATTTCCATTGTTTATGAGCAGAGAAAGGTAAAACTTTTCTGATACAAACAACTTTTTGCACAAACAAAAATTATTTTAAAGTGGCATTTCTATGGATAAGAGTGTTCGTCAAAGATGAAGCTATTCTCAGTTCTAGTTCTAGCACTTCTATATCTTTGTGTATATGGCAAATGACTGCCCACCAGGTGTCAGGGTAAGATTATATCAAAACCAAGAATCTCTAGGAAGTTTTGCCTATGAACCCAAATCATAATAGATCTGTGAATAGAGTACTGGGACAATTTCTTTATAACAGTAGTGAGCTCAATGTGACAATATTCGCTGTAGGTTGGGTAAGACTTAAAAGCAGAAGGATATATTGAAACGAGTACTGGATTTGGAGCTAAGACATTTAGATTCTAGTAACTATTAGATTGTTTTTTGTGTTGCCCTGCTAAGCCTCTTCCCTTGTGTGGTTTTCATTTACCTCATTATTAAAATAAGACAATTTGAACTGGATGATTTTTAACTCCTTTCCAGCCCTAACTTGCTATGATTTTATGGGCATGGCCCATTTCAAACCTTGTCTCTAAATAATACTACCAACACTGCCACTGTCATCATTAATGCAGCAACCACCATCTCAACCCATCTACTGATTTATATTTTACAAACCATTATTACACCTATAATTACTGTTAATCATTAGTAAAGGTATATATTCTGAATAATCAGGCCAGAGAATATTATCTCTGTCTCACAGATCAGAAAACTGAGGCTCAAAGAGTGACCTTATTTACCTGAAGACATAAGGTTAGCAAGTGGCAGAGTGAGGAGAGTTGAAACCTAGGCTACTGGTATCAAGTGACTGCTCTTTTCCTGTACGACTCTACAAATAGTCACTCTCTCAGTCCTCCCCCTCTTTTCATCCCTCAGCATTAAGTCATTAATAACACTAAGTGAACATGTTTACCAAATATGCTTCTCTTATTTTCTTTGATAATAAGGCCAGTATGTGAGGTTGTCATCTTTGGAGGAGAAGGGAAAATCAAATAGGGAAAGTTTTCTGAGGGGGGCCCTCCCACTCTCTAGGGGACAACTTTTACAAGCCATTTGGGAACCTAACTTGATTTGTCTGACTTGAACATTATCTTCTTTAAACCATGAAAGTCTCACATGTATTATCTAAACCAGTCTGACCATGACCACGGTGTCCTTCATTCAATCACTCATAATCACAGCCGAAAAAGAACAACTGGAATTTGGAACTCTGTTAATCCCTAAATTGATTAGATTCAACTCCAAATCACCTACTTGATATCAGAAACACTAAGATTTGGATATATTCTGTAAGTCTAGACATTTTTTCTATAAATTAGAGGAAGTGAAATTTTTTTCTCCCAATAATGAATTCAAGCAATTAGACTATTCACAAACAAAATCTTAAATGTTTGAATTTAACTTCCCTGCATGCGTCTTTATTAGATTTTTAATCATTTAAGAAAGAGGCCTAATTAAATAACATTTTTGCAGTTGGGGCCGTATTTTGGAGGTGGAAAGAATCAGGTTCTTTAGGCAGAAATGAGGTCATATCTTAACTCAGTTATCACCTGACTGGCCTGAAGCAACTTCTTCATATCTCTGGGCTTCAGTTTCCTCATTTATAAAAGTAAGATCATAGTCCTTGCAACATAGATTGCTGTAAATATTAAATGGAAAATATACAAGAAATGACCTATTTTCATGTCTGGTGCACAGTGACATTAAATAAATGTTAGTTCATTTCCCCTTTACTTGCACAGAAAGTAATCTCCACAGGTTTTTGGTTGGATCCTGTACTTTTCTGGGTTTAGAAAATCCCCAAAAATGTATAGTTGTGAGAGATGGCTAAAATAATAATTCTTAAAGTTGGAGCCTGGAAAGCATGTGTTCTTTGAAAAAAAGAATATTCCTTATTATGGTAAATATATTTGGGAATCAAAATCATTGTTCCTATAATACAAACTATCGAAAGTATAGATCTATAAAATCTTTGTAGTTGTTAAACATGTAGTACTCAGAAAATGTCAATGTAATGAGTAAGTTTTTCTAGGAGCCCAGGGTCTGGTTCCTAGGGAAGCAAATCCACAATAACCTTGTATTGACATTTTTAGGTTTCTCAAAGGGAAATTTGGTTTTAAAAGATTGAGAAATAGTGATTGGGTGACAATGTCATTGTGGAAATCAGATTTCAGAGTTATTTCCCTTGTTTGTTGTTTGTGTTTTTCATTTAAAAAAAAAGGAAATTACTTACAAAAACACTTGCCTGTGGCCTAAAAGTTGAGGTCTCATGATAACATTATTCTGAAAGAAATATAATGGCTTCGACAAAGTTTACTGGGTTCCATTTATGATCTAGGTTATATTTTCAGAAAGTCCCCTCTAGTTAGATTTTCATGTTATGGCCCTATTACTTACTACTTAATGAAATATAACTCTTCTCAGGTACCTAGGAGCCTAGAGTCACGTCATTGCATTGTTATGAAGGAAAGTAAAGGCCATCTATTTTAAGCTCTCCTATTTATTACAGTTGATAATATTGATATCTACAAAAATAAAACAACTTGCCAAAGGCTACACAGTGGCTCATTAGCAAAACTTGAACTACGACCAAAACTTTTTGATTCTGTGTTTATTGATGCATCTACTTCATTACTCTGCCTGTGATACATGCAAACCAATACTAGATAAAAATTTCCTTGCAAAGTATACTGACCTGGATGTAAGCAGACTTCTTGATCAAAAGTTTTACAATAAAGCACACACTCTCTACCAGTCATTGTCCTGACTATTGGAACTCTTAGAATGGTTTCACAACAGACAGCTCTGTCCTCTTTGCTTGAGCTGAGGCTGAAGGGTAGAGACTGCCCTGCCTATTAGGATGTCAGTTGACTTGCCTCAAACACAAATGGCCATGAAAAGCCACCCAAAATCACCCAGAAGTATGCTTACTCATTTTTTAGCCTTATGCTCCACCACTGCCAGGGTTTGAGCAATCTGTACAACATGAACTCAATGACTTTCCTGGTTAAGCTTCAATATGAACTGCTTTTAAAAAAAGGAGCTGTGTTCAACCTTTGTATGCAAAGACAATTACCCCGAATGCATTACCTGATTCTTGGTATAGTTCAGGTCATTTCCCACTGCAGTATACCAGCATACCACCTATTTCAGCAGTGAATAATTTTACTATGTCACAACTACTAAGTGATAAACTTAATTAATAGAAATGGCAGTGACATCCTGCATCCATTTAAGCAATCAAAATAAAAATTTCCCCGCTGGCAGGATCTTTGGGACTGCGACTACTCCCCACCAAAATTACAACAAAGCTTATTATTTTATTCAGAATCGTCTTGGTACCAATAGGCATGGCACAGCCCACCTTTAAGGAATCCCCAACAGAAGTTTCCTTTTGACTCAGTCATCTTGACTCAGAACCAGAGAGGTTGCTAGTACTCAGAATAATAAGAACAATAATCACTTGAAAGATGGGTGCCTCTCCAGGGCTCTGCTATCCAGTAGGGCTAAACTTAGGTCAACAAAGCAACTTATAAAGGATCAAGAAACACCTCTGAACACACTGTTAAATCACTTGTCTTTTTTACATTTGTCTGAAATCAAGTGTCTTTACTTCACTAGCTCTCAGTTTCCCCATCTGTTTTGTGGTGGATTTGAATCTCTTAGAGTTCTTTCGACTCCAAAACCTATGATCTGATTCCTCCTATCCTGAAAGAACTTACTGTTTCTGTATATGTGAAAATTAAACTTACCAAAGCAAGAAGCTTATACACAAACTTTTCCTCATTATGAAACTAGATAAATTATAGAGAGCAAAAATTCAAATACTCTTTTTCTGGCTGAATATGCCAAGTTGTCCCAATAAGCCTCACAAATACAGTTTTCTTAACATTTTTTTTCTCTCTTCCCTGGTTGATGGAGAAATAAAGAGCCCTCAGCAAAGAGTGAGCTGCATCACATACTCCATGCTCCTTGAGTAATGGTGGTGACTGATGGCATTAACTGACTTTGTTGTACTCTAGTTAGACTCAAGGGCAATCGCCATTGATCCTGCTGTAAGAAGTCTGAAATGAGAAACCAGGGACCATTTTAAATTTGGACAATGGTCCCACATCTTCCTCTATCTTGGATCTTCATGTCCCCACCAATCTTCCCACATGGAATGACCAATTCCCAGATATTGGGCTGTAACTTACCTTGGAGCCTTGTCAGGATTAGCACTCTTGTTTCTTTGCAGGGAGCTGAGCGTGAAAAAGCTTAACTCCGGGTGGCACAGATCCTGCTGATAACTGACAAATTTGTTGTTGAAAGAGGAAGTTGAGTTCACTTGGTGTCTCACCACAGACCTTATTTGCACAAACCAAAGGTAAGTCCCTTGAACAGATGATGGTACTCAAGTTTTATTTCATTTTTATTTCACTTCTACAGAGAAATTCAAAGGGTATGGAGCCCAAGTTTGTGCAAAATCATATAATAACTGCATACCAGCCTTCCTCACCGTTCTCCACCTTATCTCCTTCCACCAAAACACCCATGTCTATCTGGCACATTAGAATCTCTGTGGAAAGATAGGATTTTGAGGCAAAATATGAAGAGAGTTTACTTTAGAACAAGAAAGTTGCAACTCCTTCAAGCCTGAGGTCATAGTGTGAGGAAACCTCAAAAATATAAGACAGAACTAACATCAGTAGAACCACTTTTGCTACACTCCTCCCTCCACATGGAGTGCTCTTCCCTCAACATCTCATCCCGAAGCTCATAATTTAATGTGTAGGTTAGTTATTTTTGTTGATGGTTTATCCCCTGTGTATATTACAAACTGATTGAGGGCAAAGATCATTTCTGACTCATCTCTATATTCCCAATTAGTCTAGCACAAAGACTTTTTGTGTTTGTTGAATGAATAAGTGAGGTAATGAATGAAAAAACCAAATGTTCAAATAATGCATGAATAAATAAATAAATAGTGCTGGTTACAGAGTCTTTCTCCAGTGTACTAAGATTTTGGTCTTCATGTATAATGTTTATGGGGCAAATAAAGAAAAAATATACACCTGGGGATAATAATGTTGGCCAAGTCTGAAAGTATCTATGAAAAAAACAAGGCTTGCAAAGCATACAAACCTCTGTGGCCATGTAAGGGAACCACATTCAGAACCCAGGGCCAAGAGTTGCAAAGAGCCTTCTGGGTAATAACCATAGCAAAGAGAAAACAAGAAAGTATAGTGGGTTAGGTCAAAAAGTAGCATTTTAATTTATGGATTAAACTAATTAAAAAGGAAAGTGGATGACAACATTTTGTAGGAGGGCAAACTAGATCTGCAACAAGCTCTCTTTATAAAACCAGAATCATTCAAAAACTAGATGAAACCATGACTAACACTCAGAGATTTCTAATACAGATTTCAAAGTTATCAAGAGTTAGAAAATATACACTTTCAGCACTAGAAACTAAGAATTTGAACTGCTTTCTGAAAAGACCATGACTTGTGAGGACTGGCAAAAGGAAAGGATACTCATCCTGGATGAGATATATCAAATGAAATATGCTTGACCTTGCAATTTCCTTCTTAATTCTGACTTTATATATTTATCCAGCTTGAATCTGTTGTTAATTTAGTTTTCCGACTTGACCCCCTACTAAAAGGAGAATACACTGACTGTCCAACACATTTCAGTCCACTTGGCAGTTCTGTTCCTCAGTATAATTTATTAAATTGGCTTTCTCATAAAAATCCATCCTTTGTGAGTTTAAGCCCAGAGTATGAGCCAGTTTTCCTAGGGTATGATTATTTTCCGGCCAAACCCTGAGACAGTAGGAGAAAAAGATCCCTTTCCTGATAATTAGCTATTGTCACTACTTCCCGCCTTCATTTCACAGAAAAAAACATTGCTAAGAAAACCTGCCAGCTTACCTCATTTCTCTTTTGCATGCAAGTATCTCTCTTTACATTGGTCCTAAAAAGGGAACAGAAAGTTGCTCAGAAGTCAGTGACCCAGTTTAGGCAAAGACAATTACAACTCAGATAAAGTTTTAGGTATTAACTAAAGGGAGTAAATCTGTGGATAAACCAAAAAAGCTGACAACTGAATTATCTCCAATTAACTTTTATAAGAGAGTTTTTTGGTTATTGAATATCAACATCAATATCAACTCAAACAAAGTAATAAATATTCAGTCATAAGAGTCTAAAAAATAGTACATATTTCATATTTTGCCCAGTTCTGAGCTCCTCTCTTCTTTGTATATATTCCCTCAAAGTTTACATTTAATTGATACATAATATCTTCCCTAAGCTGGGGTAAATTTATGAGTTAGTGCTTTACAGGATTTTGGGTATTCTTTAATGGTGTGAGTAGATTAAGAGTGATAGCTATCCATAAGGACATTATTCATTAAGATGTACTGTGTTTTTTAGGAGGACACAAGACTACTACTTGATTTTAGTATTATGAAGAACTAAATATTTCCTAAGCAATTGGTTTGATTTGATTCTTGTGGATACTAATAATTGGGTCACATATGTCTTTTTTATATAGTCTGCTGAAAAACCTGGAACTAATTTACAGTCTACTGGTAGCAAGTTTGGAAATCTTTTTATGGTAATTTTTATTATCATCTTTCATAGCTCTATTTTTATTTCCTTGTTCATTTTCTCTTTATTATTTTACACCTAACATTTATTTATATTATCTTGTTATAGTATGCAGCATTTTAAATGATTTTCAATCCTTCCTGGAACAATAGTGGAACAAGTAATTTTTAATAGAGAGTGAATGTGATTTCAATTCCTTTTGTGTTACAACTAGTGAATATTAATTGATTTAGATAAGCAGTCATCAACAGTTTCCCATATCTTGAGAGGAAATAATGTGGGAGATAACAGAGTGGGTGGATCATAAGCTCACCTCATCCCATGGATACAACTAGATATCACTCACATCTGTGTATATAACCCAGAAAATGATACAAAGATTGGCAGGAAAAAAACTCCACAAAAGTTAGAGAAGAAGCCACATCAAAAAAAGTAGGAAGGGTGAAGATATGGTTTGGGAGTGAAATCGACCATGGCAGTCCATGCTCAATAGGAAGCTGGTAGCACAGAGAAGGGTGACAAACATTGGAGAGTGTGCATGGGGAAGACAAATCCCCAAAATACTTAGCCTTGAAAACAACAGGGTGAGAAGGGCCAAATGTCATGAATTCTGAAGCAGGAATTAAAGTCTAGAACTTTAAAAGTTATCGAGGTTAGCTCTGGATGAGCCTGGAGGGCATCACGAAGCTGAGTCCCAACTCTAAAAAGAGAGCACAAAAAACAGCCAGAGGAGCTAGAGCCTTGAAACAGAGTTTGAAAAACGCCAGAGGCAGACAGACAGGAGAGTTACTTACTCATCTCAAGTGGTAGTATAAAGGAAAGAAACACAATAGCAGTAAAGATGATTTTTCTGTAAAAAATCAGTCAAGAAACTCACAAAAAAGGATGTAAAATATGACAATATTTACCTAAAATGTGAGAAGGAGAGTATTAAAGAATGGGTTCAAACTTAAGTGACCATTAACTTCATATAGACTACTATATGCAGCTGATGTTTTATACAAAGCTAGTAGTAAACCATATATTGAAAACCACTAATAAATATGCAAAGAATAAAGGCAAAGAAATCCAAATACATCACTAAAGAAAATCAGCAAAGCAAGAAAGAGAAAGACAAGAAAGGATTAGAGAAAATCACCAGAAACAACCACAAAACAAATAATAAAATGACAATAAATACATATATACCCATAATTACTTTGAATGCAAATGGACTAAATACTCCAATGAAAGACATAGGATGTCAGAATGGATTAAAAAAAATTAAGACTCATCTGTATGTTGCCTATAAGAGGCATAGTTTAGACGTAAAGGCACCTGCAAATTGAAAGTGAGGGAATGAAGAAAAGTCTATCATCCAAATCATTGCCAAAAGAAAGACAGGATAACATCACCTACACAGAAAAAATAGACATTAAAAATAAAACTATAACAGGAGACAAAGAAGGACTCTATATAATAATAAAGGGAACAATCAAAAAGAAAATATAGCAGTTGTAAATATTTATGGACCCAACATAGAAACACCCAAAGAGGGGCACCTGGGTGGCTCAGTGGGTTAAAGCCTCTGCCTTTGGCTCAGGTCATGATCTCAGGGTCCTGGAATCAAGCCCTGCATCGGGCTTTCTGCTCAGCAGGGAGTCTACTTCCCCCTCTCTCTCTGCCTGCCTCTCTGCCTACTTGTGATCTCTCTCTCTCTCTCTGTCAAATAAATAAATAAAATCTTAAAAAAAAAGAAACACCCAAATACATAAGATAGTTCATAAGAAACATAAAGGAATTAATCAGTAATAATATAATAATAGTAGGAGAATTGAATATCTCACTTACATTAATGGACATATCATCTAAAGAGAAAATAAACAAGGAAACAATGGTTTTGAAAGACATTTTGGACCAAGTAGATTTAACACACATATTTAGAACATTCTATCCTAAAACAGCAGAATACACATTATTTTCAATAGTACATGGAACATTCTCCAGAACAGATTACATTTAACCCACAAAACAAGCTGCAACAAATTTAGGAAGATTGAAATCATATCATGCAACTCTTCTGAAAACAACACTATGAAACTAGAAGTCAACCAAAAGAAAAAATCTGGAAAAACCGCAAATATATGAAGGTTAAATAACATGCTACTGAACAATAAATGGATCAACATGAAAATAAAAGTAAAAATAAAAAAGTGCATTGAAACAAATGAAAATGAAAACACAATGGTCCAAAACTTCTAGGATACAGTAAAAGTGGTTCTAAGAGGAAAGTTTATACCAATATAGGCCTACCCCCAAAAGAAAACAAATCTTAAATAAACAACTTAATCTTACACCTAAAGGAGATAGAAAAAAGAACAAACAAAACCTAAAACCAGCAGAAGGAAAAATATAATAAAAATTAAAGCAGAAATAAATGACAAAGAAACTAAAAAAAAAAATGGGTTAATGAAATCAGGAGCTGGTACTTTGAAAAACTAAATAAAATTGATAAAACTCTAGCCATACTAATTAAGAAAAAAAGAGAAAGGATTCTAATAAATAAAATCACAAATAAGAGAAGAGAAATAGCAACCAACAACACAGAAATACAAATATAAGACAAATATAAGACCATATTATGAAAAACTATATACCAACAAATTGGACAATCCAGAATAAATGGATAAATTTCTAGAAACATATAGAGTATCAAAACTGAAACAGGAAGGGGACACCTGGGCGGCTCAGTCAGTTAAGCATCTCTTCAACCCAGGACACGATCCAGCATCAGGCTCCTTGCTTAGCAGGTAGCCTGCTTCTCCCTCTGCCTGCTGCTCTCCCTGCTTGTGCTTTCTCTCTCTCTCTCTGACAAATAAATAAAATCTTAAAAAAGAACTGAAACAAAAAAAAAAGAACTGAAACAGGAAGAAATAGAAAATTTGAACAGAACAATAAACTACAAAGATGTTGAATCAGTACTCCAAAAACGCCCAACAAACAAAAGCCCAGGACCAGATAGCTTCACAAGTGAATTCTAACAAACATTTAAGGAAGAATTAATACCAATTATTTTCAAACTATTCCAAAAAATAGAAAAGGAGGAGAACTTCCAAATTCATTCTATGAATCCAACATTGCCCTGATAACGAAACTAGATAAACACACCACTAGAAAAGGGAACTGTAGGCCCAAATCCCTCATGAACATAGATGCAAAAATCCTCAACAAAATGCTATCAAAACAAATCCAACAATACATTAAAAAACTATTCATCTAGATCAAGTGGTGTTTATTTAGGGTTGCAAGGATGGTTCAATATTCACAAATCAATTAACGTGTTTTGTTGCATCAATAAGAGAAAGGATAAGAATATGATCATTTCAATAGATGCAGAAAAAGAATTTGAGAAAGTACAACCTCCATTCATGATAAAACCTGTCAACAAAGTAGGTTTGGAGGGGGACGCCTGGGTGGCCCAGTCAGTTAAGTGCCTTCCTTTGGCTCAGGTCATGATCCTAGCATCCTAGGATCAAGTTCCATGTTGAGCTCGTTGCTCAGCTGGGAGCCTGCTTCTCCCTCTGCCTGCTGCTCCACTTGCTTGTTCCCTTTCTCTCTATCTATCTCCCTCTGACAGGTGAATAAATAAAATATATTTTTTTTAATTTAAAAATTAGGCTTTGAGGGAACATACCTCAACATATTAAAGCCCATCTATGAAGAAACCACAGCTAACATCATCCGTACTGGGAAAAACAGAGATTTTCCCTTAAGGTCCAGAACAAGACAAGGATGTCTATGCCCACCACTTCTGTTCAACATACTAGGGGACGTCCTAGCCACACCAATCAGACAACAAAAAGAAATGACTATCATACAGGTCAATAAGAAAGATGCAAAACTTTCATTTTTTGCACATGGCATGATACTATATATAGAAAACCCAAAATACTTGACCAAAATACTGCTAGAACTGATAAACAAATTCAGTAAAGTTACGGGATACAAAACCAGTGCACAGAATTCAGTTTCATTTCTATACACCAACAATGAATCAGCAGAAAGACAAATTAAGAAAATAATCACATTTACAATTGCAGCAAAAGTAATAAGACAACTGGGAATAAACCTAACCAAAGAGGTGAAAAACCTGTATTCTGAAAAATATAAAACACTGGTGAAAGAAATTGAAGATGACACTATAAACTGGAAGAAATTCTATGGTCATGGATTGGAAGAACAAGTATTGTTAAAATGTCTTTACTAACCAAAGCAAACTATACATTTAATTCAATCCCTTTTCATAGCAGTTTTCATAGAATTAGAACAGACATTTCTAAAATTAGTACTGAACCACAAAACACCCAGAATAGCCAGAGAAATCTTGAAGAAAAATAAGCAATGCTGGAGAAATCACAATTCTGGATTTCAAGTTACATTACAAAACTGTAGTAATCAAAACAGTATGATATTGGCATAGAAATAGACACATAGATAAATGGAACAGAATAGAAAATTGATAAATAAACTCACAATTTTATGGTCAATTAATCATCCTAAAAGGAAGAATCTTCCAAAATGGGAAAAAGGCAGTCTCTTCAAAAAATGGTGTTGGGAAAATTGGACACCAACTTGCAGAAGAATGAAACTGTATCACTTTCTTATACCGCAAACAAAAATAAATTCAAAATTGATGAGAGACCTAACTGTGAGGCAGGAATCTGTCAAAATCCTAGAGGATAATACAGGCAGAAGCCTCTTCAACCTCGGCCGCAGCAACTTATTGCTAGACATGTCTCCAAAAACCAAGAAAACAAAAGCAAAAATGAATTATTGGGACTTCATCAAGATTAAAAGCTTTTGCACAGCCAACGAAATAGTCAACAAAACTAAAAGGCAACCTACGGAATGGGAGAAGACATTTGCAAATGACATATCAGATAAAGGGCTAGTATCCAAGATCTATAAAGAGCTTATCAAACTCAACACCCAAAAGACAAATAATCCGGTCAAGAAATGGACAGAAGACATGAACAGACATTTCTCCCAAGAAGACATACAAATGGCCAACAGACATATGAAAAAATGTTCCATGTCATTTGGCATCAGGGAAATACAAATCAAAACAACAATGAGATACCACCTTACACAGAATGGCTAAAATTAACAAGACAGGAAACAACAAATATTGGTGAGGATGTGGAGAAAGGGGAACCCTCTTACACTGTTGGTGGGAATGCAAGCTGGTACAGCCCTCTGGAAAGCAGTATGGAGATTCCTCAAGACATTAAAAATAGAGCTGTTCTAGGACTGGGCAATTTCACTACTAGGTATTTAACCCAAAGATACAAATGTAGTGATCTGAAGGGGCACCTGCATCCCAGTGTTTATAGCAGCAATGTCCACAATAGCCAAACTATGGAAAGAGCCCAGATGTCCATTGACAGAGGAATGGATAAAGAAGATGTGATGTGTATATATATAATGGGACATTACTCAGCCATCAGAGAGGATGAACTCTTACCATTTACATCGATGTGGGTGGAACTAAAGGGTATTATGCTGAGTGAAATAAGTCAGTCAAAGAAAGACAATTATATGGTTTCACTCATATGTGGAATTTAAGAAACAGCATAGAGAATCACAGGGGAAAATAGGGAAAACTGAATGGGAAGAAATCAGAGAGGGAGAAAAATCATGAGAGACTCTTGACTATAGGAAACAAACAGGATTGCTGGAGGGGAGGTGAGTGGGATGGGGTAACTGGGTGATGGCCATTAAGGAGGGCATGTGATATGATGAGCACTTCGGTGTTATATGCAACAGATAAATCATTGAACTCTACATCTGAAACTAATGATATACTATATGTTGGCTAACTGAGTTTAAATTAAAAAAATAATCTATCACCCTCCCCCCCCCACTGCTCACCACACTTACAGAAACACACAGTTTGTTCACTATACTTAAGAGTTTTTTCTGGTTTGCTTCTCTGTTTTTCCCCCCTATGTTCATGTTTTGTTTCTGAAATTCCATATGAGTGAAATATGTTTTTGTCTTTCTCTGGCTGACTGAATTCGCTTAACATAATGCTCTCTAGCTCCATGACGTCACTGTAAATGGCAAGATTTCGTTCTTTTTATGGCAGAGTAATAGATCACTCTATATATGTACTCCTTCTTTATCCATTCATCAGTTGATGGACATTTGGGATCTTTCTATAACTTGGCTATATTGATAATGCAGCTATACATATCAGGGTGCATATACCCCTTCAAATCAGCATTTTGTACTCTTTGGGTAAATACCTAGTAGTGCAATTGCTGGATTGTAGGGTATTTCTATTTTTAAATTTTTAAAAAATCTCCATACTGTTTTCCAGAGTGTCTGAACCAGTTGGCATTCCACCACAGTGTAAGAGGGTTCCCCTTTCTACACATCTTTGCCAACACCTGTTCTTTCCTGTGTTGTTAATTCTGAATAAACCATTCTGACAGGTGTGACGTGATATCTCATTGTAGTTTTGATCTGTATTTCCCTGATGATGAGTGATGTTGAGCATCTTTTCGTGTGTCTGTTAGCCATTAGGGTGTCTTCTTTGGAAAAATGTCTGTTTATGTCTCCTGACCATTTCCTAACCAGATTATTTGTTTTTTGGGTGTTGAGTTCTATCAGTTATTTATATATTTTGCATACTAGTGCTTTATCAGATATGTCATTTGCAAGTATCTTCTCCCATTCTGAAGTTTATCTTTTAGTTTTGGTAATTGTTTCCTTATTTTGCAGAAGTCTTTTATGTTGATGAAGTCCCAAAAGCTTATTTTCCCTATTGTTGCCCTTGCCTTAGGAGACATATCTAGCAAGAATTTGCAACAGTCAATATCAAAGAGGTTACTGCCTGTGTTCTTCTCGAGGATTTTGATGGTTTCCTATCTCATATTTAGGTCTTTCATTCATTTTGAATTTATTTTTCTGTATGGTGTAAGTAAGTGGTCCATTTTCATTCTTTTGATTGTTGCTGTCCACTTTTCACAAAACCATTTGTTGAAGAGACTGTCATTTTTCAGTTGGATATTCTTTCCCGCTTTGGTAAAGATCAATTGACCATAATGCTGTGGGTCCATCTATGAGTTATCTATTTCGTTACATTGATCTATGTGTCTGTATTGTGCCAGTACCATGCTGTCTTCTTGACCACAGTTTTGAAAAATAACCTGAAGTCTTAGAATTGTGATGCCTCCAGCTCTGCATTTCCTTTCCAAGATTGCTTTGACTATTTGGGGTCTTTTGTGGTTCCATACAAATTTTAGGATTGTTTATTCTAGCTTTGTGAAAAACGATTGTGGTATTTTGATAGAGATTGCATTAAATGTGTAGATTGCTTTGGGTAGTATAGACATTTTAACAATTTTTGTTCTTCCAATCCATGAACATGGAATGTTTTTTTCATTTCTTTGTGTCATCTTCAATTTCTTTCATCAGTGTTTTATAGTTTTTAGAGTATAGGTCTTTCAACTCTTCGGTTAGGTTTATTCCTTTTTTTTTCTTAAGATTTTACTTATTTATTTGACAGAGAGAGAGATCACAAGTAGGCAGAGAGGCAGGCAGAGAGAGAAGGGGAAGCATGCTCCCCGCTGAGCAGACAGCCAATGTGGGGCTCAATCCCAGGACCCTGAGATCATGACCTGAGCCGAAGGCAGAGGCTTTAACCTACTGAGCCACCCAGGTGCCCCAAGTTTATTCCTAAACATCTTATGGCTTTTGGTGCAATTGTAAATGGGACTGATCCCTTGATTTCTCTTTCTACTGCTTCATTATTGGTGTATAGAAATGATCAGGTTTCTGTACATTAATTTTGTATCCTATGAAAATTTGACTTCTTCTTGTCTGATTTAGATGCTTTGTATTTCTTTTTGTTTTCTGATTGCTGAGGTTAGGTCTTCCAGTACTATGTTAAATAACAGTGTTAAGAGTGGACATTCCTGTCTTGTTCCTGACTGTAAAGGAGAAAGTTTCAGTTTTTCCCCACTGAGGATATTAGCTGTGGAATTTTTATATATGGCCTTTATGATGATGAAGTATGCTTCCTCTAAACATACCTTAAGTTTTTATCATGAATGGATGTGGTAATTTGTCAAATACTTTTTCTGCATCTCTTGAAAGGATCATATGGTTCTTTGTTTTTTCTTCATCCTTTTAATGACAAACCAATGGATACAGGGGATAAAAGGACACAATGAGAAGAAAACAGAACTGTTTTATCCACAAATTGGTGGCTGAAGTAGAGTGTAGAATATTTGCTCAGATCTCTGCTGTTTTCACCACTAAATATCTCTTGTCCACAACACAAGCCCTGTTGCTGTATTTGTCAGCCTACCTGATAGACTTTGCAGGGGTTGCAACATCTCAGTTTGATTTTTGTTTGCTTGTTTGTTTTTTTATTATGTTATGTTAGTCACCATACAGTATATCATTAGTTTTTGATGTAGTCTTCCATAATTCATTGTTTGCATATAACACCCAGTGGTCCATACAATCCATGCCCTCCTTAATACTCATCACCAGGCTCACCCATCTCCTCCCCCCCACACTCTCTTCTAAAACCCTCAATTTGTTTCTCGGAGTCCACAGTCTCTCATGGTTCCTTTCCCTCTCCTATTTCCCCTCTTCATTTTTCCCTTCCTTCTCCTAATGTCCTCCATGCTATTCCTTATGTCCCACAATTAAGTGAAACCATATAACTGACTTTCTCTGCTTGACTTATTTCACTTAACATAATCTCCTCCAGTCCCATTCGTGTTGATGCAAAAGCTGGGTATTTATCCTTTCTGATAGCTGAGTAATATTCCATTGCATATATGGACCACATCTTCTTTATCCATTCATCTGTTGAAGGGCATCTCAGCTCTTTGCACAGTAGGGCTATTGTGGACATTACTTCTATGAGTTTGGTGAGTTTTAACTAGGTGTGTTCTGGTCTGCTTGTTAAAAGGGACATGATGCTATTTCCACTGGAACTGAAGCTTTGCAAAGCTCTATGGTCAGCAGACATGGTGTGTGCAGGGATTCCTGCTGGTATTCTGGGGGAGGGATCTGCTGTGCTATTCCTAAGTCACATTTCCCCTAGAAAAGCCAAACCAGCAGAGCAGGGGGGTGGGGGGGAGGCAGGACTTGGTATAAGCAGGTTAGGCAGCTAGTGTTGACCCAGTACTGTTTACTGAATTGGGTTTATGCTGAGGAGCAGGGAAAGGAAATGGTGCCAGCCTTCTCCTTTGTCCCTGGAGAGGAGTGTCTGTGTTTGCTGTTCTCAGGGAAACACTTTCACAGGAGTGCATAATTTCCCCCTTATGTGTCACAAGTGTTTTTCCAATCGTTGTTTTCACACTTTCTGTCTCTGGGTCACTTGCCTTCCTGGAGCAGCACAGTGTACTCTGCTTTTTGTCCTAGTCAGGCCTGCTGACTTTTAAAACTCCAAACTTCAGGGACCTGGTGTATTGGGGACCTACACTGGTCCTCTGGGAAAGGGTCTTGCCACACTGGGACTGATGCAGGTTTGACCCAGAAGGTCAAATGTGCCAGAACACAGGGGCATGTGATTTGGAGTAAGCAAATTAAACAGCCAGTTGAGGATGCAGAGAAAGGGGAACCCTCCTACCCTGTTGGTGGGAATGCAAGCTGGTACAGCCACTCTGGAAAACAGTATGGAGGTTCCTCAAAAAGTTGAAAATAGAGCTACCTTATGACCCAGCAATCGCACTACTGGGTGTTTACCCTAAAGATACAAATGTAGTGATCTGAAGG
>CM052901.1:51093378-51139362 GCA_028534135.1 Potos flavus
CAGCCATCAAGAGAAATGAAATCTTGCCATTTGCAACGGCATGGATGGAACTAGAGGGTGTTATGCTAAGCTAAATAAGTCAATCAGAGAAAGAAAATTATCGTATGATCTCTCTGATATGAAGAATTTGAGAGGCAGGGCGGGGGTTGTGGGGGATGGGGGAGGGAAATGAAACAAGATGGGATCAGGAAGGAGACAAACCATAAGAGACTCCTAAACTCACGAAACAAACTGAGGGTGGCTGGGGGGTGGGGGGGGTAGGGATAGGGTGGCTGGGTTATGGACATTGGGGAGGATATGTGCTATGGTAAGTACTGTGAAATGTGTAAGCCTGATGATTCACAGACATGTACCCTGGGGAAATAATATATTATGTGTTAATAAAAAAAAAAAATTAAACAACCAGTGTCCTGGTTACCTGCCCTCAGCAGGTGTCTCTGCACCTATGGTGAGTAGCAGAGGAGGAAAATGGCACCCACCAGTTTTTTTGTCCCCAGAGTGACAATGTCACCTCTCACAGATGTACTCCAAAAAGAATGAATGGTGTCTTTCTGTGCCACTAGGCAATATTCAGATCACATAGTCTGCTCTTGGGTTGTTTGCCTGCTTCTGCTCCAGAAATAAGGTAGTGTCCTCATGTATCTATCCCAGCCAAGCCCAGGGACCTCTGAAACCCCAATCTTTGAGCCCTGCTGGTTGGAAAAGCATATAAAATTAAGCCCATCTCATTTTCTCAGCCAATGGTTTTGGGTAATTGTTTTCCTGGCACATACCCTTGTGCATTTCACTCCTCACTTTTTTCCATGACCAAGACTCCCTCCCATTCACAGCACCTATAATCCATTTCTCCCCCAAACCATGTCTCCACACCTCCTACCTTTCTCGAAATGGCCTCTTCTCTCTCTCTAGTAATGCAGTTTATTCTATTAGTTCTCAGGTTGATTTCTTGAGTATTCAGAATGATGTGATCATTATCTAGCTGTGTTCAACGGATGAGTCAAGCCTAGGGTCCTCCTACTATGCCACCATCTTAGCTCCCTGAAGGGGTTTAATTTTTGCATATTTTTCACTGAAACTTTTTTGAGCCATACACTGAAGTATCTTTCTTCAAATAGAAAAAAATACTTTGTAGAAGAGTTAATATGGCAGAAGATTAGGGGAACCCTAAGCTTGCCTCTTCCCTCAAACATAGCTAGATAGTTATCATATCATTTGGAATACCCAAGAAATAAACTGATGTTCTGAGAGAACAAAAACTGCAAGTCTGCAAGTAGAAAAACAACCACCTCTTGGAAGGTAGGATGTACAGGGACTTGAACTGGGGATGATTTAGCTGTGGAAATGATGGTGGGGAGGGACTCTGCATACAGAGGCTACCACAAAGTATTATAAACAACAAAGAGTGCAAAATCTGGACTTGAAAAAGTCTGCTACAGTGGGGGAATGTGCCTGGCTTTTCTGTTCTCAGGTGGCAAAGTGGGATGGAATCCTAGGTGTGACACCATGGTTTGAGGATCCCCTGGGTTCCAAGAAGAATGGGTAGCACTTCACTGTTCCCAGGCACAGGAGCTCAGAAGCTGGCTGAGAACAGCGAGTCGTGGTGCCAGCTTTCTGCTCTGATTTGCCATAAACTGTCTCTGTTGTACAGTTGTGTGACCACTTTCCTGGGAAAGGCCCAGCAAATGACAAAAGCTTAGCAAGACCATCCCTGGAGGAACAGTGCAGGTCTGCATGTCAGGAGTCCTGAAAATTTGGACTGTTGAAACTCAGTCATGTGTCTGAGATAAAAACAACAACAACAACAACAACACGCCTCAGCCACAGGCAGGGATGAATGCAGGGTTCTGATGGAAACCAGAGACACAAGAGTGATTGATTGCTCTTCTGGAAGAGCTCATTGAAGAGTTGGGAGCACACGGACTTTCAGCTCTGGGTAAAATCAGCAGGGCACTGCCATATTCATCCCACCCATCAGTGCTGAAAGCCTTCAAGGAGCAAAGTAGCGCCACCTAGTGGAGGCTAGAGCTGCTTACATCAAGTCTTGACCCACTGTGACCTGGAGGAGCATTCTCACTAGGTCAAGACAACCTGAGAATACGTGCAACAAGCTCTTCCCCTAAGAAGTTCCCCAGTAAAAAATCTCACTTACGCCAAGTTTACTGATCATAGAGATCTGCAAAGCTTCAGGTCTAAAAGAAAACAGGATCTAGCTTCCTTTTCCCTTATACTTTTTAATTTCTTTATTATTGCTTTCCATTTGTTTTCTTATTTTTAATTCCTTCTTTTCGTTTTTAATTTCTTTACATATATATATATATATATATATATATATATATATATATATATATACTTTATATTTTTTAGTATTTGTTTTTTACTTTCATTTATTTTATTTATTTACTTATTTATTTATTATTTATTTTTGGGGAGAGGGAGAATCTAGATTCTATTAACAAACAGAACTAAATACAACCAGGATCTTGGATGTTTGCTTTTCTGTGTTTTGCTTTGTTTTGTTCTTTTTCTTTTCTGGACAAAAAGACAAGATGGAGAAATTCACCCAGAAAGGAAGAATAGAAAGTAGAACTCATGGCCAGGGATTTAATCAATACAGATATAAGTAAGATATCTAAACTAGAATTTAAAACAACAATTATTGCATGGAGCACTGGGTGTGCTACATGAACAATGAATCTTGTAACACTGAAAAGATAAAATAAAAGTATTTGGGAAAAAATTAAAATTTAAATTAAAAAAAAAAACAACAATTATAAGTATACTAGCTGGGATTCAAAAAAGCACAGAAGACCATAGAGAATCCCTGACAGTACAGATAAAATAACTAAAATCTAGTCAGGTTGAAATAAAATATGGTATAACTGAGACACAATCCCAAGTGGAGCACACAAAAATGAGTATGGATGAAGCAGAGCAGCAAATCACTGATATAGAAAATGATATATAATATAATAATATAATGACGCACAAAAAAGGGAGGAAAAAGGTATGGACTATGAAAGTAGACTTAAGGAACTCACTGACTTATTAAATAGTATGTATGAATGTAATTACATTCACATCATTGGAGTCCCAGAAGAAGAAGAAGATAGAAAAAGGGGCAGAAGGTTTATTTGAACAAATTATAGCTGAAAACTTCTCTAATCTGGGGAAGGACACAGACATTAAAATCCAAGAAGCAGAGAGAACTCCCATTAAATTTAACAAAAGCCAAACATAGCCAAGACATATCATAGCCAAATTCATAAAATACACAGACAAAGAATCCTGAAAGCAGCAAGGGGGGGAAAATGTCCTTAATATACAAGAGAAGACAGATCATGTTTGCAGTAGATCTGTCCACAAAAAAAGTAGCAGGACAGAAAAGAATGGCAGGAAATATTCAATGTACTGAATGGGAAAATAGTATGCAGCCAGGAGTTCTTTACCAGCAAGGCTGTCATTCAGAATATAAGGAGATAAAGAGTTCCTAGACAAATAAAAACTAAAGGAGTTCCTGACCATTAAACCAGCCCTCCATGAAATTTTAAGGGGGACTCTTTGAGTGGAGGAAAAAAAGACCAAAAGCAACAAAGACTAGAAAGGACCAGAGAACACCACCAGAAACACCAAATTTACAGGTAACACAATGGCACTAAACTCATATCTTTCAATAATCATTCTGAATATAAATGGAATAAATGCTCCAGTCAAAAGACGTAGGGTATAGAAGAGATTCATTTTATTTTTTTTATTTTTTTATTTTTTGAGATTCATTTTAGACCTAAAGACATTTACAGATTGAAAGTGAAGGGATGGAGAAACATCTATCATGCTAATAGCCATAAAAAAAAAAAAGCAGAGTAGAAATACTTATATCAGACAAACTAGATTTTAAAACAAAGAAAGACTGTAAGAAAAGGTGAAGAGCACTAGATCATAATTAGGAGTCTATCCATCAAGATGATCTAACAATTGTAAATATTTATGGTCCCAACTTGGGAGCACCCAAATATATTAATCAGTTAACAATATCTATAAATAAACTTATTGATATAACACAATAATAGTAGGGGACTTTAACACACTACTTACAGCAATGGATATATCATCTGAGGAGCAAATCAGTCAGGATACAATGGCTTTGAATGATACTCTGAACCAGATGGACTTAACAGCTATATTCAGAACAATCCATCCTGAAGCATCAGAATACACATTCTTTATGAGTGCACATGGAACATTCTCCAGAATAGATCACATACTGGGTTACAAATCAACCCCCAACAAGTACAAAAAGATGGAGATCATACCAAGCATACTTCAGACCACAATGCTACGAAACTTGAAGTCAATCACAGAAAAAATTTGGAAAGACCACAAATACATGGAAGTTAAAGAATATCCTATTGTAGAATGAATGGGTTAAACAGTAAATTACAGAAGAAATTTAGAAAAAAAAATACATGGAAGCAAATGAAAATAAAAACATGACAGTCCAAAACCTTTGGGATGCAGAAAAAGCAGTCCTAAGAGGGAAGTATATTGCAATAGGCCTACCTCAAGAAGCAAAAAAAGTCTCAAATACACAACCCAACCTTACGCTTAAAGGAGCTAGTAAAGGAACAACAAATGAAGCTTTAAGACAGCAGAAGACAGGAAATAATAAAGATTAGAACAGAAATATACAGTACAGAAACATACAAACAAATAAAAAACACAGTAGAACAGGCTTATAAAACTAAGAGCTGATTATTTGAGAGAATTAATAAAATTGATGAACCCCTAGCCTGACTTATTAAAAAGAGAAGAGAAAGAACCCAAATATATAAAATCATGAGTTAAAGAGGAGAGATCACAACCAACCCCAAAGAAATACAGACATTTTAAGAGAACACCATAAAAAATTATATGCCAAAAAATTGGGCAATCTGGAAGAAATGGAAAAATTTCTAGAAACCTACAAACTACCAAAACTGAAACAGGAAGAAATAGAAAATTTGAACAGACCTATAGCCAGCAAAGAAATTGAGTCAGTAATCAAAAATCACCCAACAAACAGAAATGCAGGGTCCAATGGATTCCCAGAGGAATTACACCAGCCATTTAAGAAGAGTTAATACCTATTCTCTTCAAACTGTTCCAAAAAAAGAAATGGAAGAAAATGACCAAACTCCTTGCATGAGGGCAGCATTACCTTGATTCCAAAACCAGACAAAGACCCCACTAAAAAGAATTACATGCTAACATCCCTCATGAACATGAATGCAAAAATTCTCAACAAGATATTGAACCCAACGGTACATTAAAAGAATTATTCACCATGATCAAGTGGGACTTATTCTTTGGCTACAGGGGTGGTTCAATATCTGCAAAACCAGGGAATGTGATACACCACATTAATAAAAGAAAGGATACGAACTATATGATCCTCTCAATAGATGCAGAAAAAGCATTTGACAAAATACAGCATCCATTCTTGATAAAAACCCTCAAAAAAGTAGGGAAAGAGGCAATATACCTCAACATCATAAAGGCCATATATGAAAGACCCTCAGCTAATATCATCCTCAACAGGGAAAAACTGAGATTCTTTTGCCTACAGTGAAGAACAAGACAAGGATGTCCACTCTCACCATTAGTATTTAACACAGTATTGGAAAACTTAGCCTTAGCAATCAGACAACAAAAAGAAATAAAAGGCAATAAAACTGGCAAGGAAGAAGTCAAAGTTTTGCTATTTGCAGATGACATATTACTCTATGTAGAAAACCAGAAAAACTCCACCAAAAAATTGCTAAAACTAATACATGACCTCAGCAAATTTGCAGGTTACAAAAATCAGTGTGAAGAAATATTTTGCATTTCTATACACCAATAATGAAGCAGCAGAAAGAGAAATCAAGGAATCAATATCATTTGCAATTGCACCAAGAACAATAAGATACTTAGGAATAAACCTAACTAAAGAGGTAAAAGACCTATATTCTAAAAACTATAAAACACTTATTAAATAAATTGAAGATGACACAAACCCATGGCAAAGCATCCCTTGCTCATGGATCAGAAGAACAAACATTGCTAAAATGTCTATACTACCCAAAGCAATCCACACATTTAATACAATCCTTATCAAAATGCCACCAGCATTTTTCACAGAGTTGGAGCAAACAATCCTCAAATTTGTATGGAACCAAAGAAGACCTCGAAGAGTGCATCACTTTTCCTCATCAGGGAGAAGCTGGTTGCTGGGGGGTTTCAACTGCCAGCTCTGTGCTGGGCTGGGAGAAGGAGCTATG
The DNA here is from genome assembly GCA_028534135.1 of Potos flavus. Taxonomy (NCBI): domain Eukaryota; kingdom Metazoa; phylum Chordata; class Mammalia; order Carnivora; family Procyonidae; genus Potos; species Potos flavus. The sequence goes on from CM052901.1 coordinate 51,099,675, forward strand.
GCTACATTGCCATTTCTGTTTTTACTGGCCTCAGGCAACTAGAGTATATCATGTCCCATCAACCCTCCAAGACAAGCTAGATAGATGTCAGTCCTCTGCATAGCCCCCAGAAACTTTGGGATATTGAACATAGAGCACATCTCTTTCCCTTTCCAGTGAGAAGTTGGAGAGTATTGTCATAATCATATGGTGTTCTTTTGGAGGTAGGGATTACAGCAAGAAAGTATTTTAAATGTCCCTACTGGCTTCGATGTTGCGGTTTCACACTTACCCTGGGTGCAGGAACCTCTTTACTAGTTTCTGAACTTCTCACAGAGGAAATCTGCCCCAGAATTGTTTAACTGGTGTGCTCATAAGGGAAACAAGGTCCAGGTCTTCTAATTTTGCCATCTTGTTGACCAGCCCTGACCAACTGTTAAGAGTAGGCTTCCTAACAACACAGTCTTTTCCCTCCTTTCTTTGTAAATGCACCAATTTTTCTTCATTTCTGAAAATTTCTTATAGTTTCTCTAGATAGAGGATTCATCATCACCAGTTCATTTCATTACTGGAAAAATGTTGTGCCACTTTCTTCTGGTCCCCGTGATGTCAAATGAGAATTCTGTTGTCATTTGAATTGTTGCACCCTTATAAGTGATGCATCATTTTGCTTTTGCTTTAAAGATTTCTTGTATTCATCTTATTTTTCAGTTTAAGTATGATTTGTCTTAGCATGTATTTCTTTGAGTTAATCCTGTTTTAGGATTTGTGCAACTTCTTGAATCAACATGTTTATATCTTTCTCCAAATTTTGGAACCCTTCAGTCATTATTCCTTGAAATATCTATTTAACCCTACTCTCTATCTCCCCTCAATTTTTGTGATTTCAAAGGTACCAATGTTATATATTTTGTTATTGTCCCGTAGATCTTTGAAATGTTCCTCCTTTTTTCAGTCTATTTTTTTCTCTATTGTTTTAACTGGGTAAATTCTATTTATCTGTTCTCAACTCCTTTTATTCTAATCTCTGTCATTTCCTCTCTACTACTGAGCCCATCTAATGGGCTTTTCATTTCTATTTTTTCAGTTGTCTCATTTCCATTTAGTCTTTTATAAGGCACCTATTTCTTTGCTTTAATTCTTTTTCTTTCTTTGAAAAAAATTGTAATTTTTGAAGCATTTTTATGGTGGCTGCTTTAAAATCCTTGTCAGCTAATTCCAACACATAACTAATCTTGGTATTGGCATCTATTTATTGTCTTTTCTCATTTAAGTTGTGATTTTTCTGGTTCTTGGTTGGACACATTTTTTCATTGTAACCTGGAAATTTTGGTTATTATGTTAGATTTGTGGTTGTATTGAAATATTTTATTTTAGTGAGCAACCACCCTATTTACACTGAGTACATAAGTTTTAGCTTATTTGGGGGGCTGTGGTTCCAATGATAATTTAATTCTAAGAGAATATTGTTATGGCAAAACCTCCATTGTTGGTGTTCCTCAGCTTTCTTGTTTTCTCGTGGTGGGGGAAAAGAGTCTCAGGCTCATTGGGATAAAGAAGTTTCCCAGCTCTTGCCCTTGCTATGGAGGAACCCCCTCACCAATGTCGCCCTTCCAGGCAGTGACTCTCATTGGGGGAGAGAAGTCTTAGGCCCAGAAGGGAAGAGAGAAATTTTCTTGACCAGTTGTTGTCAATGGAGCTCCCAATTGATTCACCCTTTCCAGTGGTGCTGGGATCACCTGGTTTTGTCAATGGGACTCTTGATCCAGGAGAGGAAAGAGCTTGAGCCACATGTTGTTAGGTTGGTTATAGGGAAACAACAGACATGGTTGCCTTCTGTTGAGTGAAGGGACTTTTAAAATGCCCTGGTGTTTTATACATCTTCCAGTCCTGGGGTTCCAAACCAGCTCACCTTCCCTGTTATACCTACTTTGGTTGTTTCATACATTATTTTTAATTTGATAATCTCCCTCTTATGAGGGAGAACTAGGGAGATATGAATCTATGCTATCAGGTCTGGATCACAAGTTCCCATAGTTGTGTTTTTGAAAGATTACTCTGGCTGCAGTGAAACTTCCATATGGAGGCAAGAAAGGATGAGATATATCATTAATTTTCATCCACTTTTTTAAAATGGGATATGTCTAATGGAATCGCTCCCACAATCTGTGAATGCTATTCACAAATGAATCTATTGCATTCTCAGACCTGATAAATGCTATTTTTAGTAGCCCAAACTACTTGGATAAGAATATAATTGCCATGCCATCATTTCGTTTACTACACGGAGTTGTTTGGTATGAGAAAAACATATACCCTATACTTTGACTTTTTCTTTTTAGCTTTTATATTTAAGACTATACTATCTTCTGTCTCTCACTCTACTACTTCTATTTCCTAAAATGTGAGGTTTCTGTCATATATATAACAAACCAACATCATCCCAAAAACACCCTTCAGTAGTCTCCATCTTCAGATAACTTCTCTCTGACACCCTACCTCACACCCAAACAATGGATTTTATGCTTCAAACACGTCGACCTTGTTCTCTGGTTGTACCATACTTCATATCTATATTAATCATGTTTCTCCAGAAAAAAAGAATGAATAGGAAAGATGGATAGAAATATATTTATTTATAAGAAGCTGTCTCACATGATTATGCAGCCTGACAAGTCCCAAAATCAAGAGTTGGCAAACTGGAAACCCAGGATGGATGATGTAGTTCTAATTTGAAGACTGTCAGGCTCAAGACCAAGAGGAGTTCATGTTTCAGCTCAGGTCCAAAGGCATCAAAACACTAATTTCCCAGCTTGAAGGCAGTCTTGCAGAAGGAACTACCTTTTACTCACAGGATAAACAGTCTTATTGTTGTATTCAGGCCTTCACCTAATTGGATGTGGCCCACTAACATTGGGGAGGGCAATTTTCTTTGCTCAATCTACCAATTCAAATGTTAATCTCATTCAGAAATACTCACACAGACACACCCAGAATAATGTTTAACCAAATGTCTGGACATCCCAGACATCACAATATTTTTATTGAGTATATGGTCAAATGTTATCTACTTCATTTTAAAAATTTGTTGAGAAAAGGGGCACTGGGAGAGATCCTGGGTGGGGGTCCTGGCTCAGAACTGAAGCAGGTGTCCTGGCCTTAGTTCAGAGGTGCCTTCTTATGCCCAACGGACAACACTTCTCTGATCTGGCTCCATGAGACTCAAAGTTTTGAACATCAGCATCTGAGTCAGTCATGCAGCTTGTCACAGGACATCAGCATTCAGAGAAAGCAGCAACCGTTTTATAAATGAAGTCTAAGAAAAACCATTTGTGAGACTCGGGGCAAGATGACAGAGAAGTAGGAGACTCTGTTTCAACTGTTCCCCTGAAGTGAGCTAAATATCTACCAGAACACTCTGAACACCCATGAAATCAGCCTGAGATGTAAGATTATACACTTCTAGATCTCTATGGGGGAAGAAGATCATCAGTGGAGAGGGTGCACCTTTTCTGGACCATGGTTGATATATTCAGCTATACATCCCATCAACCACCTCTCACCAAAATGACTAGAAGGAGGAACACCCAACAGAGGAAAAATTCAGAGTGCCCTCTGCCACAGAACTATTGGATATGGACATAAACAGTATTTTGGAAAGGGAATTCAGGGTAACAATTATCCAGGCAATGGCTAGGATAAAGAAGACCATTAGTGGCAACATAGAAACTCTAAGGGTGGAAGTGAGGGCTGATCTGGCTGTACTAAAAAGTGCTATCGATGAGATCCAATCTAATCTAAATACTCTAACAGCTAGGGTAACTGAGGCAGAAGATAGAATTAGTGATCTAGAGGACAAACTGATAGAAAAGAATATCAGGAGGAGGCCTGGAACAAACAGATTAGAAGCCATGAAAACAGAACTAGGGAAATAAATGACACCATGAAACGTTCCAATGTCAGAGTTATTGGGATCCCTGAGGGGGTGGAGAAAGAGAGAAGACTAGAAGATATAGTTGAACAAATTATGGAAAAAATTTCCCTAATCTGGGGAATGGAACAAATGTTCATGTCCTAGAGGCAGAAAAGACACCCTCCAAGATTAACGAGGGTAGAAAGACCTCCAGACACTTAATTGTGAAACTCACAAATCATAAATTCAGAAAAGAAGTCTAAAGGGCAGCTAGGGGGAAGAGATTCCTTACACACAGAGGGAGAGGATCATCAGAATTATGTCGGACCTGTCCAGAGAAACCTGGTCCAGAGACCAGAAAGGGCAGGCAAGACATATTCGGGGCACTAAATGAGAAGAACATGCAGCCAAGAATACTTTATCTGGTAAGGCTGACATTCAGAATGGATGGAGAGATAAAGATCTTCCAAGACAGTCAAAGACTAAAAGATTATGTGACCACCAAGCTGGCACTACAAGAAATATTAAGGGGGTTCTGTTCTTTCAGTTTCTGCCTGTCCTGGAAGCTCTTTATCTCTCCGTCAGTTCTGAATGACAGCCTTGCTGGATAACATATTCTTGGCTCTATGTTCTTCTCATTCAGTACCCTGAATATATCTTGCCAGCCCTTACTCACTTGCCAGGTCTCTGTGGATAGGTCTGATGTTATTCTGGTGTTTCTCTGTATGTAAGAAATCTCTTCTCCCTAGCTGCTCTCAGATAGCTTCTTTAGCTCTAAGATTTTCAAGGTTCACTACTATATGCCAGTGTGTTGGTCTATTTTTATTAATTTTGGGAGGGGTCCTCTCTGCCTCTTGGACATGAATGCTTGTTTCATTTTCCAGATTAAGGAACTTCCTAGCTATGATTTGCTCAAATATACCTTCTAGTCCTCTCTCTCTCTCTCCACCCTGTCAGGGACTCCAATAATTCTGACATTGGAACGTTTCATGGTGCCATTGTTCTAAGTCCATTTTCATGGGCTTCAAGCCACCCGTCCCTATCTTCCTTGGGTTCCTTCCTTTCTATCAGCTTATCTTCTAGATCACTAATTCCTTCTTCTGCTTCATCTACCCTAGCTGTTAGAGTATACAGTTTAGACTGCATCTCATTCATAGCATTTTTAAGTTCAGTCTTATTAGATCTCTTTTCTGCCCTCAAGATTCTATATTGTCACTAATGCTTTTCGCAAGCCTAGCTATAGACTTCATAAATGCTACCCTGAAGTCTATCTCTGACACTTCGCTTATATCTATATTCATTAGTTCTGTGGCAGAGGTCATTTTCTCTGATTCTTTTGTTTGTTGGGAGTTCCTCCTCCTAGTCATTTTGTTGAGGGATGGTTGAGGGAATGTACAGAATCCAAAATATCAGCCACAACTCAAGCAAAATGCACCTTCAAAAAAATCTGAAGTGGTGGAAAGCTACCACAGACACACCATCAATTTCATGATGATCCAAAACAATACAAAAGAAAGAAAATGAAAAGAGAAGAGAAACAAGGGGGCAGGGAGAGAGATTATAACCTCTCGGGGTGGACACAGTAGGGTGATCTGCCTATTCCTGCTTTGTTTTTGGTCTGTGTTTTAGAAGACACTATATCCCAAAATTGCAAGTAAGTCAGAATGAATATATATATACTTATATAAATATATAATTTATATATTATATATATAAATATATATATATATATATATAATAGAGTGAAAAATGAGCTAGTATGAGTCATAAATGTATAAAACATATATGTGAAAAAGAAAATAAAATTTACAAAATGACTTAAAAACATAGGTTGGGAAATAAGAATCTATTTGAAATAGGAACTGGTTTAAAAAAAGAATAAGAAAAGAAACTAAAAATGAAATGTAAAATTTTAGCCTGAAGTGTAAGCGAGTTATGAGGGAACACCTGAAGCTCCCTATATTATTTTCCCATTGCACTGGAGTTTTACAGTCCTGTGGGAAATAAGTTTGTCATTCACCTGTTCTTCCATCTGTCTTCCGGTGGAAAGGCCTGCTGCTTGGCTTCTCAGGCATATTTGCCTGGGTAGAGTTGCCCCCCCACCCCTTGTCAGGGGGATGGGCTTAATGTGAGTTGGTTGGTTGCACAGCTTTTGTTCCCTGGCATCTTTCTGTTTCTCTTTAGAGCATCAGAGCAAATATGGCCATGTGGGAATCTTTGGCCCAGCCCTCTTCTGCAGCTCCAAGGTCACGCTGAGTGCTGCCCCAGTTTCCCTTGGGGGTCACACTGCCCTGAGAGCTGTTACCCGGTCATGGGTGTGGGCTCTTTATGTGCAAAATTACTGAATCCTGCAGCTCCCACCAGCTGCTCTTCTCCCAGGAGAGCTTTGGGAACTCTCAAGCACCTCTGAATCTTGTGACTGTGCAACTGTCAATGGCTGTGGGCTTACGCATGTACCCTCCTCCGTAGTTCCTAGGTCAAGCTGAGTGCTGCCCCAGCATCACCTCATGGGCCACACCACACACTATCCCTGTCGTGTTCTATATCTCCCCTAGGTTGTTAGACAGCCCACACCTTCTAGTCCTTTTCGAGGTGGTCAGGCAGAGGCGATCTCCTTACCAACTAGGCTCATGGTTTATGGTGTCCAGAGATGAAAGTCCCCTCTGGGCTTCCTGACTACAACCAGTTTCCCTGCACCATGCTTGGACACTCTATAGGTCTGGGCTCCCCCATTCTTTCTGAGTCTCCTGGAATCCTGAGACCACAGTGATCCCCCTAGAATTCTGCCCTACTTGCCCCCTGTGTCCTTTTCAGAAGGGGGTGCTTCTCACTAGAGTAGATTTCCAAAGGTCTTGATTTTTTTGCTCCAATGTTATATCACTTTTTGGTGGCTGGCTTATGCTTATCTTCGGATATTTCCCCTGAAGATTCATGGTTCTGCACCTCTTACCTTGAAAAAAGTAGTCATTTTTCTGCCTGTGGAGATTCAGATAAATCTTACACCTCAGGTTGAATTTGTCTGTGTTCAGATGGTTTGATAGATATCCAGCTAAATTTGAGGGCCCCAATAAAACAAGTTTCCTTAACTGCCCCCAACTCCAACTCCAGTACTATTTTAAATAATAATGGTGAGAGTGGACATCTGTGTCTTGTTCCTGACCACAGAGGAAAAGCTCTGTTTTTCCCCACTGAAGATTATATTAGCTGTGGGTCTTTTGTATATGGCTTTTATGATATTGAGGTATATTCCCTCTAGCCCCACTTTGTTGAAGATTTTCATCATGAATGGATGTTGTACTTTGTCAAATGGTTTTTCTGTATCAACTGAAAGGATCATATGGTTCTTATCCTTTCTTTTATTAATGTGCTGTATCAAGCTGATTGGCAAATATCGAACCACCCTTGCAACACAGGAATAAATTCAACTTGGTCATGGTGAATGATTCTTTTAATGTAATACTAGAGTTGATTTGCTAGTATTTTGTTGAGAATTGTTGCATTGATGTTCATTAGGGATATTGGCCTACACTTCTCTTTTTTAGTGGCGTCATGTCTGTTGAAATCATGGTAATGTTGTCCTCATAGAAAGAGTTTGGAACTTTTCCTTCCATTTCTATTTTTTGGAATATTTTAAGACTAGGTAGTAACACTTCTTTAAATATGTTAATTTTCCCATGTGAAACCATCTGGCCCTGCCCTTTTGTTGGTTGGTAGATTTTTGATTCCTAATTCAATTTCTTTGCTTGTTATCAGTCTGGTCAAGTTTTCTATTTCTTTTTATTTCAGTTTTGTTAGTTTATATATTTCTAGGAATTTATCCATTTCTTCCAGGTTGTCCCATTTGTTGGCATATAGATTTCCATAATATTCTCATAATTATTTGTATTTATGGCTTCTTTTGTGGTTCTTTGTCTAGTTCCTTTAGCTGAAAGGGTAGGTTGTCTGTCTGACAATTTTCTTGCTTCTTGAGGTAGGCCTGTTTTGTTATATACTTCCCTCTTAGGGCCACTTTGGCTGTATCCCAAAGATTTTGGACCATGATGTTTTCATTTTCATTTGTTTCCATGTATTTTTTTAATTTCTTCTTTAATTTCCTGGTTGGCCCATATATTGTTTAGTACCATGTTGTTTAACCTTCATTTATTTGTCATCTTTCCAAAAATTTTCTTATTGTGATTGACTTCAAGTTTCATAGCATTGCTGTCAGAAAGGATGCATGATATGATCTTAAACTTTTTGTACTTGTTGAGGGTTGATTTGTGACCCAGTATGGAATCTGTTCTGAAGAATGTCCCATATGCAGTTGAAAAGAATGTGTATTCTGCTTCTTTATGATGAAATGTTCTAAATATATCTGTTAAGTCCATCTGGTCCAGTGCCTCATTCAAAGTCATTGTTTCCTTATTGGTGTACTTAGATGATCTATCCATTGCTGTAAGTGGAGGGTAAAGGCCACTAATATTACTATCACTTTTGATGAATTATTTTATGTTTATTATTTTTGAATATTTTTTAAAGATTTATTTATTTATTTTGGAGAGAGAGAGAGTTCTAGAGCATGAGCAGGGGGAGGAGCAGAGTGAGAGAGAGAGAGAGAATCTCAAGCAGAATCCCCACTGGGATGGTGCACAATGTGTGGCTCAATCTCACGACCCTGGGATCATGACCTGAGTTAAAATCAAGAGTTGGCTACTTAATTGACTGAGCAACCCAGGTGCCCTTCTTTTATGTTTGCTACCAACTATTTTGTATATTTGGGTGCTCCCAAGTTGGAGTCATAAATATTTACAATAGTTGAACCTTCTTGTTGTATAGACCCTTTTATTATGATATAGTGCCCTAATTCATCTCTTATTAGAGTCTTTGGTATAAAATCTAGTTTGTCAAATGGCTATGCCACCTGTGGGATCTGAGTAATTTAATTAAAGGAATTGTGTTAATAAAACAAATTAAATAAATATCTAGTTTGTCTGATACAAGTATGGTTTCTCTGGTTTTCTTTTGACATCCATTAGCATGACAGATGGTCTCCATTCCCTCACTTTCAATCTGTAGGTGACTTTAGGTGTAAAATGAGTCCTTCCTAGGCAGCATATAGATTTTTTTTATCCATTTTGACACACTATATCTTTTTTTTTTTTTTTTTTTTTGGAGCATTTAGTCCATTTACAGTCAGAGTAATTTTTGATAGATATACATTTAGTGCCATTTTATTACTTATTTTGCCTTTATTTCTGAAGATTTTCTTTGTTCCTTTCTAGTCTTTGTTGCTTTTAATCTTTCTCACTCAAAGTGTCCCCTTTAACATTTTGTACAGAGCTGGTTTAGTGGTCATGAACTCTTATACTTTTTGTTTGTCTGGGAAACTTTTTATCTCTCCCTCTATTCTGAATGATAGCCTTGGTGGATAGAGTATTCACAGCTACAGATTTTTCCCATTCAGCATGTTGACTATAACATGACCCTTTCTTCTGGCCTGCCAGGATTCTGTAAAGAAATCTGCAGCTAGCCTTATGGGTTTTCCTTTGTAAGTTAGGACATCTTTTGTCTTGTTTCTTTTAAGAATTTTTTATCACTATATTTTGCAAATTTAACTATAATATGGGTTTGTGTTGGCCTGCTTTTGTTGATTTTGATGGGAGTTCTCTGTGCCTCCTGGATTTGGATGTCTGTTTCCTTCCCCAGGTTAGGGAAATTTTCAGCTATTATTTCTTCAAATAAAACTTTTGCCCCTTTTCTCTTCTTCTTCTGGGACTCTTATGATATATGTTATTACATTTGATGCCTTCACTAAGTTCCCTAAGTCTCATGTTCTCATATTGTCATGTTCCATAATTCTTCTTCCTCTCTTTTGTTCAGCTTCATTATATCCATTATCATATCTTCTATATCACTCATTCGTTCCCCTGCTTCTTCCATCCTTGTGGTCATTACATGCAATATGTTTTGAGTATCAGTTATTGCACTTTTCATTTTTGGCTGATTGTTTTTTTAACTCTTTTATCTCTGTGGTAAGGGTCTCCTTGAGGTTTTCCATGCTTTTTCCAAGCCCACTTAGTTTCATTATGATTGTTGCTTTAAATTCTCTATCAGGCATATTCCTTATAACTGTTCGTTATAACTTATAACTTATAACTGTTCCTTATAACTTATAACTTATAAGTCTTTGGCTATGACCTTTTCTTGTTCTTTCTTTTGAGATGAATTTCTCCATCTTGGCATTTTGTCTAGGTCTCTGTTTTCTTCTCTGTGTTAGAAGAGCCTGTTATGCTTCTTGCTTCTGAGAGTAATAGCTTTATGAAGAAGAGGTCATATAGTGCCCAGGGTCTGGTATTTCAGGAGTGTCTCTGTTGTATGGTACAGCATTCTGTTGCTGTGTTCCAACTGCTCTAGCCCTCATCTCATTCATCTGCAAAGGTTCTCCTTTCTTGCAGTAGGCCATTTTGGATTTTGCCCAGATTGTGGCGAGTTTTAATGCGTGCTCTGGTCTGCTTATTAAATGAGACCTGATGCTACTTCCAACTAGAACTGAAGGCTGCCAGAACTGTATGGTAAGTAAACATGTTATGCATGGGTTTTTCTACTGGTGTTCTAAGGAAGGAGCCTACTGCATCAGTTCTTTTACAGACCAAGAAAAGCAGTACCAGCAAAGCACAGGGGAGTGGGACTTGGTGCATTCAGGCTAGTCAGCCAGTATTGGCACTGTGCTGCCTCCTGAAGTTGGTTTATGCTGAGGAACAGAGGAGAGAAATGGCACCAGCCCACTTCTTTTGTCTCTGGTGAGGTGAGTCTGTGCTTGCTGTTCTCAGGGAAGCACTCCCAAAAGAGCAAATAATTTCTCCTTGTGTATCCCAGGTGCTTTACAGATCACTGTTTTCATGCTGTCTATCTCTGGTTGTTTTCCTGCCTTGTGCAGTGCACTTTGGGATCTACCTCTGCCAAGCCTGTTGACTTTTAAAACTCAAAACTTTAGCGACCTGGTGTGGCAGTGACCTTCACTGGTCTTCTAGGGGAGGGTTTCACCATGCTAGGACAGATGTAGGTTCGACTGAAAAGGGCAGTCACACCAGAGCCCAGGTTTGTGGTATGTGGAACAAAGCAGGATAAAAAGCCAGTGTCTGGGTTAGCCACCCTCAACAGGTGTCTCTGCACCTATGCTGACGTGCAGGGGAGAGAAATGGTGCCTGCCAACTCTTTTGTCCCCTGAAAGGCATCTCTGTGAACACCACCTCTGAAAGATGCAGGAAGAGGGAAAAAGTCTCTTCCTATATGCCTTAGGCGATCCTCAGATCATGGCATCTGCCTTAGAGTTGTTTGCCTGCCTTCTCTCCAGGATAGGGCAGTTCAGGTCTCTATCCCCTCAAGCCCACCAACCTCTAAAACTCTAATCTTAGAGCCTAGCTGGTTGCAAAAACTCATGAAACTCAGCCCCTCTTGTTTCCCTAGTCTAAGGCTTTGGGGAAGGGTTTTCCTTGTACATAGTCCTATGTGCTCCACTCTCTGGCCTTTCTCCACAACAGGGCTCCTTCACGTTTGCAGCATCCATGACCCATTTCTCCCCCAAACCATGTCTCTGCACTTCCTACTTTCCTTGATGTGGCCTCTCCTCTCCCTGTAGTTATACAGTTTTTTTCTGTTAGTCCTCCAGTCAATTCCGTGGGTATTCAGAATGATTATCAAATCATGCTCACAGCTAGATAATCACAGTTATCTAGCTGTGTTTGAGGGACAAGGCAAGTCTAGGTTCCTCCTACTACACCACCATCTTAGTTCCATATCATTTTCATGTCTTATGAAATTGTCTTCTTTTGATTTTTTTCCAGCTAAAAATGCTTAAAAAAAAATTCTTACTTGCAAGCCATACAGAAACAGGTGATGGGCTTTATTTGACCTGCAAGTCATAATTTTCTAACCTCTGTTTTAAAGCGTAAGTACCTAAATAGCAAAACTATCCATTAAAAACTCTTCAATGGATAAAGAAGATATGGTCCATATATACAATGGAATATTATGCCTCCATCAGAAAGGATGAATACCCAACTTTTATTTTAACATGGACTGGACTGGAAGAGATTACGTTGAGTGAAATAAGTCAAGCGGAGAGAGTCAATTATCATATGGTCTCACTTACATGTGGAGCATAAGGAAAAATATGGAGGACATTGTGAGAGGGAAGGGAGGGATGAATTGCAGGAAATTGGAGGGGCAAAGAACCATGAGAGACTGTGAACTCAGAGCAATGGACTGAAGGTTTTGGAGGGGAGGAGGGTGGGGGGAATGGGCGAGCCTGGTGGTGGGTATTGAGGAGGGCACGTATCGTATGGAGCACTGGGTGTGGTACATAAACAATGAATCTTGTAACACTGAAAAAATAAAATAAAAGTATTTGGGGGGAAAAAAATCTCTTCAGTGCCTAATGACCCAAATGTGGGAGGAATCTCTCTTCTCAGAATGCATCTTTATTCCCCTGTTTGTACATTTTCTTCCTGCATCACTTTTCCTTCTCCAAATTCTTTTAGACTCTGCTTTGACCTGCTATTTGTATCTTGTCTCTATAGCCATATTTCAGTGTTCCCAGATAGAAGCCTTATCTTTACAGAAGTTATAAATTAACCAAAGCAGGGACTTTGACTTCATTTATAGCACTAGTACTGTCACCACTATTGCAGTGCCCATTCCTCTGTTGGAATGAAAATTTTCTATCTTTTGAGTAAATTTCTCTCAGATCTAGTATAGAGTTCCCAAAGTTCCCTTCAAATTGGTCACATTTATCTCAAAACCACATATTTTACCAAACTTCCTTATTTCTGTTACTGGTTTTATACTCTTTGAACCTGCATATATTGCCATCTTCTTTGCATATGTACCCTTTTGCAAATCCCAACCTCTGCCACTGCCATCCAATCAGATGCCAAGTTCTTTAGGTTCTTTCTCTGCAGTGTCTTATACCTGTTTTGTGCCAGTATCTCAGTTCATGTCATTTTCATCTCTCCATTCAGCTACTGGCCATAGTCTCCCAATTGTTCACACTGTGTTCTGCCATATGTCCTACATAGAGATATCAGCTTCATCTGCCTCATGTTCGTCTCCAGTCATGTCCTTTTCCTTGCTCAATAACCTACAGTGATTTATAAATGTCCATCAGTTCCTTATTAATCTCCTTTACTTAGATTTCAAAGCCCTCTCATTATGACTTCACTCTAATGTTCTATTCTCCTCTCTTCCCATACTTATAAAAGTACACTATATCTTGAACAAACTGGATTCTTAGTATTCCCCAAACACATTAGACTTTTTTTTTTTTTTTTAATCTCCAAGACTTCGTATGAGCCAATATATTTTCCTGGAGCCCCCTTGTCCTCTTTTCTTTTAGTTAATATTTTACCCATCTTTCTGTCAAGGCTCTGTCCAAATGTCACCACTTTTATGATACCCTCTTAATTCCCTTTTACTTACCTTATTGAATAGGATGTTTCTATTCTCTGAACCTTAACCACATGTAGGCATTTATATTATCTTTGACACTGTAATTTTACATATCTTGAATTATCTACTTTCCCAGTAGATTTTAAGTTCCTGTCATACATATCATAGATACTTATTGAATTGAATCCGGCAGTCATAAAGCCAGGATCCATATATGTACAACACTCAAAATCTTTCATTTTTATTTCATTATCAGGGAAGAAGATGTAAATGCAAAATGTTAGGAATCTTTGTTCCTAGTAAGGGTACTTTTGCCATAAAAATAAATGCTCACTATTTTACTGTATTATCACGCCACACTTAGAGGACACTTTTGTTGTTAATTGGAGTCAAAAGGTAAATGTTCTGAGTTCCTAAGTGTTTTGTAGATATCCTATGATGCTTTCCAATTTTGTAGTCAAATTATAGTAAGCCTATTTTTACATTTCTAAAGCAACTGGCATAATTCCATTCACTGAAGATTTCCTCTATCTATCTAGGGGAAACGACAAGAGATAAATGATCTGGGCTCTAGTTCCGGTTCTGCTGTAAAATGCAGATAGTAATCCTTGCTTGCCTCAGAGGATTGTTGCAAGAATCAAGGTCAAGAATACATATGAAAAATGTCTTTAAAAGAGAACAAGATGTTGAAGTCAGCTATTGCTAGACATTTCACCGATCTTCAATGTAAATATTTAATCATTATAATCCATTAAAAGCCATACTTAAATTAAGTCATTCAAAATTGTATTTTCTCCCTTGGTTGATAAAGAATGTATAGATCCCAGACCAGTTGATCTGAACAAGTCACCTTTGCAACCAAAAAATAAACAAAAATTAACAATTCAATTACAAAGTAATTAACTTCCCAAAAAATCACTCAGGCTTATAAACCTGAATCCAGCTTTATTCTAAGTGTTTTCTTTACGTGTTTGCATTTCAACATAATGACATTTTAGAGTATGCAGAAACAGGAAGACAGTAATTGGTATGCTGGGGTCGTCTTTTTTTTTCTTCTTTCTTTTTTATCAGATCTCTTACAGCTGTGGGGTAACCTATATCAGATTCTCATGGGAAAAAATACTAATTCAAGAAGTTACAATAGTATCTGGCAGCTGCACACTGAGTTCCAGTAATCGAATGATTTATCTCATTGGCCTGATGAGAATTAGGTTCAATTCACAAAGTGTTAAGATTTTCACATTTATTCAGAATCCTTCAAAGTCATAGAGAGGGCAGGAATGGTGTCCCTTTATATTAGTTGTATCTGGAAGTTATTTCAAGGTACTGAAATATTCCTCAAGAGATAAGTTTGTTAACACTAAAATATTCCATATATCCCAAAGCAGCCTTTTTGTATATACAGTCTACGGGTCCCAGAATGGAAACTTCATCCAGTCATATTCTTTTTTTTTTTTTAATAAACAGTGTAATTTTTTTAAGTTTTTACTTTAACTCCAGTTAGTTAACATACAGTCTTCAATTAGTTTCATATGTACAATATAGTAATTCAAACTACCATATATCACACTGCTTATCATGACAAGTACACTCCTTAATCCCCATCATGTATTTAAGCCATCCTGCCACCACTCTCCCCCCTGGTAACCAACAATTTGTTCTCTATAATTAAGAGTCTTTTTCTTGGGGAGCCTGGGTGGCTGAGTCAGTTGAGTGTCTGAGTCAGGTCATCATCTCAGGTCTTGAGATCAAGCGCTGTGCTGGGCTTCCTATTTAGCAGGAGGTCTGCTTCTGCCTCTCCCTCTGCTTCTCCTTCTGCTCCTCCTCCCTGCCCATGCTCTCTCCCTCAAATAAACAAATAAAAATCTTTTAAAAAGTCTTTTTCTTGGGCGCCTGGGTGGCTCAGTGGGTTAAAGCCTCTGCCTTCGGCTCAGGTCATGATTTCAGGGTCCTAGGATCGAGCCCCGCATCGGGCTCTCTGCTCAGCAGGGAGCCTGCTTCTCCCCCTCTCTCTCTGCCTGCCTCTCTGCCTACTTGTGATCTCTCTCTCTCTGTCAAATAAATAAATAAAAATCTTTTTAAAAAATTAAAAATTTAAAAAAGTAAAAAATCTTTTTCTTGATTTGTCTCTTTCTCTTGTATTTTTCCCTCTGCCTATTTGTTTTACAAATATTTGTTTTACAAATATTTGTAAATAAATAATAAATAAATAAACAAATAAATAAAATAAATAAATAAAAGCAAATACAAATATTTGTTTTACATATTGAGTGAAATCATATGGTACTTGTCTTTCTCTGACTAACTTATTTTGCTTAGCATAATACTCTCTAGCTCTATCCATGTCATCACAAGTGGTAAAATTCCATCTTCTTTTATGGCTGAATAATATTTATGTATATATATGAATAACATCTTCTCACATTCCATATGTTGCCAATTAGTTTGTTGATTGTTTCCTTCACTGTGTAGAAACTTTTCATTTTGATGTAGTCACAATAATTTATTTTAACTATTGTTTACTTTGCCTCAGGAGACATATCTAGAAAGAAGTTGCTATGGTCAAAGTCAAAGAAGTGTCCGTGTTCTCTTCCAGGATTTTTATGTTTTCCTGTCTCACATTTAGGTCTTCAATCCATTTTGAGTTTATTTTTGCATATAGTGTAAGAAAATGGATTTTCTATTCTGTTCCACTGATCTCTGTGTCTATCTTTGTGCCAATATCATACTGTTTTGATTACTAAGGTTTTGTAATATAAATTCAAGTCCAGAATTGTGAAGCCTCCAGCTTTGCTTTTCTTTTTCAAGATTCAGGTTCTTTTGTGGTTCCATACACATTTTAGGATTGATTATTCTAGTTCTATGAAAAATGCTATTGGTATTTTGATAGGTATTGCACTTATTGTACGTATTTCTTTGGGTAGTATAGACATTTTAACAATATTTTTTCTTCCAATGCATAAGCATGAGTTGTCTTTCCATTTCTTCATGCCATCTTAAATTTCTTTCATCAATGTTTTATAGTTTTCAGAATACAGTTCTTTCACATCTTTGGTTAGATTTATTCCTAGATATTTTATTATTTTTGATCCATTAGTAAATAGGATTAATTTTTTAATTTCTACTTCTGTAGTTTCATTATTGGTGTATAGAAATATAACAGATATCTGTACATTGATTTTGTATCCTGAGACTTTACTGAATTTGTTTATTGGTTTTAGTAACTTTTTGGTGGAGTCTTTTGGGTTTTCTATATAGGATATCATATCATCTGCAAATGGTGGAAGTTTTACTTCTTTCTTAACTATTTGGATGCCTTTATGTCTTTCTGTTGTCTGATTGCTGAAGTTAGGACTTTGAGTACTATATTTGAATAAAAGTGGTAAGAGTAGACATCCTTCTTTTGTTCCTGACCTTAGGGGAAAGGCTCTTACTTTTTTCCATTAAAGGATGATGTTAGTTGTGGATTTTGCAAAGATAGCCTTTATTATGTTGAGGTATGCTCCCTCTAAACGCACATTGTTGAGGGTTTGATCACGAATGGATATTGTACTTTCTCAAATGCTTTTTTTGATGTCTACTGAGATGATTACATGGTTCATATCCTTTCTCTTATTGGTGTGATGTATCATATTGATTGATTTGCAAATATTGAACCAACCTTAAAACTCAGGAATAAATGCAACTTGATCATGGTGTGTTTTTTTTTTTAATGTATTTTTGAATTTGGTTTTCTAGTATTTTATTGAGAATTTTTGCATCTATGTTCCTTGGGGATATTGGCCTATAATTCTCGTTTTTAATGGTGTCTTTCAGTCTGTGGTGTGGTTTCTTTATCTGGCTTTGGTATCAGGGCAATCCTGGATTCACAGAAGTTTTCCTCCTTTTTCTAGTTTTTGGAATGATTTGAGAAGGATAAATATTAACTCTTCTTTAAATGTTTGGTAGAATTCTCCTGTAAAACCATTTGGCCCCGGGCTTTGTTGAGATTTTTTTGATTATTAACACAATTTCTTTGTTGGTTATCAGTCTGTTCAAATTGCCTATTTCTTCCTGTTTCAGTTTTGGTAGTTTATATGTCTCTAGGAATTTATCCATTTCTTCTAGGTTATTAAATTTATTAACATATTTTTATAATATCCCCTTATAATTATTTGTATTTCTGTGGTGTTGATTGTTATTTATCCTCTTTCATTTGTGATTTTATTTATGAGTACTTTCTCTCTTTTTACTTTTTTTTTTTTTTCCTTGACAAGTCCGGCTAAAGGTTTATCAGTTTTTGGTTTTTTTCCAAAGAACCAGCTCCTTGTTTCTTTGATCTGTTCTATTGTTTGGGGTTTTTTGCTTGTTTGTTTTTAATATTTATCTCTGCTCTAATCTTTATTATTTCATTCCTTCTGCTGGTTTTAGGTTTTGCATGTTGTCCTTTTGCTAACTCCTTTAGGTTTAAGGTTAGGATGTTTATTTGAGATTTTCCTTGCTCTTTAAGGTAGGCTTGTATTCCTAAAAACTTCCCTTAGAACCACTTTTGTTGCATTCAGAGGTTTTGGATTTCAATGTTTTCATTTTCATTTGTTTCAATGTACTTGCTTATTTCTTCTTTTATTTCCTGCTTGATCCATTAATTGTTTAGTAGCCAGTCAGCTGTGTCTTCTGCTCTTAAGCATAGTGACTTTAATGAAGAAGAGGTCCTGGAGTGCCCTGCAGGACATGTCTACTGTTCACTAGAACATAGCACTTCAGGAGAGCATCCTATGTGTGTTGCTTACACCCTGCTATTGTGTGTGAGTCACTTTTCCTTTCGGTGGAGTTTTCTGCACTGACTCTTTGTTGCGGTTTCCAGGGAAGGAAAATGGCATTTGCTAGCTCCCTCATTTTGGAGGAAGCCCCCCAGCACACTCTGAAATCAGTATGAACAGATCAGTCTCCTGTGTGTCCCTGGTGTTGTATACATTGTCCTTTTTATGCTGCCTCTTTGCACAGGCTGCTGTCTCCTCAGGGGCAGTGACCCAGGCATTACTCACCCTCTTGGCTTGCTCAGTTCTGAGTCAGGCTCCAAGTCCCACTGGTTATACAAATTCATGGAATCCAGCCTTTCTGGTTTTCAAAGCCAAACATTATGGGGACTATTCTTCCCTAAGTGAGTTCCCTAGTGAATGGGCTTGTTTCTCACCTTCTCCATGTGTACAACTCCCTCCCTCTTGTGGGCAGTCTCCTTCACCTTTCTGACTTTCTTAAACTTTCAGATGCAGTTTCTTCTGTACATTTAGTTGTGGAGTTTGTTCTGCCAGTGTTCTGATTGCTCTCTAGTTTATTGACTTGTATGTGGATGATATCTATTTGAAAACATGGAATGTTCAGTTAGCCAACATATAGTACATCATTAGTCATTGATGTAGTGTTCAAAGATTCATTAGTTGCATATAACACCCAGTGCTCATCACAACATGTGCCCTCCTGGAAAGTCACCTTTACCTCAGAGGCATATCCTCTAACATTTAAACAAACATCTTTAGTTAGTCATCCAGGTTGAATGAGGGAATTAATTTTCATCAATTTTGAAAGATTTAGAAGCAATTGCTCCTAAAAGTCAGTAGTGCATAGATTTTTGTTTCTGTTTTCTCTTCAAATTAGTAACTATAACAGAGCCTTCATAGATACTGCTATATATATATATATATATATATATATATATATATATATATATATAAATCATGAGTACCGAACACAAATAAGCTCTTTGACTAGCTATATAACTTCCGGTGAATCATTTAATGTTTTTGAATCTTAGTTTCTTCACATACGAAGTAGAGAAAAAATATATAAAACTATAAGATATTGGTGAAAGAAATTGAAGATGACACCAACAAATGGAAAGATATACATGCTCATTGATTAGAAGAATTAATATTGTTAAAATGTCCACACTACCCAAAATAATCTATAGAGCTAGTGCCATCTCTATCAAAATATCAATAGAATTTATCACAGAACTGGAACAAGTACTCCTAAAATTTGGGTAAAAGCACAAAAGATATCAAAAAGTCAAAGCAATCTTGTGAAAGAAGAACAAAACTGAAGATATCACAATCCCAGTTTAAGATATATTGAAAAGCCATAGTAATCAGAACAGTGTGTCACTGGCACAATAATAGACACATAAACCAATGGAAAATGAGAGACAGACCAGATATAAACCCACAATATAGTCAATTAATATAGGACAAAGGAGCCAAAAATATACAGTGTGAAAATGTGCTGAGAAAATTGGACAGCTACATGAAAAAGAATAAAACTGAACCACTTGGGGTGCCTGGGTGGCTCAGTGGGTTGAGCCTCTGCCTTCGACTCAGGTTGTGATCTTGGGGTCCTGGGATCGAGCCCCGCATCGGGCTCTCTGCTCAGCGGGGAGCCTGCTTCCCCCTCTCCCTCTGCCTGCCTCTCTGCCTACTTGTGATCTCTCTCTCTGGCAGATAAATAAATAAAATCTTTTTTAAAAAAACATTTTTTTAAAATTTTTTTAAAATTTTAAAATTTTTTTAAATTTAATTTTTAAAAAAAAAACATTACACCATACACAAAAATAAATTCGAAATGGGTTAAAGACCTAAATTTAATATCTGAAAACAGAAAATTTCTAAAAGAAACATAAGCAGTAATCTCTTATACATAGCCCTTGGCAACATTTTTTTCTAGATATGGCTCCTTAGGAAAGGGAAACAAAAGTAAAAATTAACAATTGGGAATTACGTCAAACTAAAAAGCTTTTGCACAGTGAAGGAAACCATCAACAAAGTGAAAATGCAACTTACCAAGTGGGAGAAAATATT
This sequence comes from Potos flavus, assembly GCA_028534135.1. Classification (NCBI taxonomy): domain Eukaryota; kingdom Metazoa; phylum Chordata; class Mammalia; order Carnivora; family Procyonidae; genus Potos; species Potos flavus. The sequence continues at coordinate 51,119,823 of CM052901.1, forward strand.
TGCAAGTGATATATCCAATTAAGGGGTTAATATCCAAAATACATAAGGAACATATATAATGCAACACAAAATAATCCAGCTAAAAATGAACTGAAGACCTGACTAGACATTTTTTTCCGAAGAAGACATACAGATAGCCAACATACACATCAAAATATGCTCAACATTACTAATCATCAAAAAAAATGCTAATGAAAACCACAATAAGATATTACCTCACATCATTCAAAATGGCTAGTATCAAAAAGGCAAAACATATCATGTTGGCAAGGATGTGAAGAAAAGGGAATCCTCATGCACTGTTGGTGGGAATGTAAATTGGTACACCTTCTGTGGAAAATAGTATGGAGGTCCTTCAAAAAATTCAAAATAGAAATATGATTCAATAATTCCACTATTGAGTATTTATCCACAGAAAACAAAAATACTCACTTGAAAAGATATATGCACCCCGATGTTTATTTCATCATTATTTAGAATAGCCAAGACATGGAAGGAACCTGAGTGTCCACCAATAGACCAATGGATAAGGAAAATGCAGTATGTATACAGAATGGAATATCACACAGTCACATAAAAGGATGAGATTATGGCATTTGAGACAACATGAATGGACCTAGAGGGTATTATGCTAAGTGAAATAAGTCAGACTGAAAAAGACAAATGCTATATGATTCCACTCATAAATGGAATCTAAATAAAATGAATAAACAAACACAAAGCAGAATCAGAACGATAAATACAGAGAACAAATTGATGGCTGCCAGGGGGGAAAATGGTGGGGGTGGGCAAAACGTGTAAAGAGGAGAGGGAGATACAGGCCTCCAGTTATGGAATGAATAAGGCATGGGAATAAAAAGCAGACCATAGGAAATACAGTCAATGATACTGTAATAGTGATGTAATGGGATAGATTGTAGCAATACTTGTGGTGAACATAGCATAATGTATAAACTAGTCAAGTCACTAAGTTATAACCTGAAAGTAATATAACATGTGTCGACTATACTCAAATTAAAATAAAAAAAGAAAAAGAAAGCAGTTATTCAAAAAGATATATGTATCTCTATGTTTATTGCAGCACTATTTACAATAGCCAAGATATGGAAGCAACCTAAGTGCCCATTGATAGATGAATGAATACAGAGTATGGGATTATATGTATATAGAGATAGATATAGATATACAGATAAGGATGAAGATAGATAGAGATACAGATAGATAGGTATAGATTTATAGATATAGATAAGCCATAAAAAAAGGAATGAAATCTTATGATTCAGAACAACACGGATGGACCTAGAAGTTTTCATGCTAAGTGAAATGTCAGAGAAACACAAATACCATATATGTGGATTCTAAGAAGCAAAAGAAGCAATCAAACAAACAAATTGGTAACAACAACAAAGAGAAAGAAACTGACTCATAAATTCAGAGAACAAACTGGTCATTGACAGAAGGGAGGAAGTGAGGGGATAGGCAAAATATGTGACCAGAATTAAGAGGTACAAAATTCCAGTTATAAAATAAAATAAGTAAGTAACAGGGAGAAAATTATAGCATAGGGAATATAGTCAATAATATTGTAATAGCATTGTATTGTGACACATGGTAACCACACATATTGTGGTGAATATTGCATGATGTGTAGAATTGTCAATCCACTACATTGTATATCTGAAACTAATATAATATTGTATATCACCTATATGCTAAATAGATAAATAGATAGATACATAGATACATAGATGATAGATAGATGATAGATAGATATATAGATGATAGATATTGTGAAAGCTAAATGCAACAAAGGATGTACCTTGTACATAGTGGATGTTCAAATGATCATCATCATCATAATCCAGTCATATATATCAGAAATTTTAGAATTGTCTTTAATGCTTTCACTTTCCTTATTCACCATACAAAAACAATCTCCAGGCCTATTGACTTTATCTCCAAAATGTTTCTCAGATTTATCATTTCTTTTATTTCCACTGTTAGAATCTATTTTCAGCCCTTTATAATTTTTTTTTCTATTACAACACTCTAAATTGTTTCATATCCACTACAATGCTACCAAAGTCATCTTGTTAAAATGCAAGTCTAATCAAGTTACTCCCCCGATTAAAACCCATTAGGACTTCTCATTTGTTGCTAACTTAGACTGAAATTCTTTAAGTTGATCTTTAATTTTCTCCATATTCTGACCCCACCTTAACCTTCCAATTTCATCCTAGTCTACCCTTCTTTCAGCCATAGAACTCAGTTGCCAAACATGCCCCTGGACCTTTGTTCAAAAGACACAGTAAGATCTCAATGGTTAACTCAGAAAAAAGCAGGCAGTCTGAACCACAGAACTGCATTTTGCAAATCAATAAATACGAATTTCCTGAAACTCAATAGACTGTGATATAGAGAAGACATTTGGGAGAATGACATTTTAAATCTTTGGGTTATGCTTGTCCCTTCAATTTTGAATGCTCTTATCCCTGTCTATTTTGCATTTTCTCTACTTTGATCTTGTCTAAATCTCATATCTAAAGAGTCAAAACACAGGCTACCTCCTCTCTGAAGCTGTACTAAATATTTTAGAATAATTAATTAACCCTGATAAACCTAGTTAATGCATCCATTGTGGGCTTCTCTAACTATGCTTTGTATTGTAGGTCATATGTATGTTGCTCCTTAGACAATGAACTCCTTAAAGGCAGGGATCATGTGAAGCCCAAAAAAAATTTAGAGTTCAACTGTTTGTAGAAATAATAGGAGCAATCTTTCACACACACACACACACACACACACACACACACACACACACAGTATATGAATGAATTAACATGCATAAGAACTCTTTTTGTTTGAGAGAGAATAGAAGTAATACTTGATCAAAATACTTGGGAAAATAAGTCAGAGGACTTTAGTGTTACATCAGCATTGGAAAGAGGCCCTGAACAAATCCTGCATGAAGTTTGGCTGAGGATTTCCTAATTCCCATCCCAGATGCTCTACCCTCACATGACCTCTGCTAAGCCTTGGTGATGATGCCTGTATTCACAGGCATATAGTAGCCTCGTGTAGTTGGCTCATGAGGTTTGAAGGCTGTGTTGAATGGGACAGTAGTTTATCTTATTTTCTCTAAATCTTCCCATCACAAACAAAACAAAAGAACAACAATGACAATAACAAAAACTACGAACTCCAAGCAGGCATGGAGACTCAGCTTGAGAAAAAAATATGATTTGAGCCACTGCATCTTTTCATTTCGGCCTGGTAACATTTCATTTCTTTCTCTTTTTGTGGCACTCATTAAAACTTGCACTACTAGTCTCAGAGGCCAGGCTGGGAAAAATAGTAGAGGCTGAAGATCTAGCAGTGCTGTGCCGATATGAATCAGTGGCTGGGAAATGGAGAAGTTCATTGGAAAATAGGGCACCAGTTCACAGGATTTTTGCAAACTAAACTTTAAAAAGATCATCTCCCAGAGCTCTTTGGGTGCTTTCCGAAGTGTAAATTAAGCTCAGCTAGTGTGGGGGAGTTCCTTGGTGGCATTTCCAGACAGTAATGGCTGCCTAATAACTGTCATGTGTGGGTTAAGCAGTAAGTGGAATCAGTTCTCCAGGAAGATCAAAGCCCAGTAGCCAGTCCAAAGCTAACATGAAGTGGGGAAGTCAGAAGGAGGTCTCTAAACTTCCATCAAGGGCTAAGGTGGGTCAGGAAAAGAATCTCAGTGTAAGGTGTTGCAGGGTCAGTACTATCCAAAGTAAGTTTATGAGCAGGACTCTGCTTTCGTGTTGGGGGCTTCTGTTTAACTTTCTTTAGAAAAGTATGAGGAATGAGGTCTGTTGCTTCAGGATGCCCCCTTTAACTAAAAACAACCCAAAAAATTGCCCACTTATCACAGACACCAGAGTGGACTGGGCTTTGATAGGCCATAAACAACAAGAGGTATTGGTTGCTTTAAAACAGTCTTAGTTGTTTTAGAAACCATTTTTTCACCTCTTCTATTAGAAACGGTTCTAGGTGTTATGGACCCTTCTGAGAGAAAATTTTCTCTGTATTTTGAATATTTATTTTACATGTATTTTTCTTAAAAATAACTAAAAAATATTTATATATTTTACATTAACCAGGTTGCTAACACGTTTGCTTTTTAATTTTTTCCTTTGTTGGACTAAGGAAGTGTTCATAAAGACATCAAGATCCTATGAAATCCTCTCTCCCACTGGAATAGATTTACGTATAAGTAGAATGACACTGAACATATCCATCACCTAAATGAAGTTTGAGATTTGGTATTCAGGCATAGAAAGATACTGAGTTGACCCCATTTATGAGGTAAAGACTCCTTACTCTTGTGTTCAAGAAAGTATAAATTATCAGTGACACTTTGTTTAGAAACATGGTAGAAAAAAACTGTGCTGGTAGAGAAGGGCACATAAACTTATGAAATATATATGCTTGATAAAGGAAAGAGGGAAAGTGGAAGAAAATGATTTACAAAAATAAATAAATAGAGAATAAGGGGATACTAAAGAAGCGAAAGGTGAAAGATAGAGTGTTTAGTTTGGCTTTGTAATTAGTTGGGACCAGTTGTTTTCTGGGTAACAGGATTGGATGGCTCAGATCCATGTAGAAATCAGAGTATCAGAGGGAGTACCACTGAATCAGCGCTTTTGTCTTCATGGCCTCATGGGCAAGGTTCAGAGTTGTCATGGGGTAGTGGAAACTACCACACATTAGCCTTATCCAGATATAGGAGATGAGTATTCTTACACTTAGTGCCCACAGAAAATTCTGGAGGGTTCTTTATTGACTGTTACCATCCTGTAGACAAAGTGCCATGAAACATGCCTCCATTATGCAAGAGGCATCTTTTTCTTTCCTTTCAGTTTTATTGAAATATAATTGACATACAGCAATATATGAGTTTAAGGTGCACAGCATAAGGCCCTGCCTTACATATATTGTGAAATGATTACTACAATAAGTTTAGCTAACTTTGGGGCGCCTGGGTGGCTCAGTGAGTTAAAGCCTCTGCCTTCAGGTCAGGTCATGATCTCAGGGTCCTGGGATCGAGCCCCACATCGGGCTTTCTGCTCAGCGGGGAACCTGCTTCCCCCTCTCTCTCTGTCCTCTCTGTCTCTCTGTCCTACTTGTGATCTCTCTCTCTCTGTCAAATAAATAAATAAAATCTTTAAAAAAATAGTTTAGCTGACGTTATGTCATATAAATACAAAAAAAAATTTCCTTGTAATGAGAATTTTTAGAATTTACTCTTTTAGGAACTTCTAAGTATTCCATACAGCAGTGTTAACTACAGTCGTTATGTTGTACATTACATCCCCAATAACAATTTATCTTATAACTCAAAATTGTATCTTTCAACTATCTTCATCCAATTTCCTCGCTGCCCCCACCACCTCTGGTAACCAAATATCTGATCTATTTTTCTATGAGTTTGGTGGGGATTTATTTTGTTTTGTTTTAGATTCCACGTATAAGTGAGGTATAAGTGATCATATGTTTTTCCTTGTTTGACATATTCCACTTAGCATAATGCTCTTAAGGTCCATTTATATTGGCAAAAATGTCAGGATTTCTTTCTTTTTTGTGGCTAAATATTATCCCATTTTGTGTGTGTGTGTGTGTGTGTGTGTGTGTATCACATTTTCTTTTTTTAAACATTTTATTTATTTACTTGAGAGAGAGTGAGAGCAGGAGCAGGGGGAGGGGAAGAGGGAGAGACTCTCAGGCAGACTCCATGCTGAGTATGGACCCTGACACGGGGCTTGATCCTACAACCTGAGATCATGGCCTGAACTGAAACCAAGAGTCAGATGTTTAACCAACTGAGCCATCCAGGCTCCCCTTTATCACATTTTCTGTATACATATATCCATTGATGGACTTTTAGGTTGTTTAAATGTCTTGACTTTACATAATACTGAAATAAAATGGCAATACAGATATCTCTTTGGCATACAGGTATACTTTGGAGATATCGCAGGTTAAGTTCCAGACCACCACTACCACAGCTTTTGTTTCTTTGGGAAAATCTATCTCTTATTCATTTCTGAAGGACAAATTTCCTGTGTAAAGTATTGTTGGTTGAAAGTTCTTTGTTCAGCCCTTTTGATGTATAGGCATACCCTAAAAATATTGTGGGTTCATTTCCAGGCAGCCACAATAAAGCAAATATTGCAATAAAGTGAGTCAATAATTTTTTTTTGGTTTCCCAGTTCACATAAAGTTATGTTTACATTATACTGTAGTCTATTAAATGTACCATAGCTTTATGTTTTAAATATATATATATACTGTTGGGGCACCTGGGTGGCTCAGTCAGTTAAGCATGTGACTTTTGATTTTACCTCAGGTCATGATCTCAGGATCCTGAGATTGAGCACCACACCAGGCTCTGCATTCAGCATGGAGTCTGCTTGGTATTCTTTCCTTCTTCCTCTCCTTCTCCTTCTGCCCTCCCCACAATGTTCTCTCTCTCAAATAAATAAATAAATAAATATTTTTTAAAAAGTATACTGTAATTAAAATATTTTATTGCCAAGCAATAAAAAACATTATAACCATTATCTGGGCTTTCAATGAGCAATAATCTTTTTGCTGGTGGAAGGTCTTGCCTCAACATTGATGGCAGCTGATCAATCAGGGTGGTGGTTGCTGATGTATGGGTAGCTGTGGAAATTTCTTAAAACAAGACAGCAATGAAGTTTGTCCTATTGATTGACTCTTCCTTTCACAAACAATTTCTCTGTAGCATGCAATGCTATTTGACAGCATTTTACTCACAGTAGAACTTCTTTCAAAATTGAAGCCAATCCTTTCAAACACTGCTGTTGCTTTATAAACTAAGTTTTTGTAATATTCCAAGTCCTTTGTTTTCATTTCAACGATCTTCATAGCAACATGAGTTGATTTCATCTCAAGAAACTACTTTCTTTGCTCATCCCTAGAACTTTTTCCATTCAAGTTTTATCACGATATGGCAAAAATTCAGTTGCATCTTTAGGCATCACTTTTAATTCTATTTCTTTCTATTTCCACCATAGATGCCATTACTTCTTCCACTGTAGTCTTTAACCCCTCAAAATCATCAGTGAGGTTTGGAATCAACTTCTTTCAAACCTCTGTTAATGTTGATATTTTGACTTACCATGAATCACAAATGTTCTTAATGCCATCTAGAATGGTATATGATTTCCAGAAGGTTTTCAATTTACTTTGTCCAGATCCATCAGGGGAGAGGGAGGTTCAAGGAGGATGAGATAGACAGGGACACAGTCCTTCACTGGAGCAGTCAGAACACACACAACACTTATGCATTATTTGCAATCTCGTATGAGTTTTTGGTGCTTCAAAATAATTATAATAGTAATATTAAAAATCAAAGACACTGTGGAAGATGGCACCAGAGTTGGAGGACCCTAAGGTTGTCTCATTATTCAAACACAACTAGATAACTATTAAATCATTCTAAACACCCCAAAACTCAACCTGAAGACTAACAGAGTAAATTCCACAACTAAAGAGAGAGAAGAAACCACATCAAGGAAGGTAGGAAGTACAGAGATGTGGTTTAGGGGAGAAACAGATGGCTGGTGTTGCAGACAGAGGGAGCTGTGGTCATAGAGAAAAGTGAGAGAGAGGAGCACACAAGGGAACACACAAGGAGAACATTTCCCCAAAGCCATTCGTTTGGAAAATGAGAGGGGCTGATCTCTGTAATTTCCTTCAACAAGCAGAGCTTAAAGTTGTGGTCATTACATGCAATCTGTTTTGAATATTAGTTAATGGATTTTTCATTTTTCCCTGATTGTTTTTTTTTTAACTCTTATGTCTTTGATAAGGGCCTCCCTGAAGTCTTCCTTTCTTTTCAAAGGCATAGTGAGTGTCCTTATGATTATTGCCTTAAATTATTTAAATCATCCATCATATATATTACTTATATCTGTTTCCTTTAGATTCTCACTGTTGCCTTATCTTGTTCTTTCATTTGGAATGAATCCCTCTGTTTTGCCCTAGAGTTCTGGGGCACCTGAGTGCCTCAGTAAGTTAAGTGTCTGACTCTTGGATTCAGCTTAGGTCATGATCTTAGGGTTGTGAGATCAAGCCCCACATCGGGGTCCACATTAGGTGTGGAACCCACTTGAATTTCTCCTTCTCCCTCTGCCCCCCCCCCCCCGCAGAAAAGACTATAGTTTTGAGATGAGTGGGCTTGGCTAAGATAGATCCCTGAGGGTACTGCCCTATGCCTAAAGAGGAAGAAGGCAAACAACCTGGGGCAGTGTGGAAACAGTACTCTGAAGAATGCCTGGGGCACATAGGGAGGGGGATTCTTCACTCCTCTTGGAGTACATTCATAGAGACTCCTCTCTGGGACAAAGGAGCCAGCTAGTGCCATTTCCCTCCCCCACCTCTCAGCAAAAACACAGAGCCACCTTCAGGAAGCAACACAACAATAACACTGGCTGCCTAACCTCTTTACACCAACACCCACACACCTGCACTCTGGTAGGACTGCTTGTCAATCAAATTTGCCTCAATCCTAGTGGGTGGAGGGCAGGGGGACATCCTCCAGAAGACCAAAATGAGGACCTGCCCATACCACATCCCTAAAACCTGGAGTTTTAAAAGTCAGTGGGTTTGGCTGGGACAGAGCCCTGAGCACACTATGATGCTCCTAATGAGAAGGCAGGAAAACAACCCAGAGGTGGAAACAGGGATCTAAAAAATGCCTGGGTTGCATAGTGGGGAGATTATTCATTCTTATCAGAATGTTTCCCTGAGAGGCAGCATTCAGGGAGATACCACTCTGGGGACAAAGGAGATGGCCGGTGCCATGTCCCTGCCCCAATCCCTCAGCATAAACACAGAGCCATATGTGGTAAGCACCACAGCACTGACATTGTCTGCCTAACCTGCTTACACCAAGCCCCATACCCCTGCACTCTGATGGGGCTGCCCTTTTCAGTCCAGTTTGCATCAGTCTCAGAGGGGTGGTCCCCTTCCCCAGAAAACCAGCAGAAACACTGCCCATACCACGTCTCCTGACCAGAGAGTTTTGCAGGGCTTCAGTTCTATTGAAAGTAGCATCAGGTCTCATTTAAAAGGCAGACAAAAAAATAAATAAATAAAAGGCAGACAAAAGCATACCTAGTTAAAATTTGCCACACTTTGGCCAATAACCAAACACTGCCCATTCCAGGCAAGGATAGCCTCTGCACCTCACTGGCCTGAAGGATAGAGCAGTCAAAACACAGAAGCAGAGTGCAAGCAAAAAACACCAGAGACACTCCCTGAAGCACCAGGCTTTGGCCATTATATGACCTCTTCTTCCTAAAGCCATTACCCTCAGGAGCAGGAAACATAATGGGCTTTTCTGACATACAGAAGAAGGCAGAGACTTAGACAAAAGGCCAAAACAGAGGAATTCATTCCAAATGAAAGAACAAGATAAGGCAACAGTGAGAATCTAAAGGAAACAGATATAAGTAATATATATGATGGATGATTTAAATAATTTAAGGCAATAATCATAAGGACACTCACTATGCCTTTGAAAAGAAAGGAAGACTTCAGGGAGGCCCTTATCAAAGACATAAGAGTTAAAAAAAAAATCTGGGAAAAATGAAAAGTCCATTAACTAATATTCAAAACAGATTGCATGTAATGACCACAAGGATGGAAGAAGCAGGGGAATGAATGAGTGATATAGAAGACAAAATTATGGAAAATAAAGAAGCTGAACAAAAGAGAAAAAGAATTTTGGAACACAGGAATAGACTTAGGGAATTCAGTGACTCCATCAAATGTAATAACATTTGTACTATAAGGATTCCCAGAACAGGAAGAGAGAAAAAAGGGTAAATTATTTGAGGATATAATTGCTGAAAACATCCCTAATCTGGGGAAGAAAACAAACATCCAGATCTAAGAGGTACAGAGAACTCCCAACAAAATCAAAAAGAGATATTATAATGAAATGTGTAAAATATACTGATAAACAATCTTAAAAGCAGCAAGACAAAACAAGTCCTTAACTTACAAAGGAAACCCATAAGGCTAGCTGCAGATTTCTAAACAGAAATTTGACAAACCAGAAGAAAGTGGCGTGATATATTCAAAGTGCTGAGTGGGAAAAATCTACAGCTGAGAATGTTCTACCAGCAAGGCTATGATTCACAACAGAAGGAAATATAAACAGATTTTATTATTCCCAGACGAACAAAAACTAAAGGAGTTCATGGCCATTAAACTAGGTCTGCAAGAAATAATAAAAGGGATTCTTTGAGTGGAAAGGAAAGACAAAAGTTGACAACGACAAGAAAGATACAGGAGATCTCCAGAAACAACAACAAAACCAGTAACAAAATGACACTAAATTCCTATCAATAATTATTTCAAATGTAAATGGAACAAATGCTCAAATCAAAAGATGTAGGTGTCAGAATGGATAAAAAAAATCTGTATGCTGCCTACAAGACACCCAATTTAGACCTAAACACACCTGTATATTGAGAGTGAGGGAATGGAGAAACATTTATCATGCAAATGGATGTCAAAAGAAAGCTGGAGTAACAATACTTATATCAGAAAAACTAGACTTTAAAACAAAGACATAAAGAAGGCAATTATATAATCATAAAGGGAACAATGAAACAAGATCTAACAATTGTAAATATCTATGCCCCCAACATGGGAGCACCCAAATATATTAAACAATTAATAACAAATGTAAAGAAATTTATGTAGACTAATACAATAAGAGTAGGAAACATCAACATCCCACTCACATCAATGAACCCATCATCTAAGGAGAAAATCAACAAGGAAACAATTGCTTTGAATGACACACTATATGGACTTAAGAGATATATTCAGATCATTCCATCCTAAAACATCAGAATACACATTCTTTTCAAGTGCACATGGGACATTCACCAGAATAGACCACATATTAAGCCACAAAACAGGTATCAATTACTACAAAAACACTGAGATTATACCATGCATATTTTCTGACCACAATTGGAAACAATTGAAAATGAAAACACAGTGGTACAAAGCCTCTGGGATGCAGCAAAAGCCATCCTAAGAGGGAAATATGTACCAAAGAAAGCCTACCTGAAAAAGCAAGAAAAATCTCATAAAAGCAACCTAACCTTACACCTAAAAGAGCTAGAAAAAGAAAAATATACTAAGCCTAAAGCCAGAAGAAAGCGGGAAATCATAAAGATTGGAGCAGAAATAAATGATATAGAAACAACAACAACAACAACAACAAACAATAGAACAGATCAATGACATCAGGAGTTAGATCCTTGAAAAAAATTTAAAAAATTGATAAGCCTCTAGCTAGAGTTATGAAAAAGAAAAGAGAAAGGACCCAAATAAATAAAATCACTAGTGAGAGAGGAGAAATAAGAACGACACCACAGAAATACAATCATAAGAGAATATTATGAAAAACTACCTGCCAAAAAATTGGACAACCTGAAAGAAACAGATAAATACCTACAAACATATAAACTACCAAAATTGAAACAGGAACAAATAGAAAACTGTACCAGACTGATAACCAGCAAAGAAATTGAATCAAGAAACAAAATTCTCTCAACAAACAAAATTCCGGGGCCAAGCGGCTTCACAGGCAAATTTTACCAAACATTTAAAGAAGAGTTGAAACCTATTTTTCTCAAACTATTCAAAAATAAAAATGGAAGAAAAACTTTCCAATTTCATTCTGTGAGGCCAAGCATTACCCTGATACTAAAACCAGATACACCTTGATACTAAAACCAAATAAAGACTCCACTAAAAAAGAGAACTACAGGCTAGTAACCCTAATGAACATGAATGCAAAAATTCTCAATAAAACACTAGGAAACCGAATCCAACAGTACATTAAAAGAATCATTCATCCCAATCAAGTGGGATTTATTCCTGGGCTGCAAGTGTGGTTCAATATTTGTAAATCAATCAACATGATAAACCACATTAATAAAAGCAAAGATAAGAACCATATGATCCTTTCAATAGATGCAGAGAAAGCATTTAACAAAATACAACATCCATTCTTGATAAAAACCCTCAACAAAGTAGGGATAGAGGGAGAATATGCAAACATCATAAAGGCCATATACAGGAAAACTAAGAGCTAATATCATCCTCAATGGGAAAAACTGGGTTTTTCCTCTATAGTCAGGAAAAGACAAGAATATCCCCTCTCACCATTGCTATTTAAGATAGCACTGGAAGTCCTAGTCACAGCAATCGGAAAACACAAAGAAATAAAAGACATCCAAATTATTAGGGAAGAAGTCAAACTTTCACTATCTGCAAATGACATGATAGTGTACATAGAAAATCTGGCTCTGCCAAATATTGCTAAAACTGACACGCAAATTCAGTAAAGTTGCAGGATATAAAAATCAATGTGCAGAAACCTATTGCATTTCTGTACACCAATAATGAAATCAGGGAACCAGTACCATTTACAATTGCAGCAAAAACCATACGATAAATAAGAATAAACCTCACAAAGGGATAAAAGACCTGTACTCTGAAAACTATAAAACACTGATAAAAGAAATTGAAAGTGACACAAAGAAATGGAAAGATATTCCATGCTCATGCATTGGAAGAACAAATATGGCTAAAATGCCCATACTACCCAAAGGAATCTACACATTTAATACAATCCCTATCAAAATACCACAAGCGTTTTTCAGAGCTAGAGCAAACAATCCTAAAATTTGTAAAGAACCACAAAAGACCCCAAATAGCCAAAGCAACCTTGAAAAAGCAAAGCAAAGCTGGAGGCATCACAATTCCAGGCTTCAAGTTATATTACATACCTGTAGTGATCAAGATAGCATAGTACTGGCACAAAAATAGACCCACAGATCAATGGAACAGAATAGAAAACTCAGAAATGAATCCACAACTACATGGTCAATTAATCTTTGACAAAGCAGAAAACAATAGCCAATGTAAAAAAGATTTTTCTCCCCCTTCATCAAATGGTGTTGATAAATTGGACGGTAACATGCAAAATAATGAAGCTGGACCACTTTCTTCTACCATACACAGAAATAAATTCAAAATGGTTGGAAGACCTACATGTGAAACAGGAAACCATCAAAATCCCAGAGGAGAACACAGACAGTAACCTCTTCAACATCAGTGATAGCAACCTCTTACTAGATATGTCTCCTGAGGGAAGGGAAACAAAAGCAAAAATAAACTACTGGGACTTCATCAAAATTAAAAGGTTCTGCACAGCCAAGGGAAAAATCAACAAAACTAAAAGGCAACCTATAGAATGTGAAAATTCATATGACATATGAATGTCAAATGACATATCTTATAAAGGGCTAGTATCAAAATCTATGAAGAACTTATAAAATTCAACACCTAAACACAAATAATCCAATTTTAAAAAATGGGCAGAAGACATGAAGAGATAGACATGAAGAGATATTTTTCTAACGAAGACATGCAGATGGCCAACAGACTCATGAAAAGATACTCAACAGCATTCATCATCAGGGAAATGCAAATCAAAACTACAGTGAGATATCACCTCGCAACAGTCAAAATGGCTACAGGTAACAACACAAGAAATAACAGGTGTGGGTGAGAATGTAGGAAAAGGGAACTCTCTTGTACTGTTGGTGGAAATGCAAACTGGTGCACCCACTCTGGAAAACAATTTGGAGGTTCCTCAAAAGTTAAAATTTCCATAAACTGATGAATGGATAAAGAAGATATGGTATATATATACAATGGAATATTCCTCAGCCATCAAAGAGAGTGAAATTTTGCCATTTGCAATGTCATGGATGGAAGAAGAGAGTATTATGCAAAGCCAAATAAGTCAGCCAGAGAAAGGCAAATACTATATGATTTCACTCATATGTGGAATTTAAGAAACAAAAGAAATGTATGTAGGGGGAAAAAAGGGAGAAGCAAACCAGGAAACAGATTTTTAACCATAAAGAAGAAACTGGTGGTTACCAGAGGGGAGGTGAGTGTGGGTGTGGGTGTGGTATAGATGATGGGTATTTAAGGAGTGCACTTGTGATGAGCACGATGTTGTATATATGTGATGAATCACTAAATTCTACATCTGAAACTAATGTTACACTATATTTTAACTAAACTAGAATTTAAATAAAAACTATAGATGAATAAAAATAAACTTTACACTTTTATTTTTTCTCCCCCTCACATTTTAGATTATTGATGTTAGAATTCATGTATTTTTCTATGGGGTATTCAATAAGTCATTTTAGTTATGGTTATTCCAGTACATCTGATTTTTTAAAAGATTTTATTTATTTATTTTGACAGAGAGAGAGATCACAAGTAGGCAGAGAGGCAGGCGGGGGGGTGGGAAGCAGGCTCCCTGCTGAACAGAGAGACTGACGTGGGGCTCAATCCCAGGACCCTGAGATCATGACCTGAAATACATCTGATTTTTAGCCAATAAACTAGTTTTAAGTGAATTATCCACCACCATTTCCATATTACAGAATCTAATATTGACAATATGTTCATTACCGGTAAGTTTTATTCTGCATTCACATTTTTATGATCTTAATTTTCATCCTTTTAGTTCCAATTAAAGAACTTTTTGTAGCATTTCTAGTAAGTTAGTCGTAGTGACAAACTCCTTCAGCTTTTGCTTGTTTTGAAAACTCTTTTCTTTTTTCATTCTGAAGGACAGCTTTGCCAGATATAGATTTCTTGGTGGACTGTTTTTTTTTTTTTTAATTTGTTTATTTCAATATTCTGACTATATCTTTCCTTTTTTTCCTCACTTGAATTTCTATTTAGAAATCTACTGATAGTCTTATCGGGCATCCTTGTACAAAACTTGTCTCTTTTTTTTTTTTTTTTGGATGTTTTCAAAATCTTTATTTGTATTTGATTTTTAACAAATTAATATGCATTTTAGTGCACCCCAATTTGGTTTCAATCTATTTTGGGTCCTTTAGGCCTCATATTTGGATGTCCATTTCTCTCCCCAGTTTTGGAAATTTTTCAGCTATTTAATTCTTCAGTCATTTTACTTTTCAGTTTGAGGTTTTCTGTGTTTTGTTTGTTTTGATGATTTTTATTTTTTGTTGAACTTCTTGTTTTGCTTATGCATTATTTTCATTGATTTGTCTGTGTGTTTTTAAACTTTACCACACTTCTTTAAGAGGATTATTCTGATTTCTTTGTCTAACAGTTCATATGTATCCTTTAATTTAGGGTCAATTATTGAAACTGTACTAGTTTCCTTTGGTTGTATCAGATTTGCCGTATTTTTCATCAATCCTTGATTCCTTACATTGGCATCTCTATATATGAGTAAGTAGTCTACTTTTCTTAGCTTTATAGGTTCACTTTGATAGAGACAGCTCTTCACCAGTACACGTTGCTCAGGGTTCTGAACATGTCAGCTAGTAGTGTCCTCGGGAAGTTGGGGCTTGCTACAGGGTCTATTTTGGGCCAAGGTGACTGTCTGTGCTCTGAGGTTGGGGAGGTGATACTGGTTGAAACAGCTGGATAGTAATTCTGGCTTAGTTCCCTGCCCAAGCAAGGCTGTGGAATGGATTCTACAGGTGCTGGATTCTCTGGTAAAGCTTCCTATATGGTTTGGAATGGATACTGTACTCAGAATTAGGTGTAGCCAGAAAAGATTGGGTGTGTTCAGGGTGGTACATGTCTCCAAAGGCAAGGTAAACAAAAGCAAAAATGAACTATTGGGCCTTCATCAATATCAAAAGCTTTTGAACAGCAAAGGAAAGAGTCGACAAAACCAAGACAACTAACAAAAGAAGAGAAGAAATTTGTAAATGTCTTATCAGATAAAGGGCTAGCATCCAAAATATATAAAGAACTTATCAAACTCAACAGCCAAAAAACAAATAATCCAATTAAGAAACGGCCAGAGGACAAGAACAAACATTTCTCCAAAGAGGACACACAAATAGCCAACAAACACATGAAAAAATGTGCAACATCACTTGTCATCAGGGAAATACAAATCAAAACCACAATCAGATACCACCTCACGCCAGCCAGAATGGGTAAAATGAAAAAGTCAGGAAACGGCAGATGTTGGTGAGGATACGGAGCAAGGGGAACACTCTTATACTGTTAGTGGGAATGCAAGCTGGGGTAACCACTCTGGAAAACAGTATGGAGGTTCCTCAAAAAGTTGAAACTAGAGCTACCTTATGACCCAGAAATGGCACTACTGTGTACCTACCCCAAAGATACAAATGTAGTGATCCAAAGGGGCACCTTTGGAGGGGGCAAGATGGCAGAGAAGTAGGAGACCCTGTTTCAACTGGTCCCCTAAAGTGAGCTAAATATCTACCAGAACACTTTGAACACCCATGAAATCAGCCTGAGATGTAAGATTATACACTTCTGGACCTCTACAGGGGCAGAAGACAGCAGTGGAGAGGTAAAGCAGAGTGGGAATGCTCAGACTGATATCAGAGGATAAACAGAAGGGGGAGGGAGCCACTAGAAGTGACCCAAGGAAAGTAATACCCCAAACGAAAGTGCCCTGTGGTTGGAGACCAGCATTAACTCAGAGTCTGGTTAAAAACACTTAAAAACACTCAAAAAGAGCAAAAGATCTTAAGGAGCAACTAGTGGAAGTGGGTGGTCATGGACACGGGCCTAAGCCCACGTTCCCAGGAAGGACACCACCATGGGTGTCCACCCGCATCAAAGAGAGACTGGCAGGGGGTCCAGTCTGTGGTCTATGAGCCTGCAGCTTTCCACTGCTTGCACCACTTCGTGGACTAGGCACACTCATTCAAGCTCCTTAGAGAGCCTGGTGCAGTCCATGAGCCTGCAACTTTCCTCTACATGCACCCCTGCGTAGGCTGGGTTCACTCCTGCAAGCACCTAAGAAAGTCTGGTGTGAGCCTTAGCCAGCAGTCTCTAGGACCTCGGTCATCCCCCTCCAGCCCCAGGGTCTGGGCGCTCCCAGCCTGCACCTGAGAGAACACGACCAATCTCAGGCAGGAATCTGAGCACACCCGGGGTGGGCCGGGAGCCTGGAGAGCAGTCCCGGCAATGGTGGCCACCAAAAGCAAGCTTCCCAGATCAATATCACTCGCGGCTTTAGTGGAGTGGGGTTGCAGAGGTAAGCAGGAACCACGCTGGGCCACTGGGACGGGGGCTGGGGAGGCGCACCGCCTGTGGGAGGCTGTGGTGTGAGTGGAGTTTGCAGAGGGGGAGTCTGTGTGTTCTGGATCACCCAGAGGGGAGCAGACTCAGGCTTCTCTTGGAGGTGGTGGTATGGGTACGGGATGATTCTTTGTTCGACCCTCCAAAAAGCAGCAAAAAGCCAAAGCCGCAAAAGAACAAAAACCTCCAGAAAGCAAAAGCCTGAAACACCGGTTTCCAGAGAGCCCAGCCCCATGATAGCTGGCAGAGCAACTCAACCCAAGCAAGATTGACTGGAAAACAATGCGGCAGGCTCCTCCCCCAGAAAAAAAGCCAAAAACAAGAGGACAATAACCGCAGGATCCCCATAAAACTGTAAAACTGCAACATCAGGGGAAAACAATATATTAAGCTCCTGATACTGCCCTAAAACCTGTATATATCAGATACAAGTTTTTGGTTTTTTTTTTTTATTCGGTCTCACGATTCTTGGTCTTTTAATTTTTTTTTAAACTACACATTACAACTAGAGGCTTAATACAGTGATATACCCAGGAAGATCCGAAATAACCTTCCTCTCCCGCATTGAGGAGTTATAACCACCCTCCCATCTTATCCTTATATCAGTGCTTCCGTGTAGTTGTTTTTGATCTGGTATTATATAAATCTTAATCTTGGGGTTCATTCTGGCTAGGTTCTATTATTTTTTGCCATTTACTTTTGTTGGTCTTTATGTTTGTTCGTGTTTGTTTATATACCTTATAAATCTTATTTTTGGGGTTCATTTAGGTTGGGATTTCTTTTTTACTCTTTCTCTCTCTCTCTTTTTATCTTTTTTCTTTCTTTTTGGTGGTGAATTCCAATTGCTCCAAAACCTTCCAGGGTGCACCTTGCCTGGATCGTGGGTGATATATTCAGCTATACATCCCTTCAACCAGTTCCCTTCAAAATGACTAGAAGGAGGAACACCCAACAGAGGAAAAACCCAGAGACTGTGCCCTCTCCCTCAGAACTAATGGATATGGACATAAACAGTATTTCAGAAAAGGAATTCAGGGTAACAATTATCCAGGTAATGTCGAGGATGGAAAAAAACATTAATGACAACATAGAATCTCTAAGGGTGGAGTTGAGAACCAGTATGGTGGATGTTAAAATTGCTATCAATGAGATCCAATCTAATCTAAATAGTCTAACAGCTAGGGTAATGGAAACAGAGGATAGAATTAGTGATCTACAGGACAAGATGGTAGAGAAGAAAGGTCAGGAGGAGGACTGGAACAAACTGCTTAGGAACCATAGAACAGACATAGGGAAATAAATGACACCATGAAAAATTCCAACGTTAGAATTATTGGAATCCCTGAGGGGGTAGAGAAAGACAGAAGACTAGAAGATGTAGCTGAACAAATTCTAGATGAAAATTTCCCCAATCTGGGGAATGGAACAAGTGTTCATGTCCTAGAGGCAGAAAGGACAACCGCCAAGATCAACGAGTCTAGAAAGACACCCAGACACATAACTGTGAATTTGGCGAATTATAATTTTAGACAAGAGGTCCTGAGGACAGCTAAGGGAAAGAGATTCCTCACATACAGAGGAAGGTCCATCAGAATAACATCAGACCTGTCCACAGAAATCTGGCAAGCCAGAAAGGGCTGGCATGATATATTCAGGGCACTAAATGAGAAGAACATGCAGCCCAGAATACTTTATCCAGCAAGGCTGACATTCAAAATGGATGGAGAGATAAAGAGCTTCCACCGGCAAGGTTTGAAAGAGTATGTGACCACCAAGCCAGCGCTACAAGAAATTTCAAGGGGGGGGGGTTCTATAAAAGAAGAAAGAACCCATGAGTAACACAGAACAAAAACTTACAATCTATAGAAACAAGGACTTACAGGCAACATGATGTCAATAAAAACTTATCTTTCAATAATCACTCTCAATGTGAATGGCCTAAATGCTCCCATAAAAAGACACAGGGTTGCAGACTGGATGAAACGGCAGGGCCCAGCCATATGCTGTCTACAAGAGACACATTTGGAACCTAAAGATACATCCAGACTGAAAGTGAAGGGATGGAGAACCATCTTTCATGCCAACGGACCTCAAAGGAAAGCTGGGGTAGCAATTCTCATATCAGAAAAATTAGATTTTGAGCTAAAGACTATAGTCAGAGATACAGAAGGACACTACATCATTCTTAAAGGGTCTATCCTCCAAGAAGACCTAACAATTGCTAATATTTTTTCTCTCAATACAGGAGCAGCCAACTACATAAGCCAACTGTTAATCAAAATAAAGAGTCATATTGATATGAATACATTAATTGTAG
>CM052901.1:51139862-51167266 GCA_028534135.1 Potos flavus
AAACAAGAGCTTTGAATGACACGCTGGACCAAATGGACCTCATAGATATATACAGAACATTCCACCCTAAAACAACAGAATACTCATTCTTCTGGAGCGCACATGGAACTTTCTCCAGAATAGACCACATACTGGGGCACAAATCAGGATTCATCCGATACCAAAAGATTGAGATGATTCCCTGCATATTCTCAGACCACAATGCTTTGAAACTGGAACTCAACCACAGGAAAAAGTTTGGAAGGAATTCAAACACTTGGAGGCTAAAGACCAACCTGCTCAAGAATGATTGGATCAACCAGGAAATCAAAGAAGAAATTAAACAATTCATGGAAACCGATGAGAATGAAGACACATCGGTCCAAAACCTATGGGACATGGCAAAGGTGGTCCTAAGGGGGAAATACATAGCCATCCAAGCTCACTCAAAAAAGTTTAAAAATCCTGAATACACCAGGTCTCTTTATACCTTAAAGAACTGGGAAATCAACAACAGATTAAGCCAACCCCACACACAAGAAGGGAAATAATCAAGATTAAAGCAGATATCAACAAGTTAGAAACTAGAGAAACAATAGAACGCATCTACGAAACCAGAAGTTGGTTTTTTGAAACAATCAATAATATTGATAAGCCCCTGGCCAAACTAAACCAAAAGAAGAGAGAGAGGATCCAAATTAACAAAAGTATGAATGAAAGGGGAGATATCACGACTAATCCAAAGGAAATAGAAACAATCATCAGAAATTATTATCAACAGCTATATGCCAATAAGTTAAGCAACCTAGAAGAAATGCATGCATTCCTGGAAACCTATAAACTTCCAAGACTGAAACAGGAAGAAATTGAAAACCTGAATAGACCAATATCTAGTAATGAGATTGAAGCAGTGATCAAAAAGTTCCCAAAAAACAAGAGTCCAGGACCTGACGGATTCCCTGGGAGATTCTATGAAACATTCAAGGAAGAAATAATACCTATTCTCCTGAAACTGTTTCAAAAAATAGAAAAAGAAGGAAAACTTCCAGACTCTTTCTATGAAGCCAACATTACCCTGATCCCCAAACCAGGCAAGGACCCCATCAAAAAGAAGAATTTCAGACCAATATCCCTGATGAATATGGATGCCAAGATTCTCAACAAGACCCTAGCTAATAGGATCTAATAGTATGTTGAAAAGATTATTCACCATGACCAGGTGGGATTTATCCCTGGGATGCAAGTGTGCTTCAACATTCTCAAATCAATCAGTGTGATAGAACAAATCAATAAGAGAAGAGAGAACAACCACATGGTCCTCTCGATGCAGAAAAAGCATTTGACCAAAATCGGCATCCGTTCCTGATTAAAACTCTTCAAAGTATAGGGATAGAGGGAACATTCCTCAACTTCATAAAATCTACCTATGGAAAGTCCACAGCGAATAGCATTCTCAATGGGGAAAAGCTGACAGCATTCCCTTTGAGATCAGAAACATGACAAGGATGCCCACTCTCACCACTCTTGTTCAACATAGTACTAGAAGTCCTAGCAACAGCAATCGGACAGCAAAAAGAAATAAAAGGTATTCAAATTGGCAAAGAAGAAGTCAAACTCTCTCTCTTCGCAGATGACATGGTACTTTCTATGGAAAACCCAAAAGACTCCACCCCCAAACTACTAGAACTCATACAGCAATTCAGTAATGTGGCAGGATACAAAATTAATGCACAGAAATCAGTTTCTTTCTTTTACACTAACAATGAAAATATGGAAATGGAAATTAGAGAATCAATTCCATTTACTATAGCACCAAGAACCATAAGATACTTGGGAATAAACCTAACCAAACAGGTAAAGGATCTGTACTCGAGGAACTACAGAACACTTATGAAAGAAATTGAAGAAGACACAAAAAGTTAGAAAAGCATTTCATGCTCATGGATCGGAAGAACAAACATTGTGAAAGTGTCTATACTGCCCAGTGCAATCTATACTTTCAATGCCATCCCGATCAAAATTCCACTGGCATTTTTCAAAGGGCTGGAACAATCAATCCTAAAATTTGTATGGAACCAGAAAAGACCCCAAATTGCTAAGGAAATGTTGAAAAAGAAAAAACAAAACTGGGGGCATCACATTGCCTGATTTCGAGCTTTACTACAAAGCTGTGATCACCAAGACAGTATGGTACTGGCGCAAAAACAGGAACAGAGAGCCCAGATATGGACCTAGAACTCTGTGGTCAAATAATCTTTGACAAAGTAGGAAAATATATCCAGTGGAAAAAAGACAGTCTCCTCAATAAATGGTGCTGGGATAGTTAGACAGCTATATATAGAAGAATTAAACTTGACCATTTTCTTACACCATACACAAAGATAAACTCAAAGTGAAAAAAAGACCTTAACATGAGGCAGGAATCTATCAAAATCCTAGAGGAGAACATAGGCAGTAACCTCTTCAACAACAGCCAGAGCAATTTCTTTCAGGATATTTCTCCAAAGGCAAAGGAAACAAAAGTGAAAATGAACTTTTGGGACTTCGTCTGCACGGCAAAGGAAACGGCCAACAAAACAGACAGGCAACCCACGGAATGGGAGAAGATATTCGCAAATGACACTACAGACAAAGGTCTGATATCTAAGATCTATAAAGAACTCCTCAAACTCAACACTCAAAAAACATATAATCACGAACCAAGAGAGACTGTGGACTCTGTGCAACAAACTGAGGGTTTTGGAGGGGAGAGGGTGGGGGGTTGGTTGAGCCTGGTGGTGGTTATTGAGGAGGGCACGTATTGCATGGAGCACTGGGTGTGGTACATGAACAATGAATCTTGGAACACTGAAAAAATAAAATAAAATTAATTTAAAAAAAAAGATTTTCTCTGATCCTTTCTTGCCTTTCTTTCCTTCTTGGTTTGCTGATTTTCTACACTGATATATTTGAATTCCTTTTTCTCTATTCCTTAATATTTATCAATTGTTTTTGGTATGTAGTTACCATTAGACGTTTTTATAACCTCTTCTGTATGTAGCATTTTATATTAAGTTGATGGTCATTTACATTTTAACCAGTTATTCACTCTTCTCCTCCCCACATTTTAAGCATATGTTATTATATGTCATATCCCTTTTTTGTGAATTCTTTGACTTATTTTTTTACAGAAGTAATCATTTCTACTGCTTTTGTGTTTCCTAACTTTATACTGTTTACTATTTGTGAACACCTTTGGTTTTTGTTTTTCTGGGAAACTCTTCATTTCTCCTTCTATTCTGAATGATAGCCTAGCTAGATAGAGTATTTTAAGCTGCAGAGTTTTTTCCCATTCAACACTTTGAATATATCATGACATCCTATTCTGACTTGTGTAACATTTCTGTTAAAAATATCTTGATATCCTTATGGGTTTTCCCTTGCAGGTTACTGACATCCTTTGTCTTGCTTTGATTTTTTTTTTTTTTTTTTTTGCTTTTGTTAATTTTGTTGGGGTTTCCCATACTCCTGGATCTGGATATGTTTGTTTTGTTTTGTTTCTTTTCCCAGAGTAGGGAAGTTTTCAGCTATTATTTCTTTTTTTCTTTTTAAAAATTTTTAATTTAAATTCAATTTAGTTAACATAGAGTGTATTACTACTTTCAGGGTAGAATTTAGTGATTCTTCAGTTGCATATAACACCCAGTACTCATTTCATCAAGTGCCCTCCTTAATGACCTTCACCCAATTACTCCATTCCCCACACACCTCTCCTCCAGCAACCCTGTTTGTTCCCTATAGTTAAGATTCACTTATGCTTTGCCTCTCTCTCTATTTTCACTTTATTTTATTTTTCTTTCCCTTCCCCATGTTCATCTGTTTTGTTTCTTAAAATTTCACATATGAGTGAAATCATATGGTATTTGTCTTTCTCTGACTTATTTTGCTTAGCATAATGCCCTCCAGTTCCACCTGTGTCGTTGCAAATGGCAAGACTTCATTCTTTTTCATGTCTGAGTAATATTCTATTGTATAAATATACTACTCCTTTATCCATTCATCTCTTGATGGCTATCTGGACTTTTTCCATATTTCGGCTACTGTGGACATTACTGCTATAAACATTGGGGCATATGTGGCCCTTCAAATCACTGCTTTTGTATCCTTTGGATAGATACCTAGTTATGCAATTGCTGAGTCATAACACGGTTCTATTTTTAAGGTTTGAGGAAACTTCATACTGTTTTCCAGAGTGGCTGCACCACTTCCATTCCCATCAACAGTTTAAGAGGGTTCTCCTCTCTCCACATCCTTGTCAACATCTGTCATTTCCTGAGTGGTACATTTTGGCCATTCTGACTGATGTGAGGTAGTATCTCATTATGGTTTTGATTTGTATTTCTATGATGATGAGTGATGTTGAGTATGTTTTCATGTATCTTTTAGGCATTTATACATTTTCTTTGGAGAAATGTCTGTTCATGTCTTCTACCCATTTCTTAACTGGATTTTTTGTTTGTTTGTTTTGAGGGTGTTGAGTTCGATAAGCTCTTCATAGATTTTTGATAAATAGCCTTTTATCTGATATGTTATTTTTTAGTATCTCCTCCAATTCTGTAGGTTGCTTTTTAGTTTTATTGATTGTTTCTTTTGCTGTGCAAAAGGTTTTTACCCTTCTTCATTTATTTTTAGTCTTTGGTTTAAAATCTAGTTTTTTTGATATAAGGGTGGCTACTCCAGCTTTGTTTTGATGTCCACTAACATGATAAATTGTTCTCCACTCCCTCACTTTCAATCTGAAGGTGACTTTGGGCCTAAAATGAGTCTATTGTATACAGTATATCGACTGGTGTTTTTTTTTCTTCCATTTTGATATCCTATATCTTTTGATTGGAGCATCTAGTATATTTACATTCAGAGTAATCATGAAAGATATGAATTTAGTGCCATTGTATTCCCAGTGAATTCACTATTCCTGTAGACTGTCCCTGTTTCTTCCTGGTCTTTGTTTCTTTTGGGCTCTCTCTCTGGGAACTTTTAAGAAACTTTAATGTTTCTTGCAGGGCTGATTTAGTGTTCATGAATTCCTTTAGTTTTTGTCTTGGAAACTTTGTCTCTCCTATTCTGAATGACAGTCTTGCTAGATAAAGTATCCTTGGCTGCATATTTTTCCCATTTAGCACATTGAATATATCATGCTAATCTTTTTTGGCCTGCCTGATCTCTGTGGAGAGGTCTGTTGCCAGTCTTATGTGTATACACTTGTAGATTAGGGACCTCTTGTCCCATGTTGCTTTCAGGATTTTCTCTTTATCTTTGTAATTTAGAAGTTTCACTTGATATGTCAGGGTGTTAACCAATTTTTATTGATTTTGAGGGAAGTTCTCTGTGTCTCTTGGACTTAAATGCCTGTTTCCGTCTCCAAATTAAGGAATTTCTCAGCTATAATTTGTTCAAATAAACCTTCTGCCACTTTCTCCCACTCTTTCTTCTGGGACTCCTATAATACGGATATTAATTTACTTTATGGAATTGCTGTGTTCCCCAAGTTTGTCTTCATGATCTAATAGTTTTGTTTCCCTTTTCTTTTCAGCTTCATTATTTTCCATAGTTTTATCTTCTATGTCACTTATTGGCTCTTCTGCTTCATTCATCCTCATTTTCATGGCTTGCACTTTGGGACTGCATCTAGATTACAGCATTTTAAAATTCAGCCTGACTGGATTTTAGTTCATTTCTCTCTACAGCAAGTGATTCTCTAAGGTCTTCTATGCTTTTTTTAAGCCCAGATAGTATCTTTATAATCATCGTTTTAAATTCTAGTTCAGACATCTTACTTATATTCATACTGATTAAATCACTGGCTGTGAGTACTACCTCCTGTTATTTCTTTTGGGATGAATTTCTCCATCTTGTCATTTTGTTCAGAAAAAAAAAAGAAAAAAAGAAAAAGAAAATAAACAACAAAAACAGCTATAACAACAACAACAAACTTCAGGAAGTGTTTTTGATGTATGCTTTGTACACTCTGCTGTTGTGTTTTGGCTGCTCTTTCTCACTGGTTGTCCTCTCCAGAGTTCCTCTGTGCTTGTAATGGGGAGTATTTGAACTTTTAGCTAGGTGTGCTTTGATTTGTTTGTTAAGATAAGCCTGGAAAAGAAAAGAAAAAAGAAAAAGCCTGATCCAAGACATAAGAAAAGGAAAAGGGACAAAAATGCAAACAAACAGACAAAAACTATAAGCTGGATTCCAAAGAATAAGAAAGAAAGAAGTAAAAAGGGTAAGGAAAGAAGAAAAGAAAAAAAATATATAAGATGCCTGATCTGAGCAATAAGAGAAGGAAACAAACCAACAAATGATCAAAAATTATAAGCCTGATACAAAAAAATGTTAAAGAGGAAAAAAGAATATATATATATATATATATATATATATATATATGGTAAAAAAAGAAATAGAAAAATTAAATTAAATTAAAATTTTAAAAATTATGGGGAAAAAAGTAGCAAGTCTGGTCCTATTTCCACCAGAAGCTGATATTTTGGAGGACTGTTTAATCAGTAGTTTCAGTCAACCAGGGGGCCTGTGTTGGTCTTCTGAGGGAGAGGCCTGCTTGGCTGACTCACAAGCTGACTTGCCCTTCTAAAGATGCCCCTGCTGAGTGCAGGGGGATGGGGTTAAGTGTAAGGGATTGCAGCCTCCACTGGAGGTGCTGTGTTTCTCTCTGAAGTCCTACTGTAATGGTGAGCAGGTGGGAGGAGGAAGGAATGGTGGGGGAGGAGTAAGGCTTCACCCTGCCTCTCGTCCCTGGGTAGGGGAAATCCTGACCACCAATGTTCAGGAGGCCCTCTCACAAAAGTGAAGAATCTCCGGTGTCCCAGGTTTGGGTCAGTTCCCTGCCCTTAACCTGTTGGTTCCCAGGCCATCAGGATGCCCGGTGCCACAGATCTCCTATATTTTATCTCTGGCCAGTGGCTGGGATTCAAAATTCTAAGTTTTAAAGGGCCTGGCAAAGGGTGGACCCACTCCCCTCCCCTGGAGGAGAGCCTCGAAGAGCACCCAGCACTGTCCTGTCCCAGAAAAGCAGTTGCACAGTGTGTGCACGGTGACCAGAGTTTACTGTGATACACAGTGAAAAGCTGCAACAAGGTTATCTGCCTTCTGTGTGCAACTCAGTCCCCTAACCCGTTCTATCCCAGAAAAGCAGTTGCAGAGGCTTGAGTCTATTGTGGCAGATAGCAAAAAGCAGTGGGTAGTCTGCAGTCTGCCCTTGTCTCTGCTCTCTGCTTGTTTCTGTCCCAGAAAAGCAGCTATTGGGCATGCCCATGGTGGTTTAAGCCTATTGTGGCTCGCAGCAAAAAGCTTCTACACAGGGGTGCCTGGGTGGCTCAGTTGGTTGAGTGACTGTCTTTGGCTCAGGTCATGATCCTGGAGTCTCAAGATCAAGTCCCGCATTGGGCTCCCTGCTCAGCAGGGGGTCTGCTTCTCCCTCTGACCTTCCCCCCCATGCTCGCTCTCTCTCATTCTCTCTCTCTCTCTCAAATAAATAAATAAAATCTTTAAAAAAAAAAAATTCTACACGGTAATCTGCCCTTTGCACACATCTCTGTCCCTGCTGTTGAGTGCTGCTCAATGGTTCCCAGCTGACCTCTTGTCCTTGGAGAGGCAAAATACACTCTTCCAAAAGCACTCTGGGAAGAGATGCAATTTGTCCCAGTGCGACCCAAGGGATCTCCTCACTGTGGCTTATTGTGCAATCTCTCCCACTCCCTCCCTCTTCCTAACTTTTTTCTTCAAAAAGGGTTCCCTCCCCTTCATGGTTCTGAGGCTCTCCTCTCTCCTGATTCACAGCTCTGAACCTCACATCTGCCACGTTCTCTTCTTCGAACTATGCAGATTTTTTCATAATCCTCAGATCATATTCCTAGTTGTTCAAAATAACTCGATGTTGATGGAGCTGTGTTTGAGGAAAAAAGCAAGCTCGGGGTTTCCCTTCTACTCTGCCATCTTAACTCCTCCCCGCCCCCGGGCATTATTTCTTCAAATACATTTTCTCCCCCCTTTTTTCTCTCTTCTTCTTCAGGTACTCCTATTATATGAATGTTATTATTAAGTTTGATGGAGTCACTGAGTTCCCAAATTCTATTCTCATTTTGTCTAATTCTTTTCTTTTGTCCTGTTTGATTGCTTTCCATCAGTCTGTCTTCTAAGTTACTAATTTGTTCCTCTGCTTCTTCCATCCTGTTGTTCATTACATCATGTGCATTTCTTATTTTGTTGGTGTCTTTTAGCTCTGCTATATTATTTCTTATCTCTGTGTAATGGGTCTCACTCATGTCTTCCATTCTTTTTTTTGAGTCCAGTGAGTATCCTTATGATCATTGCTTCAAATTCTCTCTTCAGTATGTTACTTATATCTGTTTTGCTTATTTTTCTTCTCCTTGTCCTATTGTTTCATTTGGGATAAATTTTTCTGCTCATTTTGTCTGCCTCTCTGTGTCTTTTTCTTTTTTTTTTTAAGATTTTGTTTATTTATTTGACAGAGAGAGGGAGGCAGCTAGAGAGGGAACATAAGCAGGGGGAGTGGGAGAGGGAGAAGCAGGCTCCCTGTTGAGGAGGGAGCATGATGCAGGGCTTGACCAAGAACCCTGGGATCATGACCTAAGCTGAAGGCAGATGCTTAATGACTGAGCCACCTAGGCGCCCCTCTGTGTCTGTTTCTCTGTGTTAAGAAAGTCAGCTCTGTCTTCTGCTCTTGAACATAGCGACTTATGAAGAAGAGGTTCTGAAGTGCCCTATGATGGTATGACCTCTGTTCACCAGAACATGATACTTCAGAAGTTTATCCTATGTGTGTTGCTTATGCCCTGTTATTTTATCTGAGTCATTTTTTCTTTCAGTGCAGTTGTCTGAACTGACTCTGCCTGTTGTGGTCTGTGCTTGCTTTCTGTGGATTTAGGGGAACCCAGATAGGCCAGGTGTGAGGGGGCATGCCTACCAGCGAATTCGAGAACAGCACAGCAATATTAGTAAAATTTGCACCAGGCCACTAGTCCTATACTGTATCCCTCAAAGTTCTGTGGTGCCTGGGGGCTGTGTGCCAGGGCTGCTGGGGTATGAAGCTGGACACATCTGGGTCCAGTGTGTGAGAGTGGCTTGGGGCACACTGCTACACAACAGGGTGGTTGTGCCTGGTGCACTGCAGCAGCTGTGCAACCAGCAGCTTGTCAGCATGCATATGAGGCTTTAACAAAATTTGCCCTGAGCCCTGGGCCAACGGTAGCCAAGTTGCAGTGGGCTCATCTTCATGAGAACTTGTAGGCATATTGCACTACTAGCAGGTTAGGTAGCAAGTGATTGTGCAGCATTGCCTCTAGGGGAAGGCTCTATGTTTATGCTGGGGACAAGGGAGCAAAATGGCTCCTACCAGCTCCCTCATTTTCAGAGAAGTTCCCCAGCACACTCCAAAATTATATTAAATATCTGTCTCCCATTTGCCCCTAGCATTGTGTAAACTGCCATTTTTATGTTTCTTCTTTGAGCAGGCTTCTGTCTCTTTTAAAGTGGCAACCCAGCTATCACTTACCCTCCAGGCCTCCCAGTCCTCAGTCAGCTGACTTTTAAACCTCCAGGCTCCAAGTCCCACTGGTTTTACAACCTGTGGAATTCAGACCCCCTGGTTATGGGGATTAGTCTTCCCTGTGTGAGCTCCCTGGTTTGAGGGCTCATTTCTCTGTCCTTTCCACATGCATAGTTCCCTCCCTGCTGCAGGCATCCTGACACTTCCTTTCTGATCTTCCTAATCTTTCAGTTGCAGCTTTTTCTCTATATTTAGTTCTATAGTTTGTTCTGCCAGTTTTCAGATCATTCTATGTTTTTTTTTTTACTGGGATGTGTATGATATCTAGTTGAAAACATGGGATGGAGTGAACTCAGGGTCTTCCTACTCCACCATCTTCACAAGCTTCCTTCTCTTTTCTCATTCCCTCATCACATAGTCTAAACTCAAAGGATGTACTAGAAAATCTATGTCAGTATAATGGACAATGCCAGTGGTTTTAAGTATTTCTCCTAATCAAAATCAGAGTTACTGAAAGACAAGAGGGGTGTTAGAAGATGGAGGAAGGATAGTAAAGTATCCTTCAGACTGAGAATACACTTTGAGACTGGAAAATGAGACAAGCCACTCCATACCACTTGCACAGTTTTATTCAAAGTAAATTATTGATGGAAGGACCAGTCAGACATATGATTTTCTTGCTACACAGCTATTCTTTGTCTTCCCCTGCCATTTGGACTTCAACCCACATCTTTTATAGAGAGAAGGCTATTGTGGTGGTCTAAGGATATTTATTTAAAGTGGTAACATCTGTTCAGTCATTTCTACAAGTTATCTAAAGTGGTGCCTTCTGTGTACAACTGTAGGGATGATTAGAATAAGCCTTTCCATATTCTGTTCAGGGCATACATTTACCTCCCAAGGGCATGGAACATATAGCCCCAAGGGTGGTCATTGTTTCAGCATGAATAAAATGGAGCACCAAAGATGGATTCAGTGTTGTCAGCACTCCTACACTCCACCCCTGACATCTTTATGGCTTGTATAGTCTTTATATGCCATTTTTCCACAATGACTCTACAGCCAGATATTGGGAGATGACTTACATCCTTATGCCACAGTTGCAATATTAATAATACTTATAAGACAAAAGAAAATACTTACAGTTATGATTTTCCCAGCAACCTGGTAAAGAGAACATTTCGACAGACCCAACAGTTGGAGAGATTGTGAACTTCAACATACATGGTGGCCCATGACAGGAAGAAGTATCCTGATGCAACAAGAAGGGGCACCAACAATGCAAGGCTAGCGGTGATAAGAGAAATGTATTCTATAGACAGCATATATGGCAAATCTTCATTTAGTAACAACATGGTGGTGGTTTGGTTCCATGAGCCAATACCAACTCTGGCTGATATTACCATATATTTGCTCCTTAATGTCATCAGAGAATGTGTCTATATTGTACGTAGGCATTTAATTTGGCACCCATACTAACCACACTGCCTCAGTACAAAGTGTCAGAGGTTCAAAAGCAGTTATTTGCATATGTGTTGGGCACTGACCAATGTAGAACAAGGGGTTAGGAATAATACTGGATATGAACCCTTGACCTTGAGTGATTACTACCTCAAGCCATGGTGGGGGGCACTCCAAGCTAATTTCCAATGAACTTAAGTCTCACCATGTGGAAGGTCTATTGGCAATTGGAAAATGAGTCCCTCCTTCATCCAGATAGGCCTCAACCTCCTAACAAGACTTATACCTGTAGTGCCTGAGCTTCAGGGATATTGGTGTTTGGGCATTCATAGGCTGATGTCTGTCCTGCTGTGAGTGTGGCATTAAGGAATTGAATTGCCTCTGTTAGTCTTGGAAACCATCCTTTGAGGGAGACATTTGGTGACAGTCTTTTTTTCTTTAAGATTTATTTATTTACTTGAGATAGAGAGAGAGTAGGGGGAGGGGCAGAGGTAGGGGAAAGAGAGAGAGAATATTAAGCAGGTCCCCACTCAGCATGGAGCCCAGCACGACCATCTCACGACCCTGAAACCATGACCTAAGCCAAAATCAAAAGTTAGATGTCCAACTGACTGAGCCACACAGGTGCCCCTGGTGACAAAGTCTTTAATGTTTGTTTTCTTTTTTTTAATTAGTCCTTTTATCCTTTCATGTAGGCCCCCAGCAGTAGGATTGTATGGCAGGTAGAAAGTCCATAATATATCTTGGGCCTCTGCCGATTTTTTGGACCTCAGGCAAGGAAAATGTGTTCCTTGATCACTATCCATCTGAGTCAATGTTCCATATATGCTCTCTAGTTGTGTTAATCCCTTTGTAGTTGCACCCTGATTGGCTCTTTTATAAGCAAATACTTGTACAAGTCATTTGGAAGTGTCTCCACAGGTCAGCATATATCTGTACACTTCTAATACTGGCAAAGGGCTTATGTAATATATTTGCCAGCAAGGAACAGGATGTATAGTATACCCAATATACCCTGGGGCATGGTGCAATGGCCATTGCCTGAGGTAACATTGGGAGCAGTGCTTGTCAGCAGCATGTAGATAAGAATATTTTAAAGGAAAATATGGTTTTTTTTTAACTTGGAAAATATTTCCAAGTAGCTTTGGGACCTTGGTGTCCTATTTACGGTGGACACATTCTGCCACATCAGATGGGGTCAACATTTCCTCCAGAAGAAGGACTTGTATCCAGGCTAGAGCATCTGCCTCATGACTTCTGGCAGTGTGGATGGGGTGTGAGTGGAGTAGACATATACCATACTTGGATGGATGCACTGAATTTAGTGCATATTTCCCAAATGTTTTTCTACTGTTCCACTCCTCAGAAGGGTCTATTTAACATACCCCAGGCTTCTTTGTGCCATTGTGGCATCCACGTTGTTAACACTTTCCATACTGCCCAGCTGTCAGGGGCCAAGTCAATTGGCATGGGTTCATACATCAACACAATCCATATTAATCTCATTTTGCCCACTTGACTACTTTTCGTTTCTTCTCCAACTAAAGTACATCAAAATCCAGTAGGACAGCAGAACATCACCAAATAGAAAAGTTTCCCTGGCAGCTGCCATCAGTGTACCATGTGGCCACTGAAGGCAAGCCTAACCCTTCCTTTACTTGAGGGAGGAAAGGCATAATGTTGGTGAGTTCTAGAAGTTAGGCTGGGCTGATATAAGTGACCAACCCTAGTAACCAGTGAAGTTCATGAGACAGTGGGCTGGTATTGTAAGTGCTCTTTTGCTGTATGTAAACATGCAATTTCTATAAGGTGCTTACCTGGGTACAGGCACTCAGGTTTGCTGAACATATTCTTAATCAAATCTACTGGCAGAGAAGTTTGTATCATCAAGGGAATGTCAGCGGTCAGTTCTTTCATTTGATGCAGTGCAAGGCGTATAGCTAATAGTTGTTTCTCAATGGTATTATACCCAGCTTCTGTATCTTTCCATAACTGAAACCAGAATCCTAAAGGGATTTCTCATTTCGTCTGTGCCACAAGCCCCAAACCTGTAACTCTTCTAGTTACTTACATCTAATTCACAACCCATATCTGACATTAATACCCCCAGGCCCTTTACTTGTTTTACTAGCATTTTTGCCTTTAAAAAAGCCTCTTGTTACTTAACACCCTGATCTCATTGTCTTCCTTTCTTAACCAAGGCATATAAAGATCTTAATATCTGTACTAGATGGGGAATAAAAGGTCTCCAGTAACCCAATAAATCAACAAAAACCTCTATTCCCTTTACCATTTTAAGGATTGGGGAGGCATGTATTTTATCAATGACTATTTCTGGAATTACTTTTATCTTACCCAACCACATGATGCCCAGGAATTTTACTGATTGACCCGGGCCTTTAATCTCATCAGTATTCACCTCCCACCCTTGTGACTTTAAGGATGCCTGTAATGACATGGCTGCTTGAGACAGGGAGGATAAATCATCACAAGTTACAACATCATCTATATAATGATAAAGCACCATCTCTCTGGCAATATCTATTTTTCCAAATCTCTGGTTACCATCCTGTGACAAACTGTGGGACTATGGAAATACCCTTGGAGAAATGCCTGGAAGTTCCATTGTCTCCCCCATTCCATCTGAAGGAGAATTGGTCTTGGGATTCAGGACTTAATGAAATGCTGAAAAAGTTGTTAGATAGATCCAGTACATAATGATATGTCTTATGGATGTCACGATATTTTCTATAAAAAAAAGACCATGTTAGGCACTGTGGCATGGATGAGCAAATAATCTTATTAACTTCTTTATACTCTATTATCATTCATCAGGTCCCATTATATTTCTTTATAGGCTAAATTGGACTGTTGAATGGGCTTTGAGCAGGCCTGATTACCCCCATGTTTTCTAATACTCTTGTGATAGCGGTGATCTTATTATGCCTCCTAGGTAGCTTATACTGTTTTACATTTATTACTCTCTGGGAACAAACAGCTGTATAGCTTCCAATTTTGCACCACCCATCATAATGGGTTTCTCTACTGGGATATGCAAACTGAATTAGCCTGTCATTGTAGTTAGATCAGGTTCTCTAAAACATCTACACTCAAAATATACTCAGGAATGGGGACAATATGTACTAGAGAGATCTGTAGGTAGAGATTAGTTTCTCAGACCTTGATAATTTCCCCCATAAACATTAATACCATTTATTTCTCCCAAAAATTTCAAAGGGTTTCCATAGATAAGCGTGCAAACAGCCCCAATGTATGTTAGAGCTAGAACAGTCTGTTAGTGTGAGACCAATAATTGGTTAATTCAACATTGGACCTCCAGTTGCTCACTATAGCACACACTAGAGTGAAACATTGGCCTAACCCCTAGTGTCAAGGCATAAGGTATATAAATCCCTGAAACACCTCCATTAACAGAGAAGTACTCAATGACATACTAGGTTCTTTGAGCCTTCTTTCAAGAGAGTAAACTGCTTAAACTTAGGCAATACCTTCCACATGCTTAACAAAACAGAATTGGGTTATCTGCCTATATTTTCTCTCAGGGTGCTAGATAATATTAAATATCACCACAGTTGTTTAAAAAAGATCTTGATGGGCCTTTTTCCCACCATTTTATCGTCAGCAGGATCCTTGCTTTTCCTAGGTTCTCAGCCCATTTGTTTCTCTTATGATAGTTTCTTTAGGTTTCACGTAAGACAATCATAGCAGTTACTGTAGCAATAGGTTGATTAACCATAGGGGTAAGGACAGATACTAAAGTCCTATACCATGTCCGTGGGGGCTTACTGCAAGATACAATCTTTCCTACCAGTGAAAAGTACTTCTTCATGGAGGCCTCTAAAATACTGGACATTGAGTTAAAATGGTGGAGGAGTAGGGGGACACTAAGCTTGGCTCATCCCTCAAACACAGCTAGATAAATATGAAATCACTCTGAACACCCAAAAAATCAATCTAAGGACTGAGAGAATGAACTGCACGCCTACAGGAAAAAATTTTTAAAAAGGCCACCTCGTGGAAGGATCTAGCTTCTTTTGAAAAGCAGACTAAAACACCCCTAGTTAAAACTTGCCACATAATGGACAAGATCCAAACACCCCACCCCCATTTCAAGCAAGGAGAAACTTGAAGATTGAACTGAAGGAAAAAGAACCAAAACACAACAGCAGAGTGTACACTCTAAAATGCCCCTTAAATATCAGGCCCAAGATAGTATTGAACCTTTTAATATAGCCATTACACTCAGGAATAGGAAACATAACAAGCTTCCTAAAAATCACACAGAAAAATAGTGACCTAGGCAAAATGGCAAGATGGAGGAATTCACCCCATAAGAAAGAACAGGAGGAATTAATAGACAGGGATTTAATAAAAACTGACATAGGTAAGAAGCCTGAACCAGAATTTAAAACAACACTCGTAAGAATACTAGTTGGGTCTGAGGAAAGCATAGAAGACACTAGAGAATGCCTTACTGCAGATATAAAAGAACTAAAAAATTGTCAGGCTGAAATAAAAAATCCTATAACTGAGATGAAAACTGACTGAATTCAATGACAACGAAGATGTATGAAACAGAGGAATGTATCAGTAATATAGAAGACAATATTATGGAAATTAATGAAGCTGAAAAGAAGAGGGAAAGTAAAGTATTCAATCACGAATGTAGACCTAGGGAACTCAGTGACTCCTTAAAGTATCATAACACTGGTATCATAGGAGTTCCAGAAGAAGAAAAGAGGGTAATGGGGGCAGAAGGTTTATTCAAGCAAATTACAGCTGAAAACTTCCTTAATTGGGGGAAGGATGCAGACATCAAAATTCAAGAGGCACAGGCAACTCCCATCAAATTCAACAAAAGTTGACCCATACCACGAAAATTCATAGTCAAATTCACAAAATACATAGACAAGGAAAGAATCCTGAAAGAAGCAAAGGAAAAAAGTCCTTGACCAACAAAAGAACACAAATCAGATTTGCAGCAGAACTGTGCACGGAAACTTGACAGGCAGGAAGTGAGTGCTGTGATATATTCAACAAGCTGAATGGTAAAAATATGCAACCAAGAATACTTTAAACAGGAGTGCTGGCATTCAGAATAGGAGAGATAAAGAGTGTCCCAGACAAACAAAAGCTAAAGGAGTCTGTGACCAATAAACCAGTCCTGCAAGAAATATCAAAATGGAGGGGCACCAGTGTGGCTCTATCATTTAAGTGTCCAACTCTTGATTTCAGCTCAGGTCATGACCTCGCATCAGGATCCCCACTCAGTGGGGAGTCTGCTTGAGATTCTCTCCCTCTCCCTCTTCTCCTCTCCCTGCTCATACTCTAACATAAAAAAATAAAACTTAAAAAGAAAAAAAAGAAATATTAAATATTAGAAGGGATGCTTTCAGTGGAAAGAAAGACAAAAAGCAACAAAGATTAGAAAGGAACAGAGAACATCACCAGAAACACCAACATTACAGATAACACAGTGGCAATAAATTCATATCTACCACTAATCACTCTGGATATAAATGGACTAAATGTTCCAATCAAAAAATACAGGGTATTGGAATGGATTAAAAAAAAAAATCATCTGTATGCTGCCTACAAGAGACTCATTTTAGACATAAAGACCCCTGAAGATCGAAAGCGAGGGGATGGAGAACCACCTATCATGCTAATGGATGTCAAAAGAAAGCCAGGGTAGCCATGCTTATATCACACAAACTAAATTAAAAAAAAAAGACTGTGGGTGCCTGGGTGACTCAGTCGTTTGGGCATCTGCTTTCAGCTCAGGTCATGATCTCAGGGTCCTGGAATCAAGGCCTACATAGGGCTCCCTGCTCTGTGGGGAGCCTGCTTCTCCTTCTCCCTCTGCCCCTCCTCCCTCCTTGTGCATGTTCTCTCTTTCTCTCTCTCAAATAAATAAATAAAATCTTTAAAAAAATAAAAAATAAAATAAAAAAAGACTGTAACAAAAAAATTAAGAAGGGCACTATATAATAATAAAGGGGTCTATCCACCAAAAAGATCTAACAATTGTAAATATTTATGTCCCCAACTTAGGAGCACCTGAATATAAAAAATAATTAATAACAAACATAAAGAAACTCATTGATAGTAGTACAATTATAGCAGCAGAATTTAACACCTCACTTAAAGCAATGGACAGACCATCTAAGCAGAAAAGCAACAAGGAAACAATGGCTTTGAATGACACACTGGACCAGATGGACTTAACAGATATATTCAAAGCAAACAACAATAGAACAGATCAGCAAGACTGTCTAGTTGGTTCTTTGAAAGAATAAAAAGATTGATAAACCCCTAGCCAGACTTATCAAAAAGAAAAGAGAAAGGACCCAAATAAATAAAATTATGAATGAGAGAGGAAAAAATCACAACCAACACCACAGAAATAGAAACAATTATAAGAGAATGTTATGAAAAATTATATGCCACGAAATCTGACAATCTGGAAGAAATGGGTAAATTCCTAGAAGCATATGAATTACCAAACCTGAAATGGAAAGAAAGAGAAAATTAAACAGACTCATTTTTTTATTTTTTATTTTTTTTAAAGATTTTATTTATTTATTTGACAGAGAGAGATCACAAGTAGGCAGAGAGGCAGGCAGAGAGAGAGGAGGAAGTAGACTCCCTGCTGAGCAGAGAGCCCGATGCGGGGCTCAATCCCAGGACCCTGAGATAATGACCTGAGCCGAACGCAGAGGCTTTAACCCACTGAGCCACCCAGGCACCCCAAGAAAATTGAACAGACTCATAACCAGCAGAGAAATTGAATCAGTAATCAAATATCACCCAATAAACAAAAGTCCAGGGCCAGATGGCTTCATGGGCAAATTCTACCAAACTTTTAAAGAAGAGTTAATACCTATTCTCAAAATGTTCAAAAAAAAAAAAATAGAAATGGAAAGAAACTTCTAAGTTCATTCTAGGAGGCCATCATTACCTTGATTCCAAAACTGGACAAAGATCTTACTAAAAAAAAAAGAGAATTACAGGCCACCATCCCTGATGAACATGGATGCAAAAATTATCAACAAAATACTAGTAAACTGAATCCAACAGTACATTGAAAGAATCATTCACCACAATCAATTGGCATTTATTCCTGGGCTCTAGGGGTGGTCCAATATTCCCAAATCAATGAAGGTGATGCACCATATTAAATAAAAGAAAGAATAGGAACCATATGATCCTCTCAATAGATGCAGAAAAAGCATTTGATAAAGTACACCAACCAATTTTGATAAAAACCCTCAACAAAGTAGGGATACAGGGAACATACCTCAACATTATAAAGCCATATATGAAAGACAAGCAGCTAATTTCATCCTCAGTGGGGAAAAACTGGAGTTTTTCCTCTATGGTCAGAAAGAAGACAGGAATGTCAACTCTCACCATTGTTATTTACCACAGTATTGGAAGTTCTAGCCTTAGCATTCATACAACAAAAAGGTATAAAAGATGATGGACATTGGGAAGGGTATGTATTGTGGCGAGCACTATGTATTGTGTAAGACTGTTGAATCACAGACCTGCACCCCTGAAAAAATAATACATTATATGTTAATTTAAAAAAAAGTACCCAAATCGGCAAGGAAGTTCTTAAACTTGTACTATTCACAGGCAACATGATACTCTATGTAGAAAATCTGAAAGACTTCATTAAAATATTGCTAGAATTGATACATGAATTCAAGAAAGTCACAGGATACAAAATCAATGTACAGAAATCTGTTGCATTTCTATACACCAGGAACAAGGCAGTATAAAGAGAAATTAAGAAATTGATCCCAGTTACAATTGCAACAAACAGCATAAGATACCTAGGAATAAACCTAACTAAAGAGGTAAAAGACCTGTACACTGAAAACTGTAGAACACATATGAAATAAATTGAAGAAGACACAAAGAAATGGAAACACATTGCATGTTCATGGATTGGAAGGACAAATATTGTTTAAAATGTCTATACACCCAAAACAACTATAAATTTAATGTAATCCCTATCAAAATACCATGAACATTTTTCATGGAGCTGGACAAACAATCTTAAAATTTGTATGGATCCACAAAAGACCGAATAGCCAATGCAACTCTGAAAAAGAAAATCAAAGCCAGAGGCATCACAATTCCAGATTTCAAGCTTTATTACAAAGCTGTAGTCATCAAGACACTATGGTATTGGCACAAAAACAGACACATAGATCAATGGAACAGAATAGAAAACCCAAAAATAAACCCACAATTATATGGTCAAGTAATCAACAAATCAGGAAAGAATATTCAATGGAAAAAAGACAGTCTCGGGGTGCCTGGGTGGCTCAGTGTGTTAAAGCCTCTGCCTTCGGCTCAGGTCATGATCTCAGGGTCCTGGGATTGAGCCCCACATCGGGCTCTCTGCTCAGCAGGGAGCCTGCTTCCCCCCTCTCTCTGCCTACCTCTGCCTAGTTGTGATTTCTCTCTCTCTGTCAAATAAATAAATAAAATCTTAAAAAAAAAAAAAAAGGCAGTCTCTTCAACACATTGTGTTGGGAAAACTGGGAAGAAATATGCAAAAGAATAAAACTGTACCACTTTCTTACACCATACACAAAAATAAATTTAAAATGGATGGAAGACCTAAATGTGAGACAGGAAACCATCAAAATCCTAGAGAAGGACACAGGCAGCAACCTCTTTGACATCAGCCATAGCAAATTCTTACTAGACAAGTCACTGGAGGCAAGGAAAATAAAAGCAAAAATGAACTATTGGGACATCATCAAGATAAAAAGTTTCTGCACATTGGAGGAAACAATCAACAAAACTAAAAGGCAATCTTTGGAATGAGAGAAGATGTTTGCAAATGAAATATCTGATAAAGCATTAGTATCCAAACTTTATAAAGAACTTGTCAAATTCAACACCCAAGAAACCAAATAATCCAGTTGAGAAATAGGCGGACAATGGAATATTATTCAGGCATCCAAAAGAATGAATTCTTGCCATTTGCAATGAGGTGAATGGAGCTAAAATGTATTATGCTATGTGAAATAAGTCAACCAGA
This sequence comes from Potos flavus, assembly GCA_028534135.1. NCBI lineage: Eukaryota > Metazoa > Chordata > Mammalia > Carnivora > Procyonidae > Potos > Potos flavus. The sequence goes on from CM052901.1 coordinate 51,159,947, forward strand.
GAAAGACAAATGCCATATGATATCTCTCATATGTGGAATTTAAGAAAGAAAACAGATGAACATATGGGAAGGGGAAAAGAAAAAAAAAAAAGGAGAGAGGGAAACAAGCCATAAGAGACTCTTAAGGATAGAGAATAAACTGAGGCATGATGGAGAACAAACTATTGGAGAACAAACTGAGGGAAGTAGGTTGGAGATAAGCTAGATGGATAAGGTGATGGATATTAAAAAGCCACTTGTGATGAGCACTGGGTATTGTATGTAAGAGATGAATCACTGAATTTTACTCCAGAAACCAATATCACACAGTATGTTAACTAACAAAATTTAATTTAAAAAATAAAATAAAATATAAAAAGAAAAAGATGGACAGGAGACGTGAATAGACATTTTCCAAGAAGCTGTATAGATGGCTAACAGACACATGAAATCATGTGCAACATTACTCATCATCAGGGAATACAAATCAAAACCACAATGAGATACCACCTCACCCCTGTCAGAATTGTTAAAATTAACAACACAGGAAACAACAGATGTTGGCGAGGATGCGGAGAAAAGGGAAACACTCTTACACTGTTGGTGGGAATCAGAGATGGTGCTGTCATTCTGGAAAACAGTATGGAGGTTCCTCAAATAGCGAAAAATAGAACTACCCTACGATCCAGAAATTACACTACTAGGTATTTACCCAAAGTATACAAAAATATTTATTTAAAAGGACACATACACTCCGATGTTTATAGCAGCAACAGTAGCCAAATTATGGAAAGATCCCAAATATATATGTAATCTTGCCATTTGCCTGGACATGGATAGAGCTAGTGTGTATTATGTTAAGTGAAAAATGTCAAAGTAAGACAAATACCATATGATTTCACTCATATGTGGAATTTAAGAAACAAAACAGATGAACATAGGGGAAAAAGGGAGGCTAAGCATAAAGCAAACTCAACTATAGAGAACACAATGAGGGTTCCTAAAGGGGTGGTGGGAGGGAGGATGGGCTAAATGGGTGATGGGTATTAAGGAAGACACTTGTTATGTATGATGAGCACTGTGTGTTATACATAAGTGATGAATCACTAAATTCTTCTCCTAAAACTATTATTACTGGAATTTAAATTCCAGAAATAAATAAATAAATAAATAAATAAATAAATAAATAAATAAATAAAATAAAAATGATTTAAATTATTATAACTGGAATTTAAATAAAAACTTGAAATAAGAAACATAGAAATAAATTTAAAAAGAAAAGAAAAAAGACCCTGACAGATGAATAAATACAAAAGGATAATTGCTGACAGAGGGATGCAGAATAGGTCAAGAGAACACTTACCTTGGGAGGAGGGGATGGAGAAGAGGGAAACTGGCTGGTGGAGAGGGCTTTTAAGAAAGGCTTCCTGGAATAGTTGACAGCATTTCTGAGTTAACTCGTGAAAAGTTAACAGAAGGTTGTGGGCAAAGATTCTAAGCAATAGGGATAACATTTAGGAAAAACCTGGAGATGAGAGAGGTGTATTGCACTTTAAGAAACTGGCTCAAATATAGTGTGCATGTAGGGAACTGGTAATAATGGAAAACTACAAACTCCTAACAGGCACTTTAATATTCTCGTTTTCCTCTCTCTCTCTCATTTTCCCTTCATTATTTCCTTTCTCCATTTCTCTTTCTCCCTTTTCTGTAATCTGACCCCTTTGCCTCTTCACTATTTTCTCCAGTTACTCCTCAAGTCATACTCTTTGCTCTAGACAGACTAGTATCTTCACTGCCTTCAAATGTCCTATAACCATTTCTGTTCCTGTGTCTTTGCTCACGCTGTTTGCCCTACTTCAAGTGCCCTCTCTGCTTATGCCTATCAGAGATGGTAAGCTCAAATGTGTACAAAGATCAGATAGGTAACGTAAATGAGTCAAGCTGATCAGGTGTAATACAATAGGTTATGCTAGGGGTTATGGTAAACTTCAGTTTTCTCATATTAAAATGGGATTATAAAATCAAACTTAGAGTCTTTGTTAAGAATCAAATGAAGGGGGCACCTGGGTGGCTGTGGGTTAAAGCCTCTGCCTTCAGCTCAGGTCATGATCTCAGGGTCCTGGGATCGAGCCCCGCATCAGGCTCTCTGCTCAGTGGGGAGCCTGCTTCCCCCTCTCTCTCTGCCTGCCACTCTGCCTACTTGTGATATCTCTCTCTCTCTGTCAAATAAAGAAATAAAATCTTAAAAAAAAGAATCAAATGAAGTTATGAAAGTAAAGCAAATGATTCTGTACAATAGTGCTTACTTAACAACTGGTAATATTCTCATTTTTTCCCTGGGATTTTCTCCTTTCTTTAATTTAATATAAGTTGTAATTGCTTTTAGAATCACTGTATCACAGCTTCTTTAAAATCATTGTCAGCTAGACCCAATATTTGATTTATCTTGGTGTTGGTGTCAGTTGATGGTCTTATTCAGTTTGTGATTAAGCGTTTCATCCACACATTTAGTATATCAGACATTGTGTCTTATTTTAGGATACTCTAAGCCCTTTTAAACTCTTTTATTTTAGCAGGAAGTAACCCTATGTAACCCTCTTGCTGGAAGTGTTAGGCTTATCTCATGTCATCAGATGGACTCCAGTTTGATCCAGGAAAGGAATGCACCTACCTGGGCTGTCTTGTCACTATGTCATGGGAAGGGAAACACTGGGTCTAAGTTACCTTCTTCTTGCAAGTGGTGGACACCACATGTAGTTCACTTTCTTCCCACCATCTTTTAGAGCTTTTTTTGGTTTATCTTGGGCCATTTCCAGGGTTTATATTTTTACTTAGTGAGAAGAAAGGGGAAATGGGTCTACAACATGTTGTCTTGACAGGAAGTCTTTGCATTTATTTTTAATAAGGAAAATGATAAAAAGAAAGAAAAAAAGTGGTACAGACTGGGTGGTAGAATTAATGATGACATTTATTTTATTTTTATATTTACGTTTTTAAAACTGAAATTAATTATCCATGTGATAATATGGTAGAGTGGAATAAACAAGCTTTGTAATCCTGAGTTTGATTACTAGCTCTATAACCTCTTAGTGGAGTGATAATGGGCAAATGACTTAACTCATTTTAGCTTTACTATCTTAGAATAATGCTAATATCTCCCTTTTAGAAATTTGTGAGGATTAAGTGCAATAATGTATATACTATATTTTAGCACAGTCTGGTTCATGATATGGTAGTTATCTTTATGTATTATCAGCATCTTCTAGAACCCCATTCCCTTCTATGCCAGAGGTCAACCCCTCTGACCACTAAGTGATTTTTAGAGTACTTTCTCTACTCTTGAGATAAAAATAAGTAGCTTCCTTCTAAAAATGGCCAACTTCCAGTCTATGGGCTCTCTCTGGCAAAGACCCTACATGGTGTGCCGTACACATCTGTTCAAATACTTATTTTTTTCTCCTTTGTCTTCCAAAAGCAGGGATCCCCATTTCAGAATTCCAGCAGATGTTTCTTTATTTAAACTGTATTAAGTAAGAGGAAGGAAAGAGAGACAGACATACACAAGAAGGAAAGAGGTCTGGGTCATAGCACTACATTTATTCAGAGGCCACAGTGCCAGGAAAAATGTGCACACCAATTGTAATTTGTTTTTTCCGTTGTATTTGATTTTTTTTCAAACAGGAATTTCTTGTTTCCTTAGACACTAATTAAATGTCAGTTAGTGAGAACCAGCCAGCAGACTTTCAGTGCAATTATGGATAGCCAAATGCTGTATTTATTATAGCCCCTTAGCAGGAAATTTGGTAGGGTATTTTGGTTTCAATGTAATAGTTGGTTTTGTCTTCATGTGTAAGTGTTTTGTATGCAGTGGACTCAGAAATATATAACAAGGGAAGAATTATATTTAGGGCAGTTTGTTATTCTGAGATTTGAGCCTATCTTTTATTTTATAAGCTTTTATACATCAAGCTGATTGAGAACTTTGTTGGATCCAGAGAACTGTTATTCTTTAGAACATATAATTACTCCAACTAACCCATTACCTCAACCTGTGGCTTTATTTTAGATTCAAATTTGCTCACTCTTCTCATCCATGAATTCTAACTCCAGGTGCTTCAGCACTATGCAAGAAAACATAAAAAATTCAAAGTAGTGACTAGGTATCAAATGGACCAAAGGTCCATTCTAAACTGTTTGGATTCAGTTGTTTTTGTAACTGAACTTAATCACTCTGGTCAGTAGGAGAATGTAAAGTCTGGGAGGAAATCTGTGTTGAAGAAAAGTCCTAGAGGACTAACCAGAAAATTAATTGTGACCAGCATTGGATTCAAATCCCTTTCTTTGGGTGTTTGGGCTCTAGATGAGGCAAAGAATAATATGGATTATCCTGGTTAAATTCACAGGAACAACTATGGCTTTGACATGTAGGTAGATGATGGATTATAGAAATATTTACTAAGTAGGAAGCTAACTGATTTGGACACCTCAGTTGTCCCTCATTAGCAAAGACAACTATCTTGAAAGGAGACATGGCATGGTAGAAAAGAATTGGCCTTTAGAATAAGAATTAGGATACTTTTAATTACCTTTATTATGTATGTGACCTTGAGGAGGTTATATAATCTCTCTAGGTCTCAGCTTCCTCATTTTCAAAATGGGGTTAATGAAACTTTTTTAATTCAACCAATAAGGAAAACACTAATAACACCAAAGGAAAATGAGTAAAGAGAAAAAGAAACTTACAGAACCAAATATAAATGACTGAAAAGTATGAAAAATTTCTAACCTCACCAACAATAAAGAAATACACACTAAATGTGATACTATTTTGCTTTTTTTAAATTATCAAAAATTCCAAAAGTAATAATCTAGTCTTGGTAAGGGTGTGGTAAAATTAACATTCTCCTACCCTCATGGAATGTAAATTGGCACAACTTTTCTGGGAAACAATTGCAAAGCATACCAAAAGACTTCAAATATTTCATAACCCATAACCTTTGATACATGGATTTCCCTTCTAAGAAACTGGCCAAAGAGAATAGTCAGAAATCCAACAGACATTAATTTACAAAGCCACTACTGCAACATCATTTATAATAACATTGGAAACCTAAAGGACCAACAATAAGAAAAAGCTCAAATAAATTATGATTTATTCCTTTAATGGAATATTCTGTGAACATTTAAAATGATATTTTAAATAATATTTAATCTTATGAGAAAACATTCATAATGTGAAGAAAAAGAGAAAAAAATATATATACAGTGATGCCCCAATTTACAAATACACATATATACTGTACGTGTATGTTTATAAAAACAAGGAAAGATTTGAAAGAACTATTTCAAATAGTTAACTGTGAGAAGATTATGTCATCTTTTATCTTTTTGTTTTATCTTTCTACAACTTTCAACGTCACTACAATGAACATATTTTCATAATGGGAACAATAAAGCATGATAGCAGGATGGTTGTGAGGATTAAATGAGCTAGCTCGCCTATTGACTTACACAGAGTAGATGTGTAGGTTTTATCTTTTAAAATTTTGGTTTATTGTTTTTTACTTGACTCATATATTATAACCACAGTGAGAGTCCTGACATCCTCCTCACCTTTGCTTCCAGTTCCAAATCCTGCATGTTTTTGTAGTTCAGACTCAGAATTCACTTCACTCAAAACTCACCTTTTCTCTGATATTTTTCTCTTGTAGATTCCTTCAAAATGTATACATAGGGGGGCAAGATGGCAGAGAAGTAGGAGACGCTGCTACAACCGGTCCCCTAAAGTGAGCTGGATATCTACCAGAACACGCTGAACACCATGAGATCAGCCTGAGAAGTAAGATTTTTCACTTCTGGATCTCTACAGGAGCAGAAGGCAGCAGCAGAGAGGTAAAGCAGAGTGGGAACACGTGAACCGATATCTGAGGATAAACAGAAGGGGGAGGGAGCCACCAGAAGCGACCCAAGGACAGTGATATCCCAAAGGAAAGTACCCTGTGGTCGGGGACCAGCATTAACTTAGAGCCCGGTTAAAAACAATTAAAAAGAGCAAAAGAACTTAAGGAGCAACCAGTGGAAGTGGGTGGTCATGGGCACGGACCTAAGCCCACATTCCCGGGAAGGGCACCAACCGCATCAAAGAGACACTGGCGGGGGATCCAGTCTGTGGTTCATGAACCTGCAGCTTTCTGCCCCTGGCACCATTTAGAGGGCAGGGTGCACTCCTGCAAGCGCCTTGGAGAGCCTGACGTGGCTCATGAGCCTGCAGCTTTTCTCTATGTGCAGCGCTCCTTGGACTGGGTGCACTCCCCCAAGCCCCTGAGAGACCTGGTGGGAGCCCTAGCCGGCGGTCTCTAGGACCGCGGGACGTCCGCCACCTGCCCCAGGGTCTGGGCGCTACCAGCGGGCGCCCTAGCCACTGCCGCCCGAGAGAATGTGGCTGCTTGGGGCAGGAATCTGAGTGCACCTGGCGTGGACCAGGAGACCGGACAGCAGTCACGGCGACAGCAGCCACCAGAAACCAGTTTCCTGGACCTCGAGGCTTTGGTTGCGCGAGGGTGCAGAGGCCACTGAGGGCCTCTCAGGGCCACTGAGACGGTGGCTGGGGCTGCGCACCGCCTGTGGCAGGCTGCAGTGTGAGCAGAGCTTGCAGAGGGGGGACTGTATTCTGGACCACCCAGACAGGGGAAGACTGAGGCTTCTCTGTGATGCGGAGGTCTGGGTATGGGCAGACCCCTTGCTTGGACTCTCTGAAAAGGTGAAAAAACTGCAAAAGAGCGAAAACCTCCAAAGAGCAGAAGCTTGAAAAACTGTTTTCCACAGAGCCCAGCCCCTGGATTGGGGAGCAGGGCGACTCAATCCAAGCAAGATTGACTGGAAAACAATGCGACAGGCCCCTTCCCCAGATGACAACCCAAAAACAAGAAGACAATAACCACAGGGCCCCCATAAAAATATAAAACCCCAACAGCAGGGGAAATCAATATATTAACCTCCCAATAATACCCTAAAACCTGTATATTTCATAAATACAAGTTTTTTTCTTTCTTTCTTTTCTATTTTTTGCCATTCTCATGTTTCTTGGTTTTTTTTTTTTTAACTTTTTTAAACTACTTAACATTACAGCTAGTGGCTTAATACAACGTATCAAAGAGTTATAACCACCCTCCCATCTTATACGTCTGTCAGTGTTTCTACGTATCTGCTTTTGTTCTGGTATTATATAAACTTTATTCTTGAGGTTCATTCTGACTAGGTTCTTTTATTTCTTGTCATACACTTTTGTCGGTCTTTACGTTTGTTCATGTTTGTTTATATACCTTATAAATCTTATTTTGG
>CM052901.1:51167766-51253291 GCA_028534135.1 Potos flavus
GCAGAAGACATGAACAGACACTTCTCCAAAGAAGACATACAAATGGCTCACAGACACATGAAAAAATGTTCATCATCATTAGCCATCAGGGAGATTCAAATCAACCACACTGAGATACCACCTTACACCAGTTAGAATGGCCAAAATCAACAAGACAGTAAACAACAAATGTTGGAGAGGGTGTGGAGAAAGGGGAACCCTCTTCCACTGTTGGTGGGAATGCAAGTTGGTGCAGCCACTCTGGAAAACAGTGTGGAGATTCCTCAAGAAATAAAAATAGAGTTACCCTATGACCCTGCAATTGCACTACTGGGTATTTCCCCCAAAGATGCAGATGCAGTACAAAGAAGGGACACATGTACCCTAATGTTCATAGCAGCAATTGCCACAATCGCCCGACTGTGGAAAGAGCCAAGATGCCTTTCAACAGATGAATGGATCGAGAAGATATGGTCCATATATACAATGGAATATTATGTCTCCATCAGAAAGGATGAATACCCAACTTTTATTTTAACATGGACTGGACTGGAAGAGATTATGTTGATTGAAATAAGTCAAGTGAAGAGAGTCAATTATCACATGGTCTCACCTAAGTGTGGAGCATAAGGAAAAACATGGAGGACATCAGGAGAGGGAAGGGAGGGATATATTGGAGGAAATTGGAGGGGCGAAGAACCATGAGAGACTATGAACTCAGAGCAATGGACTGAGGGTTTTGGAGGGGAGGGGGGTGGGGGGATGGGCGAGCCTGGTGGTGGGTATTGAGGAGGGCATGTATTGCATGGAGCACTGGGTGTGGTACATAAACAATGAATCTTGTAACACTGAAAAAATAAAATAAAAGTATTTGGGAAAAAAAAAGAATATAAGACCTATTCTTAACATAGCCATTACTCTCAGGAGCAGGAATATAACAGGGTTTCCTAACAACACACACACACACACACACACACACACACACACACACACACACACAAAAACCAGTGACCTAGACAAAATGACAAGATAGTAGAATTGATCCAAAAAGAAAGAACAGGAAAAGTCAAGGTCAGGGATATAATTAAAACAGATATAAGTAAGGTGCCTCAACCAGAATTTAAAACAACAATCATAAGGATACTAGCTGGGTTTGAGAAAACCATAGAAGACACTAAAAAAAAATCTCTTACTGATGAGATAAAAGAGCTAAAAACTTCTCAGACTGAAATAAAAGAATGCTATAACCAAGATGGAAAACTGGATGCATGCGATCACAATGACGAAGGACAAATAAGGAGAATGAATCAGTGATATAGAAGATAAAAATATGGAAAATGTTGAAGCAGAAAAGAAGGAAAGAAAAGTATTGGATCATGAATATAGATTTAGGGAACTCAGCCACTCCTTAATGCATAACAACATTTGTATCATGGGAGTCCCAAAAGATGAAGAGAGGGAAAAAGGGCCAGAAGGTTTACTTGAGCAAATTATAGCTGAAAACTTCCCTAATCTGGGAAGGCAACAGACATCAAAATCCATGAATCATGGAGAACTCCCATCAAATTCAACAAAAGCCAGCCAACAACAAAACATATCATAGTCAAATTCACAAAATACACACACAAGGAAAGAATCCTGAAAGTAGCAAGGAAAAAAGTCCTTAACCTATAGGGGAAGACAAATAAGGTTTGTAGCAGATCTATAAAAAGAAGAATGGCAAGCCTGAAGTAAGTGGCATGATATATTCAAAGTGCTGAATAAGAAAAATATGCAGCCAAGAATACTTTATCCAGCAAGGCAATCATTCAGAGTAGAAGGAGAGATAAACAGTGTCCCAGAAAAACAAAAACTAAAGGGGTCCATAAGCACTAAACCAGCCAGCATGAAATATTGAAGGGGACCCTTTGAGTGGGAAAAGAAGACCAAAAGCAAAGATTAAAAAGGAACAGAGAACATCACCAGAAATACCAAAATTGCAGATAACACAATAAAACTAAATTCATATCTAATAATCACTCTGAACTTAAATGGACTCTAAATGCTCCAATCAAAAAACACAGGGTATAAGAATGGATTAAAAAAAAAAAAAAGACCCATTGATATGCTGCCTACAAAAGACTCATTGTGGACCTAAGTACACGTGCAGATTGAAAGTGAGTAGATGGAGAACAATCTATCATACTAATGGACAAAAAAGAAAGCCAGAGTAGCCATACTTATATCATACAAACTAGATTTTTTAATTTAAATATAATTTAGGTAATATATAATATATAATATATATACCTAATATAATTTAGGTAATATATATATATATATATATATATATATATATATATATATATATATACTATTAGTTTCAGGGGTAGAATTTAGTGATTCATCAGTTGTACATAACACCCAGTGCTCATTACATCAAGTGCCTTCCTTAGTGCCCATCACCCAATTACTGTATCCCACCTCCACCACCCACCACCCCTCCAGCAACCTCCACTTGGTTTCCTACAGTTAAGAGTCTGTTATGATTTGCCTCCCTGTCTGTTTTTATCTTATTTTATTTTCCCTTCCCTTCCCCTATGTTCATCTGTTTTGTTTCTTAAATTCCACAAATGAGTGAAATCATATGGTATTAGACAAATTAAATATAAACCAAAGACTGTAACAAGAGGTGAAGAAGGGCACTACATCATAATTAAGTGGTCTATCCATCAAGAAGACCTAATGATTGTAAATAGTTATGCCCCCAATTTGGAAGCACCTAAATTTATAAATCATTTAATAACGAACATAAAGAAACTCATTGATACTAATACAATAATAGTAAGGGATGTTAACAGCCCAATTACAGCAATAGACAGATCATCTAAGCAGAAAATCAACAAGAAAACAATGACTTTGAATGACACACTGGACCAGATGGACTTCGCAGATATATTCAGAACATTTCATCCTAAAGCAGCAGAATACACATCCTTTTTGAGTGCACATGGTACACTCTCCAAAATAGATCACATACACGGTCAAAAACGGTCCTCACCAATTACAGAAAGATTGAGATCATATCATGCATATTTTCAAACAACAACTCTATGAAAATTGAAATCAACCACAAGAAAAAATCTGGAAAGACTATAAATACATGGAGGTTAAAGAACATCCTACTACTGAATGAATGGGTAACCAGGAAATTAAAGAAAAAAAATACACAGAAGCAAATGAAAATGAAAATATGACTGTCCAAAAACTTTGGGATGCAGTAAAGGTGGTACTAAGAAGGAAATACACTGCAATACAGGACTACTTCACGAAGCGAGAAAAATCTCAAATACACAACCTAACCTTACACTTAAAGGAGCTAGAAAGGGAACAGCAAATAAAGCATAAAGCCAGGAGAAAAAAGGAAAGAATAAAGATTAGAGCAGAAATAAATAGAAACAAACAAACAAACAAACAAACAAAAAACCTAGAACATTTCAACAAAACTAAGAGCTATATCTTTAAAAGAATCAATAAAATTGATAACCCCCTAGCCAGTCTTATCGAAAAGAAAAGAGAGAAGACCCAGATAAATAAAATTGTGAATAAAAGAGGAAAGATCACAAACAACATCATAGAAATATAAAGTATTACAAGAGAATATTATGAAAAGTAATATGCCAACGAACTGCAATCTGGAAGAAATGGATAAACTCCTAGGAACATACGAACTACCAAAACTGAAATAGGAAGAAATAGAAAATTTGAAGAGGCCCACAACCAGCAAAGAAATTGAATCAGTAATGAAATCTCCCAACAAACAAAAGTCCAGGACCACACGGCTTCCCAGGGGAATTCTACTAAACATTTAAAGAAGAGTTAATTCCTATTCTTCCCAAACTGCTCCAAAAAATAGAATTGACAGAAAACTTCCAAACTCCTATGATGCCATTATTACCTTGATTCCAAAACCAAAGACCCCACTAAAAAGAAGAATTACAGACCAATCTCCCTGATGATCATGGATGCAAAAATTCTCAACAAGATATTAGCAAATTGAGTCCAAACAGTACATTAAAAGAAGTACCCACCACAATCAAGTGAGATTTCTTCCAGGCCTGCAGGGGTGATTCAATATGCACAAATCAATCAATGTAATACAGCACACTAATAAAAGAAATATTAAAATCCATATGATCCTCTAAATAGATGCAGAAAAAGCATTTGACAAAATATAGCATCCATTCTTGATAAAAAAAAAAAAACTCAAGAAAGTAGGGACAGAAGGAATATATCACATCATAAAGGCCATATATCAAAGACTGAGCTAGTATCAGTCTCAGTGGGGAAAAATTGAGGTCTTTTCCTCTGCAGTCGGGAATAAGACAGATGTCCACTCTTACCATTGTTATTTAACATAGTACTGGAAGTCTTAGCCTCAGCAATCAGACAACAAAAAGAAATAAAAGTCATCCAAATCAGCAAGGAAGACATCAAACTTTCACTATTTGCAGATGACATGATACGTCATATAGAAAACCCAAAAGACCCACCAAAAAATTGCTAGAATACATGAATTTAGCAAGTTGCAAAATCTATATCTTGCTGGTTGCAAGATATAAAATCAATATACAAAAATCTGTTGCATTTCTATACACCAAAAATGAAGCAACAGGAAAAGAAATCAAGGAATCCATTGCATTTACAATTACACCAAAAAGCATAAGATATCTAGGATTAAACCTAACCAAAGAGGTAAAATCTATATTCTGAAAACTGTAGAATGCTTATGAAAGAAATTGAAGAGAACACAAAGAAATGGAAAAACGTTCCATGCTCATGGATTGAAAGAACAAACATTGTTCAAATGTCTATACTACCCAAAACAATCTATACATTTAATGCAATCCCTATCAAAAAACTACCAGCGTTTTTCAGAGAGATAAAACAAACAATCCTAAAATGTGTATGGAACCAGAAAAGACCCCAAAGAACCAAAGCAATTCATGAGAAAGAAAAGCAAAGATGGAGGCACCACAATTCCAGGTTTCAGCCATATTACAAAGCTGTAGTCATCAAACGGTATGGTACTGGCACAAAAACACATAGATCAATGGAACAGAATAGAAAACCCAGAAATGAACCCACAAGTATAAGCTCAAATAATCTTTGGCAAAGCAGGAAAGAATATCCAATGGATAAAAGACAGTCTCTTCAACAAATGGTGTTGGGAAAACTGGACAGCAACATGCGGAAAAATGAAACTGGACCACTTTCTTACACCATACACAAAAAATAAATTCAAAATAGATGAAAGGCCTAAATGTGAGACAGGAAATCATCCTAATCGTAGAGGGAACACAGGCAGCAACCGCTTTGACCTGGGCTATAGCATCTTCTTATTACACAAAAGCAAGGGAAACAAAAGCAAAAATAAACTATTGGGACTTCATCAAGATAAAAAGGTGCTGCACAGTGAAGGAAACAATCAACAAAACTAAAAGGCAGCCTATAGAACGGGAGAAGATATTTACAAATGATGTATCTGATCAAGGGTTAGTATCCCAAATCTATAAAAATGTATTAAACTCAACACCCAAAAAACAGTTAATGAGCAGAAGTCATGAACAGACAGTGTGCCGAAGACGACATCCAGATGGCTAACAGACACATGAAAAGATGCTCAACATCACTCATCATTGGGGAAATACAAATAGACACTACAATGAGTTACCTCCTCCTACCTGTCAGAATGGCTAAAATTAACAACTCAGGAAACAGCAGATGTTGGCAAAGATGCAGAGAAAGGGGAACCCTTTTACATTGTTGGTGGGGGTGTAAACTGGTGCAATCACTCTGAGAAATAGTATGGAGGTTCCTGAAAAAGTTAAAAATGGAACTATCCTATTTGCAGCAATTGCAATACTAGGTATCTACCCAAAGGATAGAAAAAGGGGCACATGCACCCTAATGTTTATAGCAGCATTATAAACAATAGCCAAACTATAGAAAGAGCCCAAATATCCATCAGATAATGGATGGATAAAGAAGCCCAAATATCCATCAAATAATGGCTGGATAAAGAAGAGATGGATAAAGTTTCTTAAAGAAGAAACTTCTTCGGGGCGCTTGGGTGGCTCAGTGGGTTAAAGCCTCTGCCTTCGGCCTGGGTCATGATCTCAGGGTCCTGGGATCGAGCCCCGCATCGGGCTCTCTGCTCAGCAGGGAGCCTGCTTCCCCCTCTTTCTCTGCCTGGCTCTCTGCCTACTTGTGCTCTCTCTTTCTGTCAAATAAATAAAGTCTTTAAAAAAAAATTTATAAAAAAAAGAAAAAAAGAAGAAACTCCTTCTTTATATATATATGTATAGTGGAATATTACTCAGCCACCAAGGAGAATGAAACCTTGCCACTTGCAACAATGTGGATGGAACTAGAAAGTATTATGGTAAGTGAGATAAGTCTGTCAGAAATAAGTCCGTCAGAGAAAGACAAATACCATATGATTTCACTCATATGCGGAATTTAAGAAACAAAACAGATGAACATACGGGAAGGAAAAAAATGAGAAAGGGAAGCAAACCATAAGAAACGCTTAACTACATTGAGGAGGGTATGTGCTATGGTAAGTGCTGTGAAATGTGTAAGCCTGAGGATTCACAGACATGTACCCTAGGGCAAATAATACATTATGTGTTAATTTAAAAAAAAGAAAAAGAAACGCTTAACTATAGAGAACAAACTGAAGATTGATGGAGGGAGTTGGGTGGGGAATGGGATAAATGGGTGAAGGATATTAAGGAGGACATATGTTATGATGAAAACTGGGTGTTGTATGTAAGTGATGAATCACTAAATTCTACTCCTGAAACCAATATTACACTATATGTTAACTAACTAGAATTCAAATAAAAAATTGAAAAAAGAAAAAAACAAAAATAAATAAAACACATACACTCCAATGTTATGCCTGTTTGTTTCTGTAGTATTGAACACCATCACTGGGATCCCTCATTGGTAGGGCCCATATCTCCAGTTCCCAAGCACTAGGAATCAGGATTGAAGATCAGTTGAAATTCTACAGTTTTACTTTATGCTGCTCCCCACCCCTGTTTCCCCTTTGCACGGGATTTTGGCCTGAAACTTATGTGGACTACTTGGGCTGTGAGTTTGACATTCAACTAATGCTACTCTATTGCCTGCATACAGCCTAAATTGGAACAAGTATAGGGAAAGCCATCCAGTATCTCCTTGTTCTGGGCTGCTCTACAAGTATGCACTGTTCAGTGATGCTTTCCGTGAGTGAGAATGTGATTTTAATTGCACCATCCTGCTGACTCCCTGAGTATAGATCTTTGCCAAAAGGGTTTGGTTCTTTTCCAAATCCAAAGCATGAGCATTTTGAAAACTTCCTAAGTACAGCCTTCAGGAAGCAACATTCTGGAAAAAAATTATTTAGTATAGACTCTTGGAAGGATAGGTAGTAAGAAACCCTTTTATACCCCCACAAACTCCAGGTACTTCATGCTACCTGTGTTTTTTCTGTTTATAAAAATATTGCTTTCCTGGGACCCTTAGTCATAGCTGACTTTATAGATCTAGGAGTCCTCTACTTTTGGCACTTCCTATTCCTAGAAGGAATCATTCTCTGCCCAAATAAATAGGATCCAATGAACATGGGCCCCTTTATGCTCTGTTTCTACCATTTTGGAGATATCAGGCCTGCCTGCTGATGCTAGAGCAGATTAATAGTATGTATTCGATGGGGAGAAGCAACCTCTGCAGCCCCAAGGCATCTTGGGGCAGTTTTCTGTCCTTGTAATCTTCACAGAGCTCCTGCCCTGGCCCAGTGGAGACAGAAAGAGTATGACAGGGGCAAAGTGCAGAAAACTGTACCGTTAAGCTTGGTAGAAAAATGTCACCATCACTAGCACACTGTAGGTTGTCATTCACAGACATTTGTCTAGACTGATTACCAACTGCTCCAAGTTCCCTTATTGAGCTTCCCTGAAAACTCCTGCTGGCTTGGATCACAGACTTGCCCACAGACTGACTCTTACACTTCCCACACTCCAATTTGTTATGTCTTTCTTTTGACCTGGTAGCTAAGCCTGGCAAGTCCTCAACTCTATTTTGACTCCATATCCTGAGTTTCAACATCCTGTCCATGCTTTCCCAGGACTTCACCTAAACTTGTTTCTATTTTTTACTACTACACTCCCAACTTTGCAGCTGGTAAAAACTTTAGCTCACTATGTATCTGAGATATAAGGATAAAAATAAATCGCTGAAAGATTTAGGAAATCACCTGGAAGCAGAGGCAGTCACTAAATGACCTTTTACAGACCCCTCTAGATCTGATAGTATTTTAATATGTGTGTGAGTGTGTGTATTCAAAATATATCTGCAGTAAGTCCAAAAGATTGCAGATGTCTCATTTGTTGTCAGAACTCCTTTATCATACCCACTGCAGTCCATTAGGGATTTATAGAATGTTTTGTCTATTCTTAATTCACTTATAAAATCTATAAAGGCAAGAATCATGGTAGCTCACATTTATCTGACTAATATTTAGTATTGGAGCAATTGCTGCACATTTCTCAACTTCATACAGTATCTCTCTATGGCAATTAACACAGATAATCACACTCTCCTCCTGGAGTTTATTACTTTCATTCCATGGCATCATTCCTCATGGTTCTCCACCTCACACTCGCAGAACTAATGGCTTTTCTTTTGATGCACATCCCTTAAATATTACTGTTCTTGAGAATTCTGTCCTTGGCCCTCATTTTTCATACTGTGCCCTTGCTCTAGGTGATCTCATCTATGCTTTAACTACCACCAACATAAAACTAACTCTTATACCCAGCCAAGAGCTCATTCCTGAACTCCTTACACCTGAAACTGATATCTACTGGACATCTCCAGTTGTTTGTCCCACAAAAATATCCATGTCCAAAGTCAACAAGCCCAAAGTTGAATTCATTTCCACCTCAAATTAACCCTCTTTTAGGCTTTTTTTTTTTATATCAGGCAGCACCCACCATTCATAAACTCAAGTCAAAAATCAGTATATAGCTTTTTATTCTTTCCAATCACTCAGTAGGTTCTTTTGTTTATTTATTTTTAGTTTAATGTAGGTTTTTAAGGTTTTTTTGAGCTAATTGGCATACAATAAACTGCACATATATAAAGTGTATAATTAGATACATTTTGACACATAACAAAACTATGAAACCATTACTATAATCAAAATGATAAACATTTCCACTATCCCCAAAAGTTTCTTCACGCACTTTGTAATCCTTTCCTCCCACCCCTCTTCATATTGCTCATATCTCTGCAACTAATTTGTTGTCTGTCATTATATATTAGTGTTTGGGCTGTACAGAGTACCCCCTCCAAATTCATATGTTGAAATTCTAACCCAGTACCTCAAAATGTGAACCTATTTGGAGATAGGGTCTTCATAGATGTAACTGAGTTAAGATTAGGGTGGGCCCTAATCCAACACAAATGGTGTTGTCACAAAAAGGAGAAATTTGGACATAAACACACATACAGGAAGAATGCATGTGAATATTAAGGCAGAGATCAGGGTGATGTTTCAAAGTGCCAAAGAGTGCCAAAGATTGCCAGCAAATGACCAGAAGCTACAGAAGAGGTAAAATAATAAATGTTTCTGCTTAGCTCTCAGAAATAACTAATCTTGCCAGCACATTGATCTTCAATTTCTGGCGTCCAGAAATGTGAGACAATAAATTTCTGTTGTTTAAATATTCAGTTTATGATACTTTATGATACTTTGTATCATACTCTGGCATTTACTAGAATTTATATAAATGAAATCATACTCTGGTGCATTATTTTTATAGTTTTTTATTATTCTTTTCTATAGCTTCTTTCAAAGCATAATTATGTTTAGATACATTCATATTAAATCAATAGTCCATTCTTTTTTATTGCTGGGTAGTATCTCATTACATGCATAGACTACAATTTGATTGTCCACTCGCCTGTTGGTGGACTTATGTATTCTGTCTAGTTTGAGATTATTAAAAATAAAAATGCCATAAGCATTATGTACAAGTCTAACAAAATGTGCTTTCATTCTTTGAGTAAATACCAAAAGAGAGTGGAATGCCTGGATCATACATTATCCACTTTTTTTTTTATTAACACATAATGTATTATTTGCCTCAGGGTACATGTCTGTGAATCCTCAGGCTTACACATTTCACAGCACTTACCATAGCACATACCCTCCCCAATGTCCATAACCCAGCCACCCTATCCCTACCCGCCCCTGCCCGCAGCCACCCTCCATTATCCACTTCTGAAGAAACTGCCAAATTATTTTCCAAAGTATTTTGCAAAGTACCATTTTACATTCCCACCAGCAGTATATGAGAATTTCAGTTCCTCCAAATCATTGCCAATACTTAGTACAGTAAGGCCTTTTAATTTTAGCTATTCTAATAGGTGTGTAGTGATATTTTATTATAACTGTGAATAAAGAGAATTCTACTTCTTCCTTTCAATGTGGGCATATTTTATCTCTTTATCTTGCCTTACTATGCTGACTAGAACATCCAATACAATTTTTAATAGAAGTGGTAAGAGTATAAATCCTTGTTTTATTCCTGATCTTGGGGAGAAAGTATTTCATTTTTCCCCATTAAATATTATGTTAGCTATAGGTTTTTTATAGATCTTTTTAGTTGTTTTGCTGATTTTAGACATGTAGGTAAATCCTGTCCATGTTACTTCATCTTGGTCAGAGATGGAAGTCTATTTCTTGCCACTATAATTTCTTAGTTGGGTTTATATAACAGCCTTCTGACAGCTTTCTATGCCTCCAGTCTTGCCCTCTTCTGATTCAATCTTTATACCAGAATGAATTCTTAAATACGTAAATCTAATAATGGTATGTCCCTGATTAAATCCTTTAATTCTCTTCTCCTCATAGTCTCCCCACCATGGCCCACATCTCTTTAACATGGTATCTAAATTCCTTCCCAACGAAACTCTCTGCCTTGTTTTTCAGCCTTCCCTTTACTCCTCTCCCCAACTACAGCACTGTATGTTCCCAAAACACCAACCTACAGTTTATTACCCACAAAACCACATAATTTTTCCAAACTGTGTGCCTTTGCTCATACTGCTCCTTCTGCCTTCTTTGCCTATTTAAAATCTACTCATGATTCAACTTGAATAGCAACTGCTTTATAACATTATTGAATTAAGTATGCACTCAAATTAATATTCATATTAAATATATTCATCTATGTACAACCTATAATCAAATCATAAACCTATCAGTAGTACACATTACACACTTCAGGAGCCACTGAGCCATATAACTGCAATTCTATCACTTTCCCAAGGTCTCATAACTAGTGACAGAATTAGTATTACAACCCAGGTCTTCCAAACTCCTGTATTGAATGTATTCTAATAGACTGGGCTGTATTTATATGGATACCCATCCAAAAGAAAAATAGAAGAATAGAAGTGGATCGAGAAATCAGATGAAGATAATAGAAAATGCTAGCTTAGTGCAAAATAGTGAAGGTCAACAGGAATATATAAGAGATACAGAAAATAGGGTGGAGCACATTGACTGAGAAGTTCTAATGCCAGATGACTCAGAAACTGACAGCGGCTTTTATATCCAGCTTCAGGCAATTTTCCCTCTGTAGTTCATCCCTGGATCTTGTCACATGTATAGCTTATACCTAGCCATTTAGCCTAAGGCTCTAGTCTACTTGCTATGCCCTATGCACAAGATTGCTCATCAGGCAAAAAATCCCCAAGGCTGAATTTCTCAGTTATCTATTTCTCTTAGGAAGTTCACAGGATTATACTTTCAAAAAAGATAGAAAACATAGGTGGTGGGAAACACATTAATTATACTGAGTACAAATCTGGGAGTCAAAGTTTTTGGATCCTCATTTTCTCCCACTGATTCAGATTTAGAAAAATAAATGTTTCAAGAAGTTTCCAGAATAAACATTTACCAGGGTCCAATTCGGAGCTAGACTCACCATTAAGGCCTATTTTTACTTGCAAAGGAGTGACTATGCTGGCATTCACGTAGAATGAACACCCCTTAATGAGGTCTTTCAATGGATCAGCCAAGCAGAAATACTGGTTTTGGACCAATTCCTTTCCAAAAATTACCTTGTAGAATTCCTTCCCATGAGATAAGTTACTGCATATTTATGATCTAAGCTTAATGGGTATTGCTGATTCTAAAAGAGCTATAACAATCCAAGTAGAATGACAGCAGTCTAAATTATGGAGTACTAGACTGGACTCTGCTGAGAAAATTACACTACGCCCACCATAAATCCCCAATAATGACTTTGTTTTGTCTTAGTTATCATAGAAAGGAGATGAGAGATCTATTTTTTCTGATGTATCCAAAGAACTTCAGAAAAATCAAGATTGATCCTTGACTGACCTGCTGAATCACATTATATACCCCTCCACCACAACTCATACACTCACACATTTTCCCCCTAATATTAACATCTATTTGCTTAAATTTCATTCTGGTAGTAACATACAGTGTAATATTAGTTTTAGGTGTGCAATATAGTGATTCAACAATTCTATACATTACTCCGTGCTCATCATGATTAGTGTACTCTTTAATCACCATCACCTATTTCGCTCATCCCCCTACCCACCTTCCCTCTGGTAACCAACAGTTTGTTGGTCTGATTCTTGGTTTGTCTTTCTCTCTTTTTTTCCTTTTCTCATTTTTTTCTTAAATTCCACATATGAGTGAGATCATATGAAAGTTGTCTTTCTTTGACTGACTTATTTCACTTAACATTATACTCTCTAGCTCCATCCATGTTTTCACGAATGGCAAGAATTAATTCTTTTTATGGCTGAGTAATATTCCACTATATATATGTGGTATATACCACATCTTTATCCATTCATTTATCAATGGACACTTGAGCTGCTTCCATAATTTGGCTACTGTAAATAATGCTACAATAAAGATAGGGATGCATGTATCCCTTTGAATTAGTGTTTTTATATTCTTTGGGTAAATACCCTGTAATGTGATTACTGGATCATAGGGTAGTTCTATTTTTAACTTTTTTAACAACCCCTGTACTAATTCCACGGTGGCTGCACCATGTTTGCATTTCCACCAGTGATGCAAAAGGGTTCCTCCACATCGTTGACAACATTTGCTTCTTGTGTTTTTTATTTTAGCCCCTCAACAGGAGTGAGGTGATATCTCATTGTAGTTTTGATTTGCATTTCTCTAATGATGAGTTATGTTGAGCATCTTTTCATGTGTCTATTGGCCATCTGTATGTCTTCTTTGGAGAAATGTCTGTTCGTGTCTTCTGCCCACTTTTTAATTAGATTGTTTCCTTTTTAGATGTTAACACTTTTTTAGTATATTTTTGAGATATAATTGACATTAATATTATATTAGTTTCAGGTATAAAACATAATGATATGATATATATATCACAATAAATTTAATTAATATCCATTGCTACACATAGTTACAATTTCTTTTCTTATGATAAGAACTTTTTTAAATTTTATTTTATTTTTTCAGTGTTCCAAGATTCATTGTTCACGCACCACACCCAGTGCTCTATGCAATACGTGCCCTACGATAAGAACTTTTAAGATCTACTCTCTTAACTCTCTCTCTGTGTCAAATAAATGAATAAAAATCTTTAAAAAAAATCTACTCTCTTAAGATCTTCCAAATATGCATTACCAGTATTATTAACTATAGCAATTATGCTGTACATTACACTCCCCAGACTTTTTTTTTATAACTGGAAGTTTCTACCTTCTGACCACCTTTACCAATTTCACCTACTTTTCTACCCCTCCCCATCACTGGCCACCACCAATCTGTTCTTTCTAGCTATATTTTTTGGTTCATTTGTTCTATTTTTTGTTTTAGGTTTCACATAAAAGTGATATTATATGGTATTCGTCTTCCCCTGCCTGATGTATCTACCTAGAATAATGCCTTTGAGGTCCAGTCATGTTGCTGCCAATGATACCATTTCCTTTCTTTTCTATGGCTAAATAATATTCCATTGTGCATATGTACCATATTTTCTTTATGCATTTATCTATCAATGGACGCTTCAGTTGTTTCCATGTTTTGGCCATTGTAGATAATGCTGCAATGTACATGGAGTGCAAGTATCTTTTCGAATTAGTGTTTTTGTTTCCTTCATATAAATACCTAGAGGTGAAATTGCAGGATTGTGTTGTATTTCTATATTTAGTTTTTTTGAGGAATGTCCCTACTGTTTCCACAGTGACTGCACCAATTTTCATTCCCAGCAATAGTGCACAACGATCACCTTTCTGCTACATCCTCGCCACACTTGTTTTCTTGTCTTTTTGATAATAGACATTCCAACAGGTTCATGAGGTGAGATCTCATTTTAGTTCTAGTTTTAATTCTCCTCGTAATGAGTGATGTTGAACAGCTTTTAGTGTACTTGCTGGCCATCCATATGCCTTCACTGGAAAAATGTCTATTCAGATCCTCTGTCCATTTTTAATCAGATTAGCATGGGTTTCTTGTTTTTTGTTTTGTTTTGTTTTGTTTTTTTGCTGTTGCATGAATTCTTTATGTTTTGAATATTAACTCCTTACCAGATATATAATTTGCAAATATTTTCTCTCATTCTGTAAATTGGCTTTTCATTTTATTGATTTCTTTTGCTCTGTAGGAGATTTTTAGTTTGATTTAGTTGTGCTTGTTTTTTCTGCTTTTTTTGGCCTTTTGTTCATTTCAGTGTCAAAACCAGAAAATCATTGCCAAGGCTGATGTCAATGAGCTTACCACCTGTTTTCTTTTAAAAGTTTTATGGTTTTGTTTCAGGTCTTACATTATGTTTTTACTCCATTTTGATGTTTTGTGTGTGTATGATGTGAGTCAGTGGTTCAATTTTTCCAACATCATGTATTAGAGACTGCTCTATCCTCATTGTATATTCTTTGTTCTTCTGTCATAAAGTAACTGACCATGTAGGCATGGCTTTATTTCTGGGCTCTCTATTCTTTTCCACTAATCTATGTGTTTGTTTTATGCCATTACCATACTGTTCTGATTACTGTAACTTTCTAAGATAGCTTAAATTCATGAATGCCTCCTTCTATGTTCTTATCTATCAAGATATCTTAGCCTTAACAGTGTCCTTTCCTGGCTTTTTTATTCAGAGTAATACTGGACTCATAAAATGAGTTTGGAAATTTTACCTCCTCATCATCTATTTATTTATTTATTTTTTGAAAAGTTGGAGAAAGATTGTCTTCTTTTTAAAAAGACTTATTTATTTGTTCATTTGAGAGAGAGAGAGAGTAAGCAGGGGGTAGGGGCAGAGGGACAGGAAGAGAGAATCCCAAGCAGACTCTGTGCTAAGCACAAAGCCTGATGCGGGGTTCGATCTCATGACCTTAAGATCATGACCTGAGCTGAAACCAAAAGTCAGTTACTTAACTGACTGAGCCACCCAGGTGCCATGGAATTATTTCTTCTTTAAATGTTTGGTAAAATTTACCAGTGAAGCCACCTGATCCTGGCCTTTAACACACTGGTAGATTTGTTTTATTACTGATTCAATCTTCTTACTAGTAATTGGTCTTTTCAGATTTTCTATTTCTTTCTGATTCAGTCTTGCTGCATTGTATGTTTCTAAGAATGTTTCCATTTCATTTAGGTTGTCCAATGTGTTAATTTACAGTTGCTCATAGTAGCCTCTTATCTTTTCTTTTTCTGTGCTATCAGTTATATACCTCCTCTTTCATTTCTGATCTTATTTATTTAAAGTATCTCTCTTTTTTTCTTGGTGAATCTAGAAAAAATTGTCAATTTTGTTTATCTTTTCAAAAAAGCAGCTCTTAGTGTGTCATTGATCTTTTCTATTGTCCTTTTAGTCTCCATTTCATTTATTTCTACTGTGATCTTTATTATTTCCTTCTTTTTAAAACTTAAGACTTAGTTTGTGGTTTTTCTAATTCCATATGTGTAAATTTAGGTTATTTATCTGAGAATTTTTGTCTCTCGATATGGGCATTTATCACTATGAACTTCCCTCTTAAAACTCTTCTTGCTGCACCCATAAGTTTTGGTGTGTGATAGTTCTACTTTCATTTGTCTTGAGGTATTTTTAAATTTCTCCTTTGATTTTATCACTGTAGTCAGAAATGATACTTGCTATGATTTCAATCTTAAATTTATTGAGATTTATTTTGTGGCCTAACATATGTTCAATCCTGGACAATGTTTCATGTGCACTTGAGAAGAATGTTGTTTTTGGGTGGAATGTTCTATATATATTAAATATATCTGGTCTAATGTGTTGTATAAGGCCAATGTTTCCTTATTGATTTCCTGTCTGGATGATCTATCCATGAATAGTAGTGCATTAAAGTCCCCAACTATTACTGTATTGTAGTTTATTTCTCTCTTTAAATATGTTTATATTTGCTTTGTATATAAAAGTATACCTATAAAAAAAAGTGTACCTCTGTTCAGTGCATAAATATTTATAAATGTTATATCTTCTTGTTGGACTGACCCCCTTATCATTATATAATGACCTTCTTTGTCTCTTATTACAGCTTTGTCTGATATAAGTATAGCTATAGCTACATCAGCTTTCTTTTGGCTCGCATTTACATGGAATGGTTCTTTCTATCCTTTCAACATCAGTCTGTGTATGTCCTTACGACTGAAGTGAATCTCTTGTACATAGCATATAGATGGTCTTGTTCTCGTATCCATTCAGTCACTCTATGTTATTTAGCTGAAAAATTTAGTCCATTTACATTAAAGTAGTTATTGATAGGTGTGGACTAATTGCTATTTTATTCATTGTTTTCTCGCTATTTTGTAATTTCTTTGTTCTTTTCTTCCCTTGTCCTCTTTATTGATTCAGTGATTTTCTGTGGTAGTGTATTTAAATTCCTTTCTTTTTTATCTTTTCTGTATTTACTATAGATTATTGTTATTGTTATTATTATTATTTGTGGTTACCAAGAGGCTACATAAAACAACTTATATTTATGGCAGTCTATTTTAAGTTATAACAATTTAAGTTGGAATTCATTCTAAGACTCTACGTTTTTACTCCCTTCCCCATATTTTATGTTTTTGATGTCATAGTTCCCATTTTTTATTTTGTAAGTCCAGTAACAAATTACTGTAATTGTAGTTATTTTTACTACTTTTGTCTTTTAACCTTCATACTAGCTTTCTAAGTGATTAACCTACAACATTTGCAACATTAGATTATTATGAATTTTACTATATATTTACCTTTACCAGTGAGATTTATACTTTCATGTTTTCAGGTTACTAATGAATTTCCTTTCATTTTAGCTTAAAGAAGTATCTTTAACTTTTTTGTGGGTGGACAGTTTAGTGGTGGTAAATTCCTTTAGCTTTTGCTTTTCTGCAAAACTCTTCATCTCTCCTTCAATTCTGAAGAACTTTGCCAAATAGAGTATTATAGGTTGGCAGGGTTTTTTTTTTCTTTCAGTACTTTGAACATATCATGCCACTCCCTTCTGGCCTGCAAAGTATCTACTGAAAAATCTTATAGTCCTGTGGGGGCTCCCCTCTACATAAAAAGTCATTTTCTCTTGCTGTTTTTAAGATTCTCTACTTGTCTTTAACTTTTGACACTTGAATTATAATGTTGTAGATATCTTTGGCTTCATCTTATTTAGAACTCTGTAAAATTCCTGAATTTGGATATCCATTTTTTTCCCAAGTTTAGGGACATTTTCAGCTGTTATTTCTTTAAGTAAATTTTCTGCCCCTTTTCTCTTCTTCTCCTGGAATCTCTATAAAGTAGATATTTACCCCTCGGTGTTTTATACATCCTTTAAGCTATTTTACTCTTTTTCATTCTGTTTCCTTTTTGATGTTTTGATTGGATAAGTTCTACCACCCTGTTTTTAAGTTCACTGATCTTTTCTTCTGCTTCGTCTAGTCTGTTGTTGAACCCCTTTATTATATTTTTCAGTTCAGTTATTCTATTCTTCATTTCTGTGGTTTGATACTTTTTTATATATTTTCTAAATCTTTATTGAAATTCTCACTTTGTTCGTGCATTGTTCTCCTAACTTTGGTGAGCATCTTTATGATCATTATTTTGAACTCTTTATCAGGCATATCACTTATTTCTGTTTCATTAATTTCTTTTCCTGTGGTTTTAATTTGTGCTTTCATTTGGAATATATTCTTCTATTTCTTCATTTTCCTTGACTCCCTGTGTTTGTTTCTATGCATTAGATAAAAGAGCCACTTCTCCCAGTCTTGAAATAGTAGATGAACCTTATTTTTCAAACTTGCCCTAGCTTGTGGTTGTCTCTCAAAATTCTGTGATTGTCCAAGCAGACTACTTTGTTCTTATTGGTTCCCAGTAGCTGAAAGTATGCCAAGGCCTGTCGTTGTCTCATAGCAGAGGATCTCAGTCAGTAGCTACATTCAGGATGATTGGGAGCTGTAACCTCAGGTAGCATCCTTTAAAGTATTCAAATGTACCTTTTTCAGTGGAAAACTGGGAGATGGGTACTTTTTGTCTGCTCCTGTGCACTGAGCCCTCAGGTGATAGCCAGTTAATACCTATTTCTTTATTTGCTACGTCCCCTTTGAACCTATGAACACAGCTCCACTGTGATAGCTGGGCTATCAAGGAATGTGTCCTCTGGATAGCAGCATCAAAAACCAAGGTGTCCAACCTGTGTACAGTGTCCCTTCTTAGGGATATCAGTGACTGGGGACAGGGCTCAAAGACAATGTAAAAATGGCACCTGCTGGCTTTCTGTTCCTGGAGTGGTTGCAGGCAGGCCTTATATGCATGTTTAATTAGAAGACTGCCCCTTATGCCATGGTTATAAAAATAATGTAATAGGCCTCTTTCTCAGAAAGACTGGGTGTTTCATCTGCTGCCTCTCCATTGCATACTGGGAAGTTTGCCAATTAAGTACTGTTTCTCCATTTGTTACAGTCTTGTGGGTTCCACAAATATAAACCCCAGTGGTCACCTGAGGCAGACAATCAAGGGGTGTCCCCTTGGAATCAGCTCCAAAATCCAGGGTACCAGATGTGCTTGCAAGGTCCTTTCCAGGAGATACTGCTGTTCTGGAGTGTGGCAGAGGGAGAGCACAAAGATGGTACCTTCTGGGCTCCATGGTCTTTGGAGAATATTTCAGTAGGTCCTTAAATGTGTGTTAAATTAGATGCCTGCCCCTCAGACCAAAGCCTTAAGATAAGCAAACAGGCCTCTTTCACAGAAAGACTGTACATTTCAATCAGCTGTCTCTGTGCTGGGCCCTGGGATGTAGCCATGGTGAGTCTGCATGAGCCTTTAAGTCCTATTTCTTAGTTTGCTATATCCTTGTGAGTCTCATGAATGCAAGTACCATTGGCTTTCAAAGCTAGATGTTTTGGAGGGTTGAATCTCAGGTGCAGGTCTTAAAAGTTGCGGTGCTACCAAAGAGCAAATAATCCATTCAAGAAATGGGCAGAAGACATGAACAGACATTTCTGCAAAGAAGACATCCAAATGGCCAACAGACACATGAAAAAGTGCTCAACATCAGGGAAATACAAATCAAAACCACAGTGAGATACCACCTCACACCAGTCAGAATGGCTAAAATTAACAAGTCAGGAAACTACAGATGTTGGTGAGGATGCGGAGAAAGGGGAACCCTCCTACCTTGTTGATGGGAATGCAAGCTGGTGCAGTCACTCTGGAAAACAATATGGATGTTCCTCAAAAAGTTGGAAATAGAGCTACCCTCTGACCCAGCAATCACAATACTGGGTATTTACCCTAAAGATACAAATGTAGTGATCCAAAGGGGCACATGCACCCAGATGTTTATGGCAGCAATGTCCACAATAGCCAAACTATGGAAAGAACCTAGATGTCCATCAACAGATGAATGGATAAAGAAGATGTGGTATATATATACAATGGAATATGATGCAGCCATCAAAAAAAAACCAAAATCATGCCATTTGCAATGACGTGGATGGAACTAGAGAGTATTATGCTAAGCGAAATAAGTCAATCAGAGAAAGACAATTATTATATGATCTCTCTGAAATGAGGAACTTGAAAGGCAGGGCAGGGTGTCGTGGGGGGAAGGGAGGGAAAAAATGAAACAAGATGGTACCGGGGAGGGAGACAAACCATAAGAGACTCTTAATCTCAGGAAACAAACTGAGCATTTCTGGGGGTCAGGGGGAAGGGATAGGGTGGCTGGGTTATGGACATTGGGGAGGGTATGTGCTATGGTGAATGCTGTGAATTATATAAGACTGATGATTCATAGACCTGTACCCCTGAAGCAAATAATACATTATATGTTAATTAAAAAAAATTGTGGTATAAGATATAGGGTTCAAACTCTTTGCTCCTTATGGAGAAGCTCAGAATTGCAAGCTCCTTTCCAATTATGAGTCGCTATGTTGGTGGTATGATCTATGGTGAGATCGTGTTTCAGCCTTTCCTACCCATTTCAATAAGAGGTGTTTTTTTTTTTTCTTCTTATTCACCCAATGTGTAAGAGTCATTCAACTTGTTTTGGGTTTTGTTTCAAAAGCATTTGTTCCATATGTAGCTATAGCTTCAGTGCATCTATAGCAGGGGGTCAGTTCAGGTTCCTCCTACGTTGCCCTCTTGAACTGGATTCCCATTAACACTTCTAATTTGAAGAAGTGGCAGCTATAAAAATGCATGGGTACTAATAGCTTTAATAGGCCTGTAGGCAACTTTTCTCAATCATCCATGTTTCACCTGTGGTTATAGAACAGTCATCATATTGTGTATTTCAAAGTTCTCTGCATGAGATCAGTGGTTCTCAATGTCTGGTCCCCAGAAAAGCAATATCAGTCACTTGGAAATCTGCTAGAAATGCAAATTTTCTGGCTCCACTTAGATCTACAAAATTAGAAACTCTGGGAATCTGCATTTTAACAAGCATTACTGCTTTTTCCATTTACTTCACCTTATCCAATGGAGAGTATCTAACTGTGATTTAAATGGTAGTATGACCTCAGTACTTTTGCTCCCACAAGGGTGGTTTCCTTGTAGTCCTATACACATTCTTTTGTCTATCTTTGGTTGTTTTTTTTTTTTGTTCACGTTATGTACTTTTCATTACTCCTATCTGGAATTTTATCATGACTTCCTCTGTATCTATTCACCTCCTACCCATCCATGCTCAAGATCTAGTTACCTTCCTCCACAAAATCTTCTCTAATAATTCCACATTCAGATCTCCCTTCTCTTTATTCCAATTCTATTGTGATCAAGATTTAATTGACCCTCAAATTATTTACTGCCTGTATATAGTCTGTGATAATCTATTTGACCTTTTCATTTTACCAATTTGATTATAAAAAGGGAAATTAAGATTTTCTTGCTTCCCAACCCCACAACTCCTCAAAGACATTCGATATTATGAGGATTTAATAAATTTAATGTTATGGGGATTTAATAAATTTAATCTACTCTGACCTTTCTGATAATAACCTAGTGATTTCTGTGTAGGAAATATAGTGAAATAGATGGAAAACAGATGAAACAATTTTATTGATTATGTTTCCATTCAGGTGAGATCAGCAAATGCATAGTTGAGGAAGAAGGCATACATTTAAGTGTAATATGTCCCATCCCTCCACACTGTCTAGATCTAAAATGGATCGTGAAGAGAAGTAGCAGAAATCAGAGGGTGGAATAGGGTATGCCTGTCTACCTGACTACAAGAAATTGAATCTGACTTTTGTTCTATGCAATCTCTCTCTAATATTTTGGGGTTGATTCAAACTGTCCCTAATTACCAAAAGCAGCTTTGAATTAATAAGTGTCTGAACATATATTAAATGGAAATAAACATTCAGCTTCACACCTGTGGAAGTTCTTTCCCACTCAGGAGAGAAAAGTTAGCATATACAGATTTCGATTTCTATGAGGAATCAGCTCTGACAAGAAGTAGGAATAATGAGGTCAGTAAACCCTTGGTCAGTTGAATGTAGACAAACATCAAAGGAACCAAAATGAAAGGTAAACAACTTAGATTTTAAACTTTTCCTCTTACAGACCCACTTTGTTTCACTGAGTGTGTACCTCAGATCATAAGCCAATGCTGGCAAAATCTGGAAAATTCCACAAACTCAGTTGGGTGGCAAAAGTTTGTTTTCACATGAGAAAGGGAATTTTCTTACTCTCTGAAATCCCTAGGAGCTCTTTGAAGACCTCAGAAAATATCAGACCAACGCAGTCCCAATTTCAGTAAGATTAGAGCACCTTCTTTTTATTATTCTTTTCCCAGGACATTTGGCAATTAGTACTTCCTAAAGTTAATAGGTTATTACCTGAGAATAAAAAACAACATTATGAAAACCAAGTCTCCATGGTGAAAGCATATCAGGATGAAGAGTAAATAATTAAACAGAGCTAGGGTTTTGTGTGTTGCTTTTCTGATTTGTTAAATGACATAGCACTACATACATAAGTTAGCAACTCAACTAATTTTTTTTCAGTCATTAGAGCTGTTGCTTGATTGAATTGATTATTTATCAAGAGAAGACCAAAGGCACAATGATTGTGTTTGGTTCTGTCTATTGTCATAAACAGAACAAGAATTGCATTGCTAATGCTCTCCAAAGACTAGATTAAAAAAACAAACAAACAAACAAAAAACACCTTTTTGAAGAAGAAGCACTCATTGGTAATTGACACCACCAATTTCATAAAAGTACTGACCCATAAGACAATTGAGAAGTGGGCAGTTTCTTCTAAGGCCTCTTACATCTAAGCCACTTAAAATTAGAAATGTTTCCTGGAATCTGGTTCTTTTATTAATTAAAGCTTATTATTATTCCCTTATTAGCTAGTATTTATTGTGCTCAATAATTTACACTAATCCATTCATTTTCATAATAGCCCTATAAAAAGATATTAATGTCTCTATTTTACAGATGTAAAAACTGAGCATCACTGAGCTTGAATGACTTGATTGTTTGCATAATTACAAAGTGATGGATCAAGAATTCCAGTCCAAGCAGTCTGACTTCAGAGTCCATGCACTTAAGTCTTATTTTACACTGATTTACCTTACAACTTTCCTTCTTTGTTAATCTATTCAGGCCTATTAATGCAGAATTGTAGTTTGGAATAATTAAGAAGATGGACCTTATAGTCACACAGACATGGATTTGAATCCCAGCTCTACCACTTACTAGCTGTGTGACCTTAGGCATTTTACTTAACTTTTCTGATCTTACCTTCTTTTGCTTTAGTAAAATAAGCTTAGTAACAACCAGTTGACAGATTTGGTGTGAGGATTAAATTGGCATGACAAATGTCACATGTCTTGCACACAGTAGATGCTTAGTTCATTATCCTCTTTCCTCAAAGCAGCCTAAGTAGCTGCTCATTGACTGCCATGGATAGCCCTTGGATATGTAACCTGTTTAATTCCCCACTCTTATTCCCACCACTAGCACGAAAACTACTCAACTAGACCTGTCCTTCCTTTGCCACCCAGCCTGGTCACACCTCATGTTCATGCTCTGGAACATTTTTAACTTTTCCATTTCAAGTTATACATTTCTGTAGTCCGTGAGTGATAATGGTTATAAATATGTTACTTTTCCAAAGTTCACTATTTCTTTGCATTTTACTGGGGCCGCCTAAGGACACACTACCTTATCCCAAACATAGCACCTGCTTTCACCTGCCCAAGACCATCGATCCCCAGAACAAAATAATTAGGGTAAGTTAAATTAAAAACATAAAAAATTAAGACTCATCGTAATAGCTTCAGAGTGACAAAACTGGAAGAGGCATTAGAGGTATTGTGGTAAAATCCTCAGAGAACGGAAAAGAATTTTCTAAGATCACACAGTGTTAGAGTCAAGACTAGAAGTTAGATCCTTGAACTCTAGTCGAATTATCTTTCCAACATCTCATACTTCCTCAAAGTGTTTGGGTTTGTTTCATTCTAAGAACAAAATAAAACACTTGTTTTACCCTTGTATAAAAATAAAAACAGAGAAAAGTAAATTCTATTCAACAAATATCACAAACAATAAAGGTCAATATCAAATCTCTTTTACTGAGATAATTAACAAATGCTGAGTTAACTGTCTCTCCTGCAGTTTTGTTGAATAGTGGCTCTGGTTCTCCCATGATCCACATCTCTCCAGGAGTGGCACTAACAGTCTTTTTTCTCTCATTGCCATTTCCAGACGCAAACATTCCTCCTCTAATGTACCAAAACTTTTATCCTTTGGAGCACATACCATCTAGCTCTACCATTCTTTCCTTCCACTTTGACGCCATTTGTTGACCACTGCCCCAGTCTTTTAATGAGGTCTCTAGTTCAAGCTATTTTACCATTTCAAATTATGACATCATCTAAAGAGATTTCAATGTCCATGTAAATAATCTACCTATTATCTTAGCTCTATGTGTTTTTTTAGCTTTGTACCTACAATCAATGTTTTTTACAAATTCTCCTCCCCAGGCCACATCTAAACATTACCATAAGGCAAAGCTACTTCATCTAAAAACATAAATGCAAATATCTCACTAAGGGACTCCAAGACAATCTCCCTCCACTTCTCTTCTTTCTATATTCTTTTATCCTACCTATAGTCACTTAACCCTTCCCTTTTCCCAGTGTGCAAGATGTCTCTCTTCATTTCCTTCTTTATCTGGTTTGGACACATGGACCTCAATTTTTCCCTTTACCAGGACACTCAACTCCCTTTTCCTTTTATCCAAATCATATCTGCCCTGTGAAATTCCAGTCCTGAGGCAATCTAAGCACCCTCCTTCTCTGCTGTTGAACCAAACATGTAAGTGTGGCAAGGGAGAAAACTACACAACCATACAGACAATGACCACTACAAATCCTAACAGGGCTTCAGTGTAGTTCAGAAATTCTTCTAGTCACCTCCTTCTCCCATTATCATCACGACTAATTTCAAATCTCTTTTCTGAATCCCCTTCACAACTGCCCACCTCAAGAAAATTCTATCATCTCCTATGTACTAAGAAAAATAGAGGTCATCAGGTAAGAACTTCCACGACTTACTGTCCCCAACCCTACAAATTTGTCTGTATCTGTAGCCATCCTTAACTCCTTTCCTCCTGACATCTCAGTGGAAAGAAGTATTATTCCTTCTCCTGTTTATCACTTATCACATTCTTTCTTGCTTTCTTGACAACCTTTCTATTTCTTTCCTATTATCTCTCTCCCTTCAGTATATGAACTTGTTTGAGTATCTCAACCTTAAAAACAACAATATCAACAACAATAATTCCCTGGGCCCTATTTTTCTCCTTTAATTTTCTCTATCTGCACTTCACATACAACTTTGTAAAAAGAAAAAAAAATGAGTCTTTCTCCACTTCCTCACCACCAATTTACTCCTCAACGTAGAGTAATTTGGCTTCTATTCCAACCACCAATTTCACAAGGACCACTGCTGACTTGCTATTTTCTCAGATCACTGAATCATTTTAAACCATAATCATACTTAATTTCTCTGGTCATTTACAATTAATTGAAACTTATCTTCATCCTTTGAAACCATCTCCTACCGACTTTCTAGAAATTGTTTAGTTTCCTTAAAGGGTTCTTTATTTTTCCCCCTTATGTTATTTTGTTATAATATTAAAAAAATGTTTTCAAACAAGATGTAACTTCCTGACCTTTATGGCATATGATACACTGTGAAACCAAACCAAACTTACAAATTAAACAATATTACAAAACTCATAAAACTAAAAAAACTACATTAATAGGATAGATACAATCAGTTTCTGAGACAATAATATCTATATTTCATCTAGATAACATATTATCTCTGTTTCATTAAATACAAAACTGTATTTGTTTGCTTTATGCTTGACTGGCCAATTTTATCCATTTGATTCTGAGCATAATGAATTATCATTTGAGTCACTGTAATTATCACTGTTGTTTATTTTTCTTTTTAACAATTGACTCTTTTTATCTACTATATGCTATTTTGATGAAACAGTCAAGTGAATGCTATCTATCTCAAAGTTTCCAAAAACATAATTTTCCCCTACTTCTATCTTAAACTCAATTACCTTTCAATGTTCCCTATCTTTGTAATAGCAATCATCTACCCAATTACCCAACTCAGAAATTTTGGTATTATCCTGGAAAATTCTATCTCCCCTTTTTTCTAATAGGATATAATGTAATTAGTTATAAACAGAACTAATTTGTTCCCTTCTTTTCATTCCCCTTCCCTTTAAGTCAACACCTCAGAATTGGTTATTTGAACTAACAAGAGCCCTCAAGTATTTTGTCTTTCTCCTTTCTTCCCTTTCTAATCCATTTTCATAGAACATTTAGAGTGATCTTCCTAAAGTAATCTTCCTGATGGCCTAAAATTATCATGTCACTTTATTGCCCAAAACCCTTCAGTTGCCTGTGGGTTAGGTACAGAATAATTTCAAACCCCATTAGCATGGAAAGTGAAGCCTGTGTCCAAATCATATCCATTTATCTCCTACAATGTGCACCTCTCTGTAAGTACTCAGAGAATTATTTTTGAATTGTATCCTTAAACAAAAACGTAATTTCACCAAGCATATTTCTTCCAAAAGACATTAATAATATGAAAACACCAGCTATTTCAGGACAGAATCTTCTGAGATATGACCCATTTCATCATTCATGGATGTCCAGGTCAAGAGCACAAAGTCATCTGGGTGTTTTTTAGCAAGTAAACGAATGTAACTAAGATTCTAAGCTCCATATTTTCAAAGCTGTGGGTGGACGTGACACATATGTCGTGCTCCTGGCTTTGACTGTCTTTGAAGACACTTGTGAAAATGTCATGGTGAAATCCCTGGCACTTTTTTTTTTCCTTATCACTTGGAACTGTTAAGGTTAGCATTAAGAAAGCCAAGGTTAGGGGCACTTGGGTGGCTCAATCATTAAGCATCTGACTTCAGCTCAGGTCATGATCTCAGGGTCCTGGTATTTAGCCCCAAGTGGGGCTCCCCACTCAGTGGGAGTCTGCTTCTCCCTGTACCCCTCCCACCACTTGTACTCTATGTGTGTATGTTTATGTGTCTCTCCTTCTAATAAATAAATAAAATCCTTACCAAAAAAAAAAAAAAAGAAAGAAAGAAAGTTGAGCTTAAAATAACTTAGATTTGATCTAAAGTTGTTCAAGAAGGCCATGGCCATGACTATTTGGAATGCCCTGAATATTAGAAGGCAGTGGGTGCTGATGAATAAGACATTCTTTTTCTGGAAAGAAAGAAGAAAGAACATGGGCATTATTGTTAGACACATTTGTGTTTGAATCTTGGCAGCTTCCCCTTAATTGTGTCCCTTTAGTCATTATTTAACTTTTCTGAATCCAAATTATCTGCAAATAGAGATAATAAAGCATACTATATTTTTATCACAGGATCGTTATGATGATCAAAAGATGAAATCTTGTATGTAAGAAACTACCTGGCACATAGTCAGTGTCCAAAAAATTTCTCATAACTTCATTGTTATATTATCTTAAACTGACTACCATCTTCAACTACACTGGCAAATCTACTGTAAAATAACAAAATAAAAGATCATCAGGAAACAAACATGTAAAGGGGAACAAAAGAGAAAGAGAGAAAAAGAAACCAAGAAATAGACTCTTAACTATAGAGAACAAACCGATGGTTACCAGAGGAGAGGTGAGTGGGGTATAGGTGAAATAGATGATAGGGATTAAAGAGTATACTTATCATGATGAGCACTGAATAATGTATAGAATTGTTGAATCACTATATTGTATACCTGAAACTACTATAACACTGTATATTAACTATACTGCAATTAAAATTTTAAAAACTTAATAAAAAAAGATCATGTAGAAAGAGCATAAAATTGCTTTGAAAGTACTAAAAACAATAGAACTGATGTAAATTTAACAGAGACATGTTTAAAGTACTGAGGGAACAAATCCACGGTCCAGCACATAGTAAATTTCTGACAAATTGCTTTATAATGCAAATTAAGGGAGAGAGAAAAGTAAAAAGAAGACTGTCTAATAAAGTACTTCTAAATGAGTAATCTATCAGTGGGTAAAAGATTTCATGTTATCTCAAAACAGTACCAATATTCTTAACTCCTGGTCTCTATTTCTCTGAAATCTCATAGATTATGGCTTCCAGGAATGTTTTTCTTAGATTATTTGCCTCTGTCATCTGTCCTAGCAACCTACCAATTACCTTGCCTTTTGAACACAAACTCTGCCCACGTCTGGTGCCACATAATATTTGTGAGCATGACAGAGTGTAAGATCTACATTGTGCTTCTAAATTTACCTTTAACACATACTCTCCATTTGGGTCACTGCTATTGGACAGCAACTGATGCATACAAAAGATATGAATAATAGATGGATAATAGATAGATTTTAATGGCATGAAAATGAAATACAAGAGATACCTGGGGAAAAAAATATGTCCCAAAGACTTTTTTTTTCCTTTTAAAATTGTTATTTTTATTTCAGTTAGTTAAAATACAGTCTTATATTAGTTTCAGGTGTACAATACACTAATTCAACAATTCCATACACCACCCAGTGCTTATCATGATAAGTGCACTTCTAAATTCTAAACACCTGTTTAACCCATCTCCCAATGCCCCTCCTCTCTAGTAATAGTTTGTTCCCTACAATTAAGAATGTGTTCCTTTTTTAAAGATTTTATCTATTTATTTGAGAGAGAGAGAGAGAGAGCAAGAGCCAGGGAACAGAGGGAGAGGGAGAAGTAGGCTCCCAACTGAGCAGGAAGTCTGATGTGGGGCTCGATCCCAGGATCTTGGGATCATGACCTGAGCCGAAGGCAGACACTTAACCGACTGAGCTATCCAGGTGCCCCAAGAATGTTTCTTGATTTATCTCTTTCTCTCTCTCTTTTTTTCCCCTTTGCACATTTGTTTTGTTTTTTAAATTCCATGTATGAGTGAAATCATATGGTGTTTATCTTTGACTGACTTACTTTGCTAAGCATCATACTCTCTACCTCCATCTAGAGGTATCATTGCAAAGGACAAGATTTCACTTTTTATGACTGAATAATATTCCATTGTATGTATATATATATATATATATATATATATATATATATATATATAATCACTTCTTCTTTATCCAATCATCAATCAATAGACACGTAGGCTGATTCCATACCTTTGCTATTGTAAATAATGCTGCAATAAACATATAGGTGCATGTATTCCTTTGAATTTGTGTTTTTATATTATTTTGGTCAATATCTACTAGTGAAATTACTTGATCATGGGGTAGTTCTATTTTCAACTTTTTGAGGAACCTCCATACTGTTTGCCAGAGTGGCTACACCAGTTTGCATTCCTAGCAACAGTGTATGAATGTTCCTTTTTCTACACATCAATGCCAACATTTCTTTCTTGTGTTTTTTATTTAAACCACTCTGACAGGAATGAGATGATATCTCATTGTAGTTTGGATTTGCATTTTCCTGAAGATGAGTGATGTTCAGCATCTTCCTATATGTCTGTTGGAAAACTGTATGTCTTTGGAAAAATGTCTGCTCATATCTTCAGCCCATTTTTTAAATTAGATTATTTGTTTTTTGGGGTGTTAAATTTTATACGTTTTATTATATATTTAGGGCACTAACCCTTTATTGGATATGTCATTTGCAAATATCTACTCCCATTTAATAGGTTGTTTTAAGTTTTGTTTATTTTTTTCCTTCACTCTGCAGAAGCTTTCTGTTTTGATGTAGTCCCTTCCAATAGTTGATTTTTGCTTTCGTTTTCCTTCCTTCAGGAGACTTATCTAGAAAAAAGTTGCTATAGCCAATGTCAAAGAAGTTACTGCTGTGTTGTCTTCTAGTTTTATGGTTTCAGGTCTCATCTTTAGGTCTTTAATCCACTTAGTTTCTTTTTGTATATGGGGTTAAAAAGTGGTCCAGTTTCTTTCTTTTTCATGTTGATGTCCATTTTCCCCAACACTATTTTTTTAAGAGACTGCTTTTTTCCATTGGATATTCCTTCCTGATTTGTTAAAGATTAATTGACTATAAAATTGTGGGTTTATTTTTGGGTATTCTATTCTATTGATTTATGTGTCTATTTTTGTGCCAGTACCATACTGTTTTGATCTCTACAGCTTTGTAATATATCTTGAAATCTGGAATTGTGACGCTTCTGGCTTTGCTTTCCTTTTTCAAAATTGCTTTGGCTATTCGGGGTCTTTTGTGTTCCATACAAATTTTAGGATTGTTTATTCTAGTTCTATGAAAAAAAGCTGTGGGTATTTTGACAGAAATTGCATTAAATGTGTAGAATGCTTTGAGTAGTATAGACATTTTAGCAATACTTATTCTAATGCATGAGCCTGGACTACCTTTCCATTTCTTTGTGTCATCTTCAATTTCTTTCATTAGTGTTGTATAGTTTTCAAAGTACAGATCTCTCACCTCTTTGGTTAAGTTTATTCCAAAGTATCTTATTTTTTTGTTGCAATTATAAGTGGGATTGTTTGCTTAATTTCTCTTTCTGCTGCTTCATTATTGGTGTACAGAAATGCAACAAATTTCTGTACATTGGTTTTGTACCCTGTGACTTTACTGAATTTGTTCATCAGTTTTAGCAGTTTTTTTGGTGAATTATTTCAGGGTTTCTATATATAGTATCAGGTTGTCTGCAAATAGTAAAAGTTTTACTTCTTTGTTACCAGATTCCTTTTATTTCTTTTCATTGTCTGGTTGCTGTGGCTAGGACTTCTAGTTACTATGTTGAATAAAAGTGGTGAAAGTGGACATGCTTTTGTTGTTTCTGACCTTTGGGGGAAGGTCTCAACTTTTCCCCCATTAGGAATGTTGTTAGCTGTGGAGTTTTTTATTTGGCTTTTCTGTTGTTGAAGTACGTTCCCTCTAAACCTACTTCGTTGAGGGTTTTTATCATAAATAGATACTGTTTTTGTCAAATGTTTTTTCTGCATTTATTGAAATGATCATATGGTCCTTGTTCTTTCTTTTATTGATGTGATGTATCACATTGATTGATTTGCAAATATTGAACCAGGCTTGAAACCCAAGATTAAGTCCCACTTGGTTGTAGAAAATTATTTTTTTTTAAAGTTGGATTGGGTTTGCTAGTACTTTGTTGAGGATTTTTGCATCTATATTCATCAGGGATATTGGCCTGTAGTTGTCTTTTATAGTGGTGTCTTATCTGGTTTTGGTGTCATCATTCTGGCCTCATAAACTGAATTTGGAAGTTTTCCTTCCATTTTTGGGGGAGGAATAGTTTGAGAAGAAGAGGTATATTAACTGTTCTTTAAATGTCTGGCAAAATTCACCTGCGAAGGCATCTATTCCTGGACTGTTGTTTGTTGGGAGTTTTTTATTATTGGCTTAATTTCTGTGCAGGTTATCAGTCTGTTCAAATTTACTATTACTTCCTGTTTCAGTTTTGTTTGCTTATATGTTTCTAGGAATTTATCCATTTCTTCTAGGTTGTCCAGTTTTTTGGCATATAGTTTTTCATAATATTCTCTTACAATTGTATTTCTATGGTGTTAGTTATTATTTGTCCTCTCTCATTTGAGAGAGTTGAGATTTTATTTGAGTCCTTTCTTTTTTTTTTTCTTGATAAGTCTTGCTGGAGGATTACCAATTTTATCGATTGCTTTGAAGACCCATCTCCTGGTTTCATTGATATGTTCTATTGGTTTTTGTTTGTTTTTAGTTTCTATATCATTTATTTCCTCTCTAATCTTTATTATTTCTTTCCTTCTGCTGGTCTTAGGTTTTGTTTTTCGTTCTTTTTCTAGTTTCTTTAGGTATAAGGTTAGGTTTTTTGAGATTTTTTTCTTGCTTTTTCAGAAAGTCCTCTATTGCTATAAACTTCCCTCTTACAACCAGTTCTGCTGCATCCCAAAGGTTTTGGACCATTGTATTTTCATTTTATTACCATGTATATTTAATTTTTTCTTTTATTTCCTACTTCACCCATTCACCGTTTAGTAGCATGTTATTTAACCTCCATGTGTTTGTGCTCTTTCCAGATTTTTAATTGTGATTGACTTCTAGTTTCATAGTGTTGTGGTCAGAAAAGGTGCATGGGCATGACTTTGATCTTCTTGACTTTTTGAGGCTTGTTTTGAGGGCTAATATGTGATCTATTCTGGAGAATGTTCCATGTGCACTTGAAAAGAATGTTTATTCTGCTATTTTAGGATGGAATATTCTGAATATATCTGTTAAATCCATCTGTTCCAGTGTGTCATTCAAAACCATTGTTTCCTTGTGTATTTTCTGTTTAGATGATCTGTCCATTGATAGAAGTGTTGTGTTGAAGTCCCCTACTATTATTGCATTATTACCAATGAATTCCTTTATGTTTCTTATTAACTGTTTTATGTATTTGTGCGCTCCCATGTTGTCTAAATACTTATAATTGTTATATCTTTTTGTTGGATCTTTCACATCCATTTTCGTACTAGGTGTTTCTCCATCCCCTGGTTTTCAATCTGCAAGTGTCTCTAGGTCAAAATGAGTCCCTTTTAGGCAGCATATAGATGAGTCTTAATTCCTTTATCCATTCAGCCACCTTGTGCCTTTTGATAGGAGCATTTAGTCCATTTACATTAAAAATAATTATTGATAGATAGTATTTCTTGCCATTTTATTACTTGTTTTGTGATTATTCTCTGATCCTTTCTTGTCTTTCTCTCTTTCATGGTTTGTTGGTTTTCTTTACTTATATATTCGGATTTCTTTCTCTTTATTCTTTGGGTATTTAAAAGTGGTTTTCGATTTATGGTTACCATTAGCTTTGTATATAACATTAAAGATGCCCATTTTTATTAGCTTTAATTGTTATGCCCTGTTTTTTACTTAGTGAAAGGGTTTTCTCATTCACCCTTTTTTCCCCTTCTATGGCTTCTGCCCCTGCTCACTGCCTAGAAAAGGCTTGTCATTTGCGACAGGCAAAGACAGTGAACAGCTCGTTGAAAATCTATTTTTTGGGAACAACTAATCCCCAGGCATGCTCTGCTTTAGAGGGAGGTGTGTCAAGCACTCCACATATGAAGACCTGAACATGAAGCCAATAATGGCCCAGAACAAAGCAAAGCTGTGGACAGAAACATAACTGCAAGTGTTTTAGCAGGAAACAAGCAGGTGAATTAACAGTAAAATACATGTCTTCATAACCAACGAGACACCATTACTGGTTTCACAACCTTCATTTTATTCTTCTTGAGATGAGTCTGGGAGCAAATTGGGATACATTGGTCAGAAACTAGATAATTCCTGGTCAGTGTTCAAAAGCAAAACATCTTCTCTGGTCTGCAGAGAAAGCCAATATGGAATTGAGAAAAACCTCTGAAAACACATTCAGCTCTGCTTAAACAAGATAGAATTTTTCTCTCCTTCAAGCCCTGACTAGTTCACAATTGACCTCTGTTAAGGAACAGGCAGCTATACATTTTACTTATAAATTCCAAACAGCTATTGCTCATTTACATCTCCTTCTTCAAATCCAGCCATCCCAGTTCCTCTGAGGTTAACTGCCCAGAAGCTAAGAAGAAATGTTTTCTCTATGAATGCATAATTGGTCATTGATGAAGAAACAGGCACTCACTCAGTCTTACCTGACCTAGGAAAAAAGTTTCTGACCATCTTTCCAGATGTCCATGTCAGTCAACACAATCTCCATATAATTTATAAGGTATTAAGTATCAAAAATAATGGATCTTTTCAGTTAGCATCTTGGCAGATGATGATAGCGGTATATTTTATTTGAGAAGTCAGCACAGACTTCTCCCAGTAAAACTGCAAAGAGAAAACTGTGAGTATTGGCCCCAGACCCTACTAGAAAAAGGCTGCTATTATACTCCATTACAGTTAAAGCTATGTATGTACCTCCTGGATGGCATCCAATCACATAGAACTTTTCCCTCCCTTTTAATTTTTTTTCTTTTTTATTAAAAACATGTCCTCTCAATGGCTAGACAGTGGTTTCTAATAAAGAAACAAACTGAAAATCAACCAAGGGAATGTTGTGTTGAAAGTAATGGGAGATTTTTCAGAATCACCAGTAACAAGATACATCTTTGTATCAACTTTCTGTGCTATGTGACATGCCATAGGAACTAAATGCTCCAGTCTAATGCATAACTCAGAAGTGCCAGCAAAGTGCCAGAAAGTACAAATTAAATGAGGGGAAACTGTAAAACGAAAAATGGAGTTATTTACTTAGGACTCGAATATAGCTTAAGAGTTTCAAACATGCTCAAGATTTGTTTTCTTTCTCTGAGCTCTTCTTTGAATATCTGGAAAGATATTTGGGCATCCCTACATTCTACAAAAAAAAAAAAAAAAAAACCCTCAAAAGTAAAAGATGGTAAGATAATTAAAGCAGCCTCTTTAGGAAATTAGGTTTGTATTTTGCCGATTATATTCTAAAAGTAAGACATTTTACTCTTCAATGTTCAGGTTCTAATGAAAGTCAGCATGAAGCAGTTGGAAAAGATGCTGCACTTTAGGGAAAAGAGAAGTCTCAAAGGATAAATTGAAGGTCAAAAGAGTATAGAGCAAGGGCTCTAAACTCATACAGACTTGGTTTCCCATTTCAGATCTACCAATTTTTTTATTCAACAAATATCACTTGAGTGTCTACTATATGCTAGATATTGTACTGAAATAGAATGACATTATTGCTGCCTTCATGGAACATACATCTTATGGAAAGTGATGTAGACAGACACTAAACAAATAAACAGAAGAATATTAGAGAGTTCCTTGAAGAAAATTATAATAGGGTGCAGTGACAATAGTAACGGCATACCTACTATAGATTAGATGATCAGAAAGGCCACTCTGAAGAGGTGACATCTGAACCTGAATGATGACAAAGAGCCACCCACAAGACGACCTAGTGGAAAACTATTCTAAACAGAGATAACATCAAAGGCAAAGGCTCTAAGACAAAAATGAGCTTCACTTATTAAAGGAGTGGAAAGACCGATGTACCTGGAGTTCAAGTATGAAAAAGAATAGTAAGAGATGAGGTTGGGAAATAGATAAGAGCCTTATCTTGGGCGGTTTTACCATGGTTAGGTGTTGGATTTCATAAAGACCCACTTAATAACTATGAGATTTTGGGCAAGTTGCTTAACTCTGTGTCTCATTTCCTTCACTTGTAAAGAAAGATAATACAAGTACCTGCCTCTTATGATTGTTGTAAAGATTAAAAGAGAAAATATATGTAAAGCACAGTGTCTGACACATAGTAAACATTCAATAAATGTAGTTGTTATTATATATTAGAACAAGTCTGTCTGTAACTGGGGGCTTAGAATCAGACAGGCTGTATACAAGTCATGATTCTGTCATTGACTAATTGGCTGAATGCCTTTGGCAAAGTTACTTAAGCTTCCTAAGCCTCAGTTTCATCATCTTAAAAATGAGGTTAGGAGATTTTGCGTGCTATATCTTGACACACATTGACCACCCGAAATGTATTAATTTTGTTATTGTTATTATTCAAACTCTTTCTGCTCTTATAAGTGGGAGTAAGCAGCCACTTTTGTGGAATGTTTTCTAGAAAACTTAGAAAGATTTCTTTTCCCCCAAGCCTCCCTCTTTTTCTCCTTACTGACAGAAGTTTCACCATTAAAAATGTGTTCCTTGCGCTTAAGATTCGGTCCTGGCTGGACAAAGCAGTACTGGTTAAGAAAACAAGCTTTAATAACATTCAGAAATGGAATCAAATCAGATTGCCACTTAAAGCTCTATGATTGTTCTTCAGTTTGTTGAGCCTCAGTTTTCTTATCTGTAGAATGTGGCTAATTATAAAATCTTTCTCTTGTTATTGTTGTGAAATAATGCGTGTACATTTCTTAGTACAGTATCTGGCACTTAGTAAGCAATACCATCTATATCAGCATGATTAAGAAGTACTGTTAGTTCTGGCTCAGCATCAATGACTTTAGAGTTCCAGCTTTAGAACTATCAGAGACCTCAGAGATAACTGAGAACAACCTGATTATTTTACTAATAGGGGAATTCAGGCATAGAGGGACAAAGGTACTTGTCCACACTTATACATTGAGTAGACAAGCTTAGTATGAAAACCAGATTTGAGCTTCCAGTCCAAACATCTTTATTACAACACAGAGTTAGCATTTAGATCTTGCTCAGGGAGCACATTTTGCTGAAAGGAATGGTGGAGACAGAGACAGAAATAAAAGCAAGTGAGCTTCTTGCTGCAGGATGAAGCCTGAGGTCATGACATGATTAGCTTTGCTGACTGGAAGCTGCCTAGGCTTGGGTCTTCATTAGCCTTTTGAGGACTTTGTGGCTTGGACAAGAACATAAATAACCAAAGGTAGACAGATTAAGCACAGAATCACAGAATTTGGACAATTCAGGGCTTTATAACCCCTTTAAAAACAAAGAAATATGATGTTTTAAAATCAGAATTTTCTTATACTTCTTCATGTGCATTGATAAGTATAGCATAAACTTAATTAAAATAACTGTATTTATTTAGAGAGAGGCATCCTTCCCTTTTTAATGCTACAATCTTTAAAATTTTAATCCAGGCCTACTGTGGAGCCTGAGATTTGGTTCCGGGTATGTCTTCCCCTTTATTTTTCTCTCTTTTCTATAGCACTTATCATCTGTCATTACTTTTTAACTTGCTTATGTGTTTGTTTTTGGCTTTCCTTGTTCTGACTCTAGAATATTTAAAATAGCTTTTTGTC
This sequence comes from Potos flavus, assembly GCA_028534135.1. NCBI lineage: Eukaryota > Metazoa > Chordata > Mammalia > Carnivora > Procyonidae > Potos > Potos flavus. Next base: position 51,204,581 of record CM052901.1, read on the forward strand.
TGTTATTATTATCATTGCATCCTCAATAATTAGAAAGGTGTCTTGTACATCATAGTTGATGTTCAAGAAATTTGCTAAATAAGTAAATAATGAATTCTGGGTCCCTAAGAATTCTGCCAAACTCAATTCCAAGAACTTCAAACTGCCTTAAATTGAGGCTAGTCCTGAAGTCCCAGGCTCTTCACTAAAGAAGGTGACCTTTATTTCCAGCCCTTATACCACCAACTTGAGTGAGGAAGGTAACAAGCTGAGCAGACAGTTTACCCTGGACTAGCAAATGGGAGGAGTGAAGGCTTTCTGTAACAAAGTCTTCATCTATAAAGTTAGAGCTTCTCCATGATAAGAAAGAAAGCTAGTTACTATGGGCCATAAAAGTCATCCCAGTCTTTGAGCCTGCCTGGCTTTCCTCACTGCCACATTTTAGGCCTCACACTGGCTTTACTCCTCTGTCCTCCTGAACTTAGTACCTCTCTGGATGTTTGAAAAAGAAGAGCTTCATTCCCAAATACTCAGAGAAGAAAAGGAGTGAAGCAGTGGGAAGTACATAGCTTTTCAAAAATCTGAATACAGAGTAAATTTTTACTCAGTAGCCTGTCATTTGGCTTCCTTGTTAAAACAAACTGCTTCATATTTTAAGAAGCATTTCACCAAGTCCTCCGGAATCAGGACATATTTGGGGGAAAGAATCCACGCATGAATCCACGCATGATATGAAATGAGAACATAGATTTCCAGTTACTGCAGGCAGTTTTGGAAAAGAGGGATATCTGGAAAAAGGCAGTGTATGTTTTGGACTCAGTGGTACACAGGGTAATGTTAGGAGTGGGACAAGAAAGTTGCAGTTGCAGAAGCCCTACCATGAGTTGAAGGATGCTGAGGCTCAAGAGGACAGTCATGTCTCCCTATGCCAACCCTGCTTTAGTTATTTTAATTAATCAGTTTCCTTTCCTAAGATGCAAACACCAAAAGCTGTGGGTAGAGTGATCAATCATTCACACTTTAGTGTAAATCTATTCAACTTGTCATTGTCTTGACAGACGTCTATGTACTGTTTTTGGTCCACAAAAAAGCAATATTTCTGAAGAAGGTGAAGAGAGATGTTGGAGAGGGTCACAGGAAAGGCAACGTTTGGGAAACCATAGCAAATATAAGGTGCAAGGGTTTAGGGGTGGAGACAGAGATGGAAGAAGGTTAATGGAAATATAAAACAAACAACCTCTGTCTCCATTTTTTCCGAAGACCTGGCCTAGAAGGTCATGAATGACAAAGTTTCTATAACTTTAAACCTGACTTAGGGCTGATCACACTGGTAATGTTTTTAGAAAAGGCAGTGTTTGCTGTAATTTCTTGAGAACCAACCCATAATATGGTTTATGAGATGCAGGCGTTGCTTTCCCTGAGAATTAGAAGGTATGAGGATGATAACTGGGAATTCCCTGTGCTGCCACCCTGGGACCACCACTTACTCTAGTTATTGATCAGTCAGCCATCCAGCTCCGAAATCATCTCATTGTTGTCAGATGGTCTGTTTGCGTTGACTTTCTCCAGGACTCCTAGCTGTCCTAGAGAATTTAATCAAATCTGAGAAATCGGATTCAAGAATTAGCTTGGCAGGAAACCCCAAATAAATCAAAGCCAATTGGACAAGTCAGAGAAGGTAGAAGTTAATCTTTCAGCTTGATTCCTGAAAAGTCACCAAGGGGTTTGCCATTTATAATTCTGCATTAGTCTTCAGATGGCCTGAAAAACAAAGTATTGGAATTGAGTACAAATATACCTTAATAAGTTCTTTCTTGAAGGATGGAGGGAAGATAAAGGAAAAATGGCTGTAGGTGCCTACAAATAAAGGCAAAGTTTAATAAATAGTTAACCAAAGTATAACTACTAGATAATCCAAACATATTTATTACATTTGATGAGCATTTGAAATCCAAGTTGTAATTAAAGCTGAATTATTGCTTTTGCTTTTAAATGTAAAATAAAAATCAATTTTATATTTCGTTATACATTACATTTTGTTGGTTACATTGTTCATATGACAAAAGTTTTTATTATTAGCAAGTTATATTAACTATAAATATTGAAATCAAATAAAATAAATTGAAATGTAGAAAATTAAACAAAACTAAATGTGGAAATTACACAAAAGGAAACTGATTTATTGATATATTTTATGTCAACCTGGTTAACATATCCCATTAAAAAAAAAATATATCCCATTAAACTATTTGGTGTCATAATCCTAAAATTTTATAATTTTGAGAGCCAAGAGCACAAACAAAAAGTTACATACAGTTTCTACTTTACAAGTGGGAAAGAAAGAATACTAAAAAACCAAAAAGTTTATTCGTACTTTGATTACTAATTTGATCTTACAACATAACCTAACAAATGAACTTAGCTTAACTTAACCTAATGTCATTGAACTGAACCTAATGCTTATATATTCTATGTATAATGTGTTCACAAGACAATATAATGCATGATTATTTTTAGGACTTTAGATCACAAGGAAAAAGTAATGTCATTTTTTAAAGTTTAGTTTTATTATTGTTCTATTGTTTTAGCATTTTTTTTCAACGAGTCCCTAACCGAGGCTCAGATTTAGTCATTTGTAGCCTGGTAAGGAAATAGATTTTATAAAAGAAACTATGTAATTTACTGTATACCAAGCCTGGTATTGTTTTTTCTTTCTTTCTTTAATGTAAGACTCATCAACAAACAATATTAAGTCAGGATTTGGCGTTGGAGCATCCAAAAATTCTATTCTCGGCATGGATACTTCTGATTTACAGAATCACAATGAAGACATTCTCCTCATTCAGTAAGGGTTATATAGTTGTTGGAGAATGTTACGCTAGCAAATGTTAATATGAGGAGGAGAAAATATAATCAATTGGTATAAAAATGTTGGATGGTTTCCATTAATGATAGGGATTTATACATATGGTAATATTTGATTTAAAGGATTCATATACTCTGAGAAACAAACTGAGGGTTTTGGAGGGGAGAGGGGTGGGGGGATGGTGAGCCTGGTGGTGGGTATTAAGGAGGGCATGTATTGCACGGAGCACTGGGTGTAGTGCATAAACAATGACTCTTGGAACACTGAAAAAATTAAATTAAATTAAAAAAAAATAAAAGATTCATATAAGGGGAGGTGGATGAAGGTATGGGTGAAATAAGTGATGGGGATTAAGGAGTGCACTTGTGATGAGCACTGGGTGATGTATAGAATTGCTGAATCACTATATTGTACACCTGAAACAATACAACACTGTATATGTTAACTATACTGGAATTAAAATAAAATATGAAGGATTCATGTGAGAAAAAAATAAACTTACATTATGCTCATGTTTTAAACTTAAAAATTAGTATTTTTAAATCTATATATCATCAGAAAGAAAAACAAAGGTTAATGAGAATTTTAAGAACTTGATTATTGTTTAAAATTTTTACCTTTTCTATTATGGTTTTATAGGGTTTGGGGTTTTTTTTTGTTTTGTTTTTAATCACTTCCTGGCAACTTACAAGATGCATTGTTCTTGGAAGATTTATTTTAAAAGTCTTAGCATTTTTAAATTACCGTATCATCCAAGTATTTTAAAAACTAATTAATATACATTTTAAGAATGTTTTATTGTTTTGGAACATTTTAATTGTTTTGTCTTATGTGTGTGTGTGTGAGGAATGTAGATGAGGGAATATATTTTCATTCCTTCTGACATGAGCACAAATGTAGCACCTTTCAAGCTATATTGTGCTCAGAAGCTCTATTTACATGCCTTAATATTCTTAAATCTACATTTCATCCAATAAATGGTAAAACGTTTTAAAAATTATTTTATTTCTTTTATTGCTTAAGTGAGTTATAAAAAATGTTTTATCTTCTTTTGTATATTTTTAAATATTGATTTTAATTGCTCCTGAACTAGACACCAGTTTAGCAGCTTCCTAACTGCATTTTGATCCAAAGCATCATATGAGAGTCATGGTATTTTTCAAGTTTTACAAATGTCAAAAAAAATACGAGTTCTAAATTTTTGTGTGTTTTGTTTTATAAGGGGTTGTTTTATGGGTTTTTTCACTGAATTTGGTCATGATTTGGGCACAAATTTAGCAGATTTCTACCTGTATTGTACTCCAAAATTTCACACAAATGATACAGTATTTTTAAATTTATAGAACTTCAAAAAATAAATAAAATATAAATGCAAGTGTTAGGAATTATTTTTTTGTTGTTTTTATTGTTTAGTAGTTTTTTCTGAGTTTTGTTGTATTGGTTTGGGTCGGTTTATGTATTTTTTTCAATATGCTCCTGACCTGGTCACAATCTCAGCAACAATCTGGTTACATTGTGCTCCAAAATTTAATATGAAAGAATAAGTGATTTAAAGTTACAGATCTCTACTCTCAACCCCCAAAAAATATTAAGAAAGTTTTAAGAAAGATTTTTAAATGTGTGTTATTGTTTTATTTTTTGTTAATATTTTCTTGTTGTTGTTGTTGTTGTTTTTCAATTCGCTCCTGACCTGGGCACAAACGCAGCAGTATTCTGGCTGTATTGTGCTCCAAAGTTTCATATGAAGAATATTTTATATAATCAGCCTCTCAAAAGAAAGATAATTGGAAATTCTAAGAAAAAATGTTGGTACTGCTAGTTTTTTAATGGATATTTGTTGTTTTATTTGATTTTCTATAGTGTATTTATTTTGGGCACACATTTAGCAGCTTTCTGGATTTGAAGTTTCATATTAAAATCTTAATGTAGTATAAAAAATGAAGATTTAAAAAAACTGACTCTGCTGGGAACTACAAATGTGTAAATCCAGTTACTTTTGTTTCTTCACATCCATATTCAGGCAAGCACAATTTATGTTTCTACTTTTAAAATATATACAATAAATTTTGCCAGCTCTTTTAAATTTAATACATTTCTTATTAATAATGTTAGGCTAAAATATGTTCTTGTGCTAAAATATACTCTATGACAATACAAAAAAAGGAAAAAAGACTAACACGTATCAGTAGTAACACAAAGTTTTTTTTTTTTTTAAATAATCCCTGAATTTGTTCTATATTTATAGGCCCAACCTAATTACCAAATATTATCAGAGTAGAAACACCTTTTAAAAAAATTTTAAAATAATCTCCAAATCACTAAAGTCAAGGTCACTGGCTAGTTATATAATGTGGTGCAATGAAATTACAACCCAGCAGAAGAGTTTATCAACCTCTTTCGGTTGTTGTAATTAGACCTGACCTATAATTATTGAACAAAACAGCATATGCACAACAAACATTCAAATAAATGTATCTGACTGTATTCAGTACATTAACCTATTTTCAGTATCATTAGCTTCAAACCGTCTTGTTCATAGCATAGGAAAAATCATAGGAAAAACCATATCTGGACCTAAAGACAGTTCTCATTACCTAAAAGGTGGATTCTAACATCAATTCACCACCATTATGTGTTGTTTGATCACTAACTTCTTCTTGAATAGCTGGAAGGGAAGGCTTTGTGGTCAGAGGTGTTTCAGTCTTAAACAGGGACTCCATCTTGATATGGGTATTGATGTAGAAGGACTTCTGAAAAGACTCAAGGGTGAAGTAATAGATGAAAGGGTCAAAGCAACAGTTCAGAGTTGCAAGGCACAAGGTGACTGGGTACATAATCTTTGCAAATCTTTCCAACAAGCAATTGGTAATGGCTTGAGATCGCACTAGGGCATACAAGAAGAGGACAGAGTTATAAGGTACAAAGCATACCACAAAGACTGCCATATGCACTGTGATCATCTTCAGCACTTTTTTCTTATTGGTCCCAATTTGAGACAGTGTAGCAGGCTTGCGGAGAGTTCTTAGCACCACAGAAGAGCAAGAGACATTCAATATCAGAGGAATGATGAAACCAACAACTTCAATAAATATGGTGATCTTGGACAGATAAGTCTTCCAGACACGTTTGGAGAAGCCCTCAAAGCAGGTGGTGGTTGCATTGTTGACATTAGTGGTGGAGAACAAAGAGGCTGAAATACCACCACTGAGAACTAGGATCCAGACTCCAGCACACACAATGGCAGAATTCCTCCTTGTCCTAATTGTACGAGATCGGAAGGGATAGACAATGGCCAGGAAACGATCCACGCTAATACAGGTGAGGAACAGCATGCTCCCATAGATGTTGGTGAGGAATGCAGTCCCAGAGATCTTGCAAAGGGTGTCACCAAAAGGCCAGTGACGGTTGAAATTGTAAAATATTTTGAAAGGTAGAGTGCAGACAAAGAGCAAATCAGAAAGGGCCAGATTGGTGATGAAAATAGCAGTCTCACTTCTCATTTTCATGCGGAAACAGAAGACAAACAGAGAGGCACTGTTGGTTATCAGACCCAGGATGAATACAACACTGTAGACAGCACCATTCAGATTATACTTGAAGGAATCATCAACAATGCAAGTATTATTGGCAGTAGCATTGCCTAACCTGGGTCTGAAGCTTGAATTTAAATCTTGAAATTGAAAGTCAATGAATCTTCTGTCACCCATGGATTTTTTTTGTTTGTTTTTCAGAAGGCCTGCTGGCTGCAGGGTTCACCACTTCGAGACTAGAGACTGGTAAGAAATATTTTCCTCCTATGGGAGACAAGATGGAATGAATAATCAAATCTGCCTTCCATTCATTTCTGTGTAGTAAAAGATATCCTGTCTACCCAGACTGGAAACAATATGCACATTCAGCTTGGTTTGACAGGTACATTTTGAGCATGAACCATATGTCAAAAGGTACTATAAAAGTATGTTGCAAGATTGGGACAGATCGCACTTAATATAATAAAGCCAATACTATAAGCAGCATTGCAATGAACAGTAATAAGATATTGGTTACTTGAGAGCCTAAACAGGGATGGGGGATGGGGATGGGGAAACAGACCTCTGATAGTTAAAACAGCACTAATACTTTGAAATGCATACGGAATTTTTAAACTTTCGAAAGTGTGTTTTATTTGATTCCCATAAGAACACCATAAGGTAGGCAAGAAAAGAATTTATCACCATATTACAGAAGAAAAAACTGAAGCTTATGTAACTTAGAATTACAATGTCAGAATTAGAAGAATGTGTAAATGGTAATGTCAGAACCAGAACTCAGGTTTTTTATTCCTAACCGAAGGATTGCTATACTAATCTAAATTATATTGTCTCCCTTCCAATACTAGTAAACTTCACTGTCTGAGTATTAGTTCTATTGCACCAGACTACAGGTCAATATGGCACCTCCAGGACATGCTCTTAGGGAAGTTATGACTAAACTTTTGAAGTACATTATTGATTCACCTTTTTCTTCTAAAACATGAGTTCAGAGAGCAAGGATCCCTCAGCTAATTAAAGCCTCTGGTGAAAAGATTTTTCACTGTATTACATAGCCTTTCTAGGTGATAATTCACATAAAAATCTCAGTTTCCCTCTTGCAGATTGTAGTTCCCTCTTGCTAGATGCTTAGCCTAGGATGTTTTCTTCTCCCCTTCCCACAGCCCAATCTGTTACTTTCATGCCTTCAGCTCCTAAAATGGCCCTAATCAATAAAACCTTTTCTGGCTGACTACAAGTGAAATGTAAAAGTAGATTTGACTTAAAGGCCCATCCCCCTGCCCCACTATGCACTTGCGATCTGATCAGTTACCTGTCCTTTGATTGCCACTGTTTATACATGTGGCAGTCATTAACTTAATCATCTTTGTTGGGTATCTGGACCAACATTGTTCTAGGTTGCATATAGAAATCTTTCTAACTTTCTAGGTTAACACCTGCCACAGGAACTGTCTTTCGAATTCTCTATAATACGCTATGGACAAGTAACTGCTGAATGAATTCTTTGCAATGAGGAGGATATGGAGTAAAAGTGGTCTTTACTCCCTGACATAACCAATAATGGATTTTCACATGATTATATTTTAAAATGTGAAAGGCATTTTTCTGAATTGATTCCACCTTACATTAGTCTTTCCTTCCAACTCCCAACAAACAGGTCAAAGGGCCATTCTGTGTAACAAAGAAGGGAGTGGAGTGAGGAATCTGCCTGAGATATAGAGGCCTGAAGTTACTTCTATCAGTGTTTGGATTGAGAAAAAAAAAAAAAAAAATTCACTCGCTGCAGTGCCTAGAGGAAGAAATGGCCTTGGAGAGATGACTTATGGGATATATATCAAAGAGTTGTCATTTTTAATAGCTAAAATTCTCAAGTTAAGATTGGATACTTGTAACTCGATGCTCATTCAAAAAATCTTTATGGGAGCGCCTGGGTGGCTCAGTGGGTTAAAGCCTCTGCCTTCGGCTCAGGTCATGATCTCAGGACCCTGGGATCGAGCCCCACATCGGGCTCTCTGCTCAGCAGGGAGCCTGCTTCCCCCTCTCTCTCTGCCTGCCTCTGCCTACTTGTGATCTCTCTCTCTCTGTCAAAAAAAAAATCCTTATGGAGTGCCTCCCCTGAGCCTAACACTACATTAAGATCATATTCTTTCTTGGCCATTTCATCCCACAGGCCCCTCTCAGTGTTTGCCACAATCGACCTTGATATGTAAGAGCAAAAAAAAAAAGTACAATAGGAAACTTGACCAAGTAAGGTCCAAAAGGGGGAAAAAAACAGACAGGGAAGAAATAAAAATAGGTAAGAAGAGCAAACGAGGAGATAGGAAAGAAAGTAGCAAAGAAATTAAAACTGAAGAACTGAGAGAATGAGGAGAAGAAAAGGTGAAAGAAAGAGGACCTTGCTCGGGAGAGATCAGCGCGGCTATCTAATTAGTATTTAGGGCCTTGGGAGGTTTTTCTGGTTCACAATTCCTCAAATCTCATCCTCTCTACTACTTTGCTTCATCTCACTCCTTCCAGTTTTCTCAGGAAGAACAGTATGCAATCACTGTGTTTAAGGTCACTGAAGCTGATCAGCAAAAACAGGGAGAGTCTGAAAAAATCTCAGTTAATGTCGTTTGTATCTCACTTTGGGAACTGCTGACCCAAGTTACTACAGATTCTTTCACCAGTGGGATGGCAGAAGGAAAAAGAGAATGGCAAACTTCTCAACTGCTTCAACCACTTTATCTACTATTTTCAACACCTACAACTCACTACCCATTAGTCTGGATGTCATTTTTTTTAATTGCTAAAAGAAATCCAGAAAGTCAAAAATATTCCTGTAACATAATTACACAACCTAAAGAAATTAAGGGACTTAAAAATCCCTAATATTAAAGCAAAGCTTCATTCACTATAACCTGCTTGCACCTGCCTCTTACAATAAGTACTGCCAATAAGATTATTTGGAAAATGGTTTCATGACAGATGTCTTTTTGCCTGTACCCAGAGTACCTCCACTCTGCCCACTGATGACCTTTTTACACAGCATGCTTCTAGCTTACTGCCTATTCTTTTGTACTTCCCAAGTTGGTGTGTTTCAAATAGGTGAAATTTGTCTCCCTAGTTTTCCATTCAGTTTTATGTCTCCCAGAACGTACACACCACACCAACAACAGGCAGTCTGGCACTTCTGCTTTGCTGTTTTGAGCAACCAAATCCTGTGGGAGAGAAAGGACCACAGACAAGAAAGCATTACAGTCTCAATCCTGAAGACAGGGCATGGGAAAACTGCCACTAAGGCCCTATTCATAGCTTTCCTTTGCTTGAACACATAGCACCTTTGCTGTCTAGCAGTGAGGGTGTGGTGCTGGGACTTAACACAGCATTGGAAGCAAGGAGTTCTATTTCTGACCCAGACACTAGTTCACTCTGTAACTTGACTATACTGTTTCTCTTCCCTGTATAAACATTACCTCTGAGCCTCCGAGCTGAGGCTAAGAAGATTCAACAGGGCTTGTGAGTAGCTTTATGAGCTTGCCAGTATTCAGTCCGACCTAATCACAAAGAAACATTATAGAAGATCTTTTTTCCTTCTTTTCCCTGACACAACTGGACACTTATGTCTCTTTCTTGGTAAGCTGAATTTACCAAGCAAAACATCTTTCTCCTAGCACCATGTATACCTTATACCTCAGAAAGTCCCCCCCTTGAATTCCAAACTTTACTCAATTTTCTCGTAATAGGACAATCCAGGAGGGTGCCCTTATAAGGACTATCTCTCATTGAGCTCTGGTTAAAAAATCAGAGAGGCATTTCACTCTCAAGCTGATTCTAAAGGAGAATCAATGATATCAAAAAACAAGGTCTCTTCTAACTGACTTTCTTTCTTTTGACTAAAAGAAACTTTTTTAACCACTAGATTTCTCATAAATGGCTAATATACTGTGTACTGAATGAAGGCAAGGGGGCCAACATGAGCTTCAGATGAGATGAAGAAGAAAAAATACAGGCTGATTCAGTTACATATTCCACTGCAGGCAGCATGGGACTATTGTCTTGTGAAGATCTCTGCATCCAATCATTCCAATAATTAATCACCTAGGGAATACAGAGAACTGGGTGGATGTATCTTCACTAACAATGGGCAGGAGGCAGATCACCTGGAGGTTGACCAAAAGGAAATCTGACCCTTAATGAATTTTTAACTTTGACCTACACATATGGACCCAATTTGAACAGTTCATAGTAGTGTTCACATTTTTTAAAAATTTCTAATAATGATGAAATATACCATGTTTGGGGTCTATGGGGTTCCTGGAGGAAGTGGAGTTAGCTCTTCAGCCCTGTAAAGATGAATACCTAAATCACTTCATTAAATGCTAAACTTTCAAACACTAAATGCTACTTTCATATAATAACACTGAAATCGAAGTTCTAACTTCTGGCATATTCCCAGTAGCCTAGAAAGGCTGGCTTGCTTTTTTTCCCCTTTAGAAGACAGTCCAGAGTTTAGGAAGACAAGGCCTTGAAGGCAGAGTATACTCAAATTCTCTTACCTTGCTCCATTTTTATTGAGCTTGGGTCAGGTCAGAGTGCTTCTGATCCCTAGAAGACTTCCTCTTTCTACTCTGGTTGAAGCTTAGGAACACTGACAATAGTTTTCAGAGGAAGCCAAAACCTATTGTGTCCTTGCCTATAAATATCTAGCAGTGAAGCAAACTAAAAAATACAAAAATATTGCAAAAAAAATAGAGATCAAAACCATTCTGCTGGAGTAATAGGGAATATGTCCAGACTGCTGCTTCTCAGACGAGAGCGGCTGCTAACAGATAAGACCAAGTCACAGGCATAGGTCACCATCATACACATGGTTCTAATTGGTGTGCTTATGCATTGGTTGATGTTTCATAATAAAATACAACTTAGTCTTATGGCATTAATAATATGGAGGAAACCATAAGTAAATATTTTACTCCAGAACTAAGCTGGGAAATCAATCTCTACCATGTTTCATGTCAAGCAAGCCAGGCTGTACATCAAATGTTCAGACTGATAAGCTTCATTTACTGCTGATGCAAGAAATATCCTTTTAAAAATCACATCTTTGGGGGTGGGTGGGTAGGGATAGGGTGGCTGGGTTATGGACATTGGGGAGGGTATGTGCTATGGTGAGTGCTGTGAAATGTGTAAACCTGATGTTTCACAGACCTGTACCCCTGGGGCAAATAATACATTATATGTTAATAAAAAATAAAAATTAAAAAAAAATCACGTCTTTATATTGACTTTGATTTGCACTGAGATTATTATGGCTGTTCTTTTTCTTTTATATATATGGGTATTCTGCCTCTTCACTTTATTTGAGAAGAGCAAGAAATTGACAGAGGCCCTAATCTGAGCAGATCTTAACCTCAGTGATTAACTTGATTTTTTTTCACTAAAATAATCCAGTCTCCCACTAACCCTTTACCTGATGACACAGCCTAATCTTTAAAAAATAATACTGTTTAGTGCTCAACATGATGCGGCCAAAGATTGCATCAACCCTACTAAAGTAGAATTTTCCCTAACAGTTACAGAGTAAGATAACTGCAGAGAAATTGCTCAACCTTATATTATGAAATTGTTTAGAGTCTTGAGACTCAATATCATCTCAGCAGAAGCCCCAGACCGTTTGAGAAACATTTTGGGTGTTCCTAAAAGAGTTCATTTCCAAATTCTGTGAGGTTCATACATGCCAACTGAGAATTTGGCTTTATTAGACATATTTAAACAGGCAAATTAATTATCAATTTGCACACCAATTCGTCTGACATACTTGGATACTGATTTTGATAATATGAGTAAAAAATATGTCTCCCACCTCTAAAAGTATATACCAATGTTACAGAGGGCTTAAATCAAAGTAGCTATATAAATCTACACCAAAATTGTTTGAATTACAATAAACAATCACAATGCCTCCATTCATTCTGGAGTTTTGAGTCTTATCATCTACAATAAATTGGAAGTATTGGTTACAAAAAAAGAAGTTGGAGAATGAGATTAAGAATTTTGGAGAAAGTTATTACCAAGAGAGTAGCACTCACCGTATCAGTTCAAACCAAATTTTAGCACCAATTTCATCCAAGACTTGGGTAATAAATGAACTTTCTGGAGATATTATTGTTAGGGATTTCCTCCAATGAATGCTATGAAATAGAATTAGTCACGATAGTGTGCCATGCAGAGACCTTTCCAATAACACCTATACCAAAATTATGAGGTAAGGACATTTATTATGTGATATAAATCAGAGTAAATTAAAGCCAACATAATTTAAAATATTTTGGATTTTTTTATTACAGAATTGCAGATAACATTTTATTTTTCAAACTTGTCACTGATGAGCCATATTTTGTTAGTTATATTGACAAGCATAAAGTCCATGAGTCTGTATTATCTATATTCATTAAAGATAACTAGTGACAAAAGGCATAAAAATATTTCATCCCCTTCCATAAGGCAATACATTACATTAAAAATAACTGAACAAAGGAGATTTATATTTTTTGGCCTGAAATTATATTTGTTCTTTATTTATTTTTCTTTTCCTTTTCTCCAGCAAAAGCTATTACTATTGGACAGGGGCCTTGATAGGAGAGGAGGAAAGAAGAGTGGGACAAGTCGAGACCACACCGCCTTGGCTCTAACCTGCACGCCCGCCCCAGCTGAATTTCTTTCTTCCCTGAACTACAATGATATGAGCAAGTCTTCAATGGCTGGGTAATAGCACACTGACAATCACTGCTGCTTCTACTTGAATGTCTTAGGCCTAGCATGTTCTATAATATCTTCAAATCACAGCTCCGCCCATAGTACTGGCATAGAACTAGAAATACTCAGCAATGGAATTCTTACAAATAGCACCTGCATTTGAACACTGCTCATTTACTGCCTGTAAAGTAGAATTATCTGCTAGTGCCAAGCTTACACCATAGTCACATCTCACCCTCTTCTGAACAAAAGTGGCCTAAACAAAGCAGACTGGTAAATAAAACTCCAACTCTCCTGAAATAATGTTTCTCTAATCGAAGAGAACTAAAACAAGAAAATGAAGTCATTAGACAATCTAAAATATATTTGAAATCACCTTAATATTAAGGAGAATTGATTTTCACACTCCTCCAGAAAGCAGTATTTTTGAAATAAAATGAATATCATTTTACTGGTTTATCCTAAGGGAAGGCAAAGCATTAACATTCCTTTCTTTCATGGCTTTCACAATTGATAAAGGTTATTATTAAGAAAACTTCTTTTTATTTGGAATACAAGCAAACTAGGAAGTTCGAAAACCCAGAAGCTTTTATATTTGCTATTAATTCAATATGGCCATATCCAGCCTCATCACTAACTAACTGTGTGAGAAGAGCAAGTCACTGTCCCTTTCTGGACCTCAGTTTCTTTTCTCCTTCCGCCTTCAGCTTTGATTAACAGCAGCCTTTAACTGATGCTATGGCAGTGGCCTTACTGGCTATTCTCTCCTATCAGTTGTTTCCATCTGCTCCCATTTATTCTGCAAAAAATAATAATAATCCCTCGAAGTCTGAGATAAAAGAACTTAATATTTATTAGACTCAAACTATTGCTAGATTTATTTCACATATTTTTAATTAAGATGTAATTGACATATAACATTGTATTAGTTTCAGGTGTACAACATAACGATTCGATATTTGTATATATTGCAAAATGATCACCACAATAAATCTAACTAACATGTCTAAACAAACATAGTTTAGATTTATTTTAATATCAGAAGCAAATATTACTAATTAGTGCACAGATCAAGATGTCATTACATCCTAGTCTTCCCAATGCCCTCTTTTTCCTCATCCCCTTTGTGCCTATATCAGCAGGCATACTGGCTCTAATTGTGTAGGTTTTAATCCTCGACCTTTTCCACTTGTTCCCCAGTTACCTCTCTTCTCAAAATATAAGGTTGCCAAAGTACTTCAGAACATAACTGTATAGAATCAATAGACTACTTAAGCTATGCATTGTTCTAATAACCAATTACTTACCTACTAAAAGTGAGGCTGGATTTCCAGTGGTAGGTGGCCTCCTATTAAGCTCTCAATTTTCAGTACTAAAATTCACAAATGTATTATAGGGTTTTTTTTCCCTCCCCCTTAAGAAGGCCAAGATCAGACTATACATGATAAACATACACAATAAAAAAAAAAAAAGACAACTACACAATTAGGCCCTGACTACACCACAGCAAGGGCAACAAGTCTCACTATATTTTCTCTCAAAGGAAACTGAATAAATGAAGATTTAGCTAAGCTTGGCCTGAGTGTTCTTGTGAGGCATCTTCCCATTCCTCTCTTTAACTCACAGAGTACAAATTCTGAAAAGCTAGTCTGATTGTTTCAGTAGGACATTCATTCACATCTCTGATTGGCAGGAAATGCTTTAGAGTGTAGATGCCATCAAGTGTATCAGCTGAACTCATCCTTTTTAGCAAGAGTGCAACTTTTCTTTCTTTTTTTTTTTTTATTAACACATAATGTATTATTTGCCCCAGGGAAGAGTGCAACTTTTCATCTGTGACATGGCAAAAGGATTTACAATATATGTTAATGGGGTATGTTTGGAATTTTGTTCTGAAAAAATAAACATGTTTCAAAGCCACTGGATAATCTGGAGTTTAGGCTATTATTGTTGTCTTCATATTACTCACATAAAAAGAAAAATAGTATAATTTGGTAAGATAGCAAAGTGAATAATCCCACCAAGCTCTAAATGTTCTAATCTTTGGATTCATCTGGTCTTTTTTATGCTTAAATAATGATGAATTACACTGTTATATTTCCTAAAACAAAATTAAGTAAAACACATATTTATCAATTCAACAAGAGCTTGTCAGTAAAAGTCTTTAAAATATCCAACATATACAAAAAGAGTTTTAAATGACACATTATTGCATTTGTTAGGAAAACAGTGATTAATTTCACATACACTATCAAATTCAACTTATGCCAGAATTAGTTTTTCATTTAAACATGTTTCTTCTTTTATGGTCAAGTTCATGAATTATTCAGTATAGCAAATGTCACATTTTCCATAAATCAATTAAGCATCAAAGGCATACCACAACAAATAGTTTTACTAGAAGAAACCTCATCATAATAGAAACCACATTAACTCACAATCAATTGTAAACCAAAGAAATATAAAGCTAGCCAAAAGAATTTGTAAATTACTCTGATTTTAAATGCCCTCTTTAGGACAACTGTGTTTACATGAAACAACGGCCTGAAAATCCAGTATCTCTTCCACTGAAGCAGTATTATTGTCAAAACAATAGAAATTATTGCTTTTTTTTAAACCATTCAACACAACGATCCCTGTTCAGCACTTTAGAGTTGAAGTCTAACTTCTATACCCAAACACTCAAAGCATCAGTGATTCTGCCGAAGTTTGTTATGCCGTCCCCCCCACCCTCAAACGCCCAAATCAAATCTTTCTCAAAGAGACTTACCCCAAGAAAGAGTGTGCGAGATGAAAGAATGTGCTCATGCCTGTAGACAATTGGCTAATAAACATGTAAATGGGCAACTTGCACTTGAGAAGTGCATATTTTAATCCATTATTTTTTTACAGGGAAAGGTTAGCCCAGCCCAAAGTAACAGACTCTGGGCTGCCGAAGCTCTTACAACAAACTGCTCATTCTGAAAATGTGAGCTTATTTACATTTATCTCTTTTCTTTGTTACGGAACCGCTCTCTTGAATGCGGTAGCCGGCATGCCTTTAACAAACAAGACACAAGAAAAGGCCCAAAGCCCGGGCTGGAGCGAGGGCTGGGGGAACTCTTGGGGGTCTCAATAGGAAATACTTTTCATTGGATAAGGAGACATTATTAGGAGCCGAGATCCCGCCCAATCCCCTGTGCTCCATCGTTTCCTTAGTCACCAATCACCGGACTGAAGAAGTTTTTCCTTAAAGAGCATTGCCCAGGAAAAGCAGTTTTCACAGTCAAGAATTAGCAGCTTAAGTGCCACTTAACCATATAAAAAGTGTCTTTCCTGACCGATTAATCCACAGAGAAAGCCTGTGTGCCTGTTTCTGCTGCAGGACTTCTATCTCTCTATGATTCTAATGGGTAGGAGGAGACAAAACTCCAAACTGGGAGGACTGTTTTAATTATGAGCAGCCCATGTTTGCTCCAACTTGTTTAAAATAATTACAACAACAATATTGATCATAATAAGTAGGGGGCAGAGAAAGTCAAAAGTGAATGAGACCATTAACGTATTCCTGTCATACTATGCAAAATTAAACCTCCCACGAACACACGCCCAAAAACAATACTATACTCACTTACTTAAGCCAGTGAAGTGCCCTCAGTTGGTGATGTGCTGGGGTCCCAGAGCTCTAATACCCACCTTCCGTGGACTTGGGAGTGCTCTGTGGCAAAAGGAGGGTCTACATTTCTCTTAAATAACTGCCTGCCTGCCTGGAAGTCTAATTACCATGAAATTTTCAGAGCTTTTCCTAAAACCAAAATAAATAGTACAGATGCAATCTGTTTATAATGCGGAGTTATCTTCAACTGTGTACCTCCTCTTCACTCTTTCCCTGTAAGTTGACTGCCTTGGTCACCCACCCTGCTTTTTTTCTTATCTTTTTCCTCCTTCCTTTCTTCTCTCTGGTCTGAATTTGTTGCAGAAATTCAGTCATCCATATGTAACTTCGCTGCTAGCCCTTCCCCTCCACCAGAGCCCCCCTTCTATCCTCTACCTCCACCCACTGCCAACATTACCACCAACAGCAACCCCTCCCCCCTCACAGGAATGAAACTCTTGGGTCAGGGATAAGGTGCTTTTTATCTCTGGCAGAGCCTTGCCCCTGAAGACTCGAGCAATCCTCTGTCTGCTTCAAAACTTCAATCTGCATAATTAGCTGCCTCCCAAATAAGCCATGCTTCAAGTTTGTTTATTCTACCTCTCTTTAGCTCTATTGTTGCTACTCTCACTGACAGTCAAGGCCAGTAAACAAGTACGTGTGAAGCTGATACTAGCCTTATTACTTGTGACTGATCCTAAAAAACACTCCTCTGTTCTCCCCCTCTCCCCCACCCCTACCTTCTGTTCTTTCTGTTGCCCTCTCCCCTTATCTCAGATATGTCTATTTCTGTCAGTTGCTAACATTGGCTGAGTCTCCACAAGTGGTCATTCGCCCACTCTGGGCTTAGACCAGCTCCTGGTGCCTTTGTCAATCTACAAGAGAAAGATACATTCACTTCCTTCATAGTCAAGCTGGGGATACAAGACACATTAAAGAGATACCAAAGGCAAATTTTGAAAAAGACTTTGATAAAGTAGTTATATGGAGATTAAGTTCTATAAAGGATCAGAGAATGGAGAGAAAAGCCCATGGATAAGACCAGAGGACTTCCCGGTAGGGGGTGGGGGAGATTTGAACTGGACCATGATGGATGATTACTATTTAAATAAGCCCAAAAAGGACGAGGGAATCTTTCCAGGTGGCCAGACCCAAGTGATCAAATGCAAGAGGTATGAAGTGAGAAGAGGTGAGAAGGAAGATTGTGAAGAAAAAAAAGAAGGGTATGGAGAAGAGCTTTTGGGAACAGAGCTCAATTGTAGCAACTAAGTGAACAATAGCAATTAAAGTCATCCTATAGCCAAGGTCACTGTAAGACCAGCTCATTATCTTTCTCCTGTTTGTGTCAATATCACTCAGTCTTCTAATTCATTTCTCCCTAGAGTACTTAAGTACCTTTCTGATTAATCTCACAAAGGATTTGAGGTCTTTTACCATATCAATGGGTTGCATGCCCTTCTGGCCTCACTCTTCCTCTATCTGAGCTTCACCCTCACTGACCTACTTTCAACTTCCTAGAATGAAATTGAGCACTCATACCCTGGACATTTCCACAGGCTATTACCCCTGCCTGGAACACTTCTCTCCACCCCCATCCTCCCCATCACCAAATTAATTCTTATTCTCCCTTCAGAAATTATACCAGTAATCATGTCTTCAGGAAACCCTTCCTTAATCCCTAGTTCAGGTCATACCCACTTATTATATGCTCTTACAGAATTGTGGACCTCTTCTTTATTGCATTCATCACAGATAAAATTTTACATGCTGTTGTATAATTTTTCATTTGTGTGATAATCTACTCGTCAGTATTTCCCAACTGTAAACTCCAAGAGGATAGGGTCTATATCTGCTTAATCCAGAATTAATATTAATAGTGTTTACAAAAACTCTTCTCCCAGACCTTCTCTCTTACTTGAGTAAAGCAGCAGTGTGCCTTTTTTTTTTCTTTTACTTCTCAGCTGAAAACACATGCCATTTCATTCATTTACCAACAAGTCCACGTCAAGGTGTTATTTTAGAACAAAGAATACACACACATAAAAAAAATCCCATGAACAAGAAAGCACTGAAGTTTATCCACTACTCTTCTCCTTTGTCCTCACCTCACTCCTTTCACTCCTCACTGCAAACATTCTAGCTTTACTTCCTCTAATATTTGGAAGGTAGAAGGGGGAAAATGAAAGCTTTTCCAGGGTATTCTCCAGCCAGTTTATAGCCACACAACTTAACCCAAAAAGTCCTCGAAACTTTTTCATTGAGTTGCTGATGTACTTGCCACTGGGGGGAAAATGAATATGCAGCTGAAAAAGTGCATTCAGAACCACCTGAAGGAGTATACATTTCCTCTTTATGTTTGAAAAGAAAGTAACAAATATGACTAATTTCTAACTGGGAATTTACACACTTGAATAAGAACAGCCAGATGCTTGGGATCTTCACACTACAAACCCAACTCATTTTTTTTTCTTTCTGCCAACAATATCAAAGGACTGGGTGAATTCACCTCAAGTACCAGGGACCCAACATTATGCTAATTTCCTTAGAAACATTACAAATGTAACTAAAGAATTTCACTATGCCTATAGTTTAGGATGCAGCTAACAGTTTTGGTGAATCTCATATTCTCTAAATGAACACAGTGCCTGTATACACCCGGACAGTGTTCTAAGAAGGAAGACCATTTAATTACTAACTTTGCATTAATTATCAGATGTCTGGAAGCCATTCAGAAAACAAAGGAATAAAAAAAGTTGAGATGCTGAATCTTACAGACTTTCTTTTAAAATATAGTCTTCTTTTGCTTCGGTGGGAGGAAAGAATCACAAGGTCAGATTCCAAATCAGTTCATAACACTGGACATTACATTTCCAAGAGGGCAGAAAACATGGTTTCAAGCACAGTCTTTGGAAGATTTTTAGTTCATCCTTCACACTGGAGCACCATCACCTCTTAGATGTTTCTCTAGCATCTGAAATTTCCTTCTCACTAACTAAACAGTTTTGCAGTCTTGGATAATAGCAAGTTCCCATCACTACAGGCAGGATTGGTAGTTAGAAAAAAATTAATGTTTTCAGTAAAGAGCTTTGTAAAGTGCCCAGAAGCCTTGAATTCTTCCTATAGGTTAGAAAAATGTCAAAGTAATAATAATAATGATAATAATGACAATAAAAATTTTCTTGAGCATAATATATGCCGGGCAATATTCTAAGCGCTTTGCCTATATTTATTCACCTCATCTGTACAACCACATGATGTAGATACTGTTATTATTCTTATTTTATACTCAAGAAAAATGAGGCACAGAAAGGTTAAGTGACTTGCCCAAAGTCACACAACTAATAATTCCTCCAGTATTTCTGATAATTTCTGGACTAATAATTATAACCACATCTTCTTTTGCTACAGTGCTTACAACTCTGCCCAAATTATCTTTTTTTTAAAGATTTTATTTATTTGACAGAGAGAGAATACAAGCAGGCAGAGCAGCAGGCAGAGGGAGAGGGAGAAGCAGGCTCCCCACGGAGCAGGGAGCAGGGAGTCTGATGTGGTGCTCTATCCAGGACCCTGGGATCATGACCTGAGCCAAAAGCAGACGCTTAATTGATGCTTAACCGGCTGAGCCACCCAGGCACCCCTCAAATTATCTTGTTAACGAGCAAATATAAGGATCTGCATTTTGTAATGCAAACTACTCACTAGAAGCAGATAAATCCCACTAATAAAATGTGTGGCTTTTGAACCATTCTGAGATTTAAAAATCTCTGCCTCTGGATCTATAAATATGAGGCCTAAAGTCAGAAGCTAAGTCTTAAAGGCATAAGGAAAAAGTTGCTTACCTACGGCAACAAAGTTAATAAATAGCAAAACCAAATCAAAATTCAAGTGTTTTGGAATTATGTTAGTATAAATCTGAAGTAAATTTTGATAAGTTAAACTAAATATTGGAAACCCAAGAGCAGCCACGAAGAAAAATACCTCAAAAATATAGTTTGAAATCATTAAAGGAATGGAAAAAAGTACAATACAAAATAGGTACTCAAGGCAAAGAGACATAGTAAAAGCAAAACATAAGATAAAAATAGACATGAAACATATAGAAAACAAATAGTAAAATGGTATAAAAAATTACAACCATAGGGGCGCCTGGGTGTCTCAGTGGGTTAAAGCCTCTTCTTTCGGCCCAGGTCAGGATCTCAGGGTCCTGGGATTGAGCCCAGCATCGGGCTCTATGCTCAGCAGGGAGCCTGCTTCCCCCTCTCTCTCTGCCTGCCTCTCTGCCTACTTGTGATCTCTTTCTCTCTGTCAAATAAATAAATAAAATCTTAAAAAAAAATTACAACCATATCAATAATAATATTAGATAAGATAAACAATCCAACCAAAAGGCACAGATTATAAAACTTAATTTAAAAAAAACAAGATCCGGGGCACCTGGGTAGTTCAGTTGGTTAAGCAACTGCCTTCAGCTCAGGTCATGATTCTGGAGTCCCAGGATCAAGTCCAGCATGGGCTCCCTGATCAGCAGGGAGTCTGCTTCTCCCTCTGACCCTCCCTCCTCTCATGCTCTCTCTCTCTCCCTCTCTCATTCTTTCTCAAATAAATAAATAAAATCTTAAAAAAAAACAAGATCCAGCAATATGCTATCTATAAGGCATACGCTTTTTTTTTTCTTTTTGTTGTTTGTTTTTTTTTTTGTTATGTTATGTTATGTTAGCTAACATATAGCACATCATAAGTTTTTGTTGTAGTGTTCAATGATTCATTAATTGCGTATAACACCAAGTACTCATCCCAAAACATGCTCTCTTTAATACCCATCACTGGGTCACCCCATCTCCCCACCCTCCTCCCTTCATACACTTTAGATTCAAAGGTAATAATAGACTGAAAGCAAAAAAAAAAAAAAGAAAAAGATATAACTTACAAAAAATAACCCAAAAAAAGGAGTTAGAGTGGCTATACTAACATTAGACAAAGTAGACTTAAGACAACTACCTATTACTAAGGATAAAGAAGGACATGTTATAATTGTTATAATGATAAAATGGTCAATCTATCAGGAATTTTATAAACATATATGCACCCATACACAGAGGCACAAAATATATGAAGTAACAATTTACATAATTGAAGGGGGAAGTAGATAATTCAACAATAATAGTTTGAGACATCGATACCTCACTTTCAATAATGATAGAATTCCTAGACAGAAGATCAAGAAAGATATTGAAAAATTGAAAAATGCTATACATCAACTAGACCTAATAGATAGACCCAATAAACCTATAAAACACTCCACTCAACAACAGTAGAATATACATTCTTCTCAAGTACACATGGAATATTCTTCAGGAAAGATCACATATGTGGCATAAAAATATGCCTCAATAGATTTCATAGGATTAAAATCATGCAAAGTATGTTGATAACCCACAATGGAATTAAATTGCAAATCATAAACAGAAAGAAATTGAGTTTTCTTTTTACCGTGAAAATTAAACAATACACTCCTGAATACCAGTGTGCCAAAGAAGAATCATAAGGGAAAACAGAATACTATAAGATGAATAAACATGAAAACACAACATATCAAAACTTATGTAATGTAACAAACGCACTTCTCAGAGGGAAACTTATAACTGAAAATAACTATATGTAAAAAAAGATTTAAAATCGTAAAACAATGTCCTATCATTTCACCCTAACAAAATAAAAGAGAAATGTAAACCTAAAACAACCACAAGGAAAGAAATGATGATGATGTGATGATGATGATAATGATAATGATCAGAGCAGTCATTAATAAAGTATAAAATAGAAAAATAGCAAGAAGTTGATGAAACCAAAAGTTTGTTCTTTGACTAAATCAACAAATTTGACTAATCTTTAGCTAGACTGACCAAGAAGAAAAGATAGAAGACTCAAGTTACTAAAATTGGGAATGAAACAACAATCATTGTTTCTGGCCTTATAGAATTAAAAATTATTATAAGAGAATGATATGAATGATGTTAACAAATTTAACAACCTAAATGAAATGGACAAATTCCTAGAAATATACAAACTACCAAAACAGACTCAAGATAAATGGAAATTGTAAATATCATATAGCAATTGAAGAGACTGAATTAGTATTCAAAAAGCTTCCCACAAAGACAATTCCAGGAGTAGATATAGCTTCACTGATGAATTTTGTTAAACATTCAGGGAAGACTTAACACCAATCCTTTGCAAACACTTCCTAAAAATAGAAGAGAACACTTCCAATTTATTCTATAAGGCTAGGATTCTACTGATACTAAAACAAAGATATCCCAAGAAAAGAAAAAAAAAATAGACTCATAACCCTTGTGAATACAGATGCAAAAATCCTTTAAAACTACTAGTGAACCAAATCCAGCAACATATAAAGAGGATTTATATACCATGACCAAGTGGGATTTGTCTTAGAAATACAAGGTTGCCTCGACATATGAAAAATTAATTTACTACATTAATAGAATAAAAGACAAACCACATGATCATCTCAATATATGCTGCCAAAATCCAATATCCTTTCAAAATAAAACCAATAAATCAACTAGGACTAGAAGAGAAAATCTTCATCATGATAAAGGCTAGCTATAGGGATGCCTGGGCAGCTCAGTCAGTTAAGTGTCTGCCTTTGGCTCAGGTCATGTCCTAGGGTCCTGGGATAGAGGCCCACATCGGGTTCCTTGCTCAGCAGGGATCCTGCTTCTCCCCCTGCCTGCTGCTCCTCAGTCTCTCTCTGTCTCTCCCTCTCTGAAAAATAAATAAATAAAATCTTAAAAAGGATAGCTATAAAAAATTCACTGCTGAAATCTTACTCAAGGTGAAAGACTAAAAGTTTTCCTGGTAAAAATTAGAACAAGTCAAATATGTCTCATTTCACCAATTTTATTCAGCCTAGTACAAGAAATTCTTGTCAGAACAGTTATGCAATAAACAAATATAAATAATAACTAGGGGCGCCCGGGTGGCTCAGTGGCTTAAAGCCTCTGCCTTCAGCTCAGGTCATGATCTCAGGGTCCTGGGATCGAGCCCTGCATCAGGCTCTCTGCTCAGTGGGGAGCCTGCTTCCCTCTCTCTCTCTCTACCTGCCTCTCTGCCTACTTGTGATCTCTCTCTGTCAAATAAATAAATAAAATCTTTAAAAAAATAATAACTAAATAAGTAAGTAAATAAATCAATAAATGGCATCCAAATTGGAAAGAAAGAAGTAAAACTATCTCTATTCACAGATGGCATAAAATTGTATATAAAAAAATCACAGCGAGTCCAGAAAATAACTATCAGATATAGTAAACAAGGTCAGCAAGTTTACAGGACATAAAATCAATATACAAAAATCAGCTGAATTTCTAAATACTAGTAATGAACAATCTGAAAACATTTTTTTTCTTTTTAAATTTTTTTATTTAAGTTCCAGTTAGTTAACATACAGTGTAATATTAGTTTCGGTTGTACAATTTAGTGACTCAACACTTACATACAACACCAGGTACTGATCACAAATATACTCCTTAATCCCCATCACTTATTTAACCTATCCCCACACCCACCTCCCCTCTGGTAACCATCAGTTGGTTCTCTACAGTTAAGAGTATGTTTTTCAGTTTGCCTCTTTCTCTCTTTTTTCCCTATACTCCTTTGTTTTGTTTCTTAAATTCCACATGAGTGAAATCATATGGTATTTGTTTTTCTTTGACTTACTTTGCTTATTATAATACTCTCTAGCTCCATCCATCTCATATATCTCCTCTTCTTTATTCATTCATCAGTCAATGGACATTTGGGCTGTTTCCATAACTTAGCTATCGTAAATAATGCTGCTATAAGTGTTGGGGTGCATGTATCTCTTTGAATTAGTGTTTTTGCATTCTCTGGGTAAATACCTAGTACTGCAATTGCTGGATCATAAGGTAGTTCTAGCTTATCTGTTTTCCAGAATGGCTGCACCAGTTTGCATTCCCACCAACAGTGCAGGAGGGTTCCCCTCTCACCACCTCTACACCAATACCTGTTGTTTGTGTTGTTAATTTTAGCCATTCTGACTGGTGTGAGGTGATATCTCATTGTGGTTTTGATATGCATTTCTCCGATGATGAGTGATGTTGAGCATCTTTTCATGTGTCTATTGGCCATCTGTATATCTTCTTTGGAAGAATGTCTATTCATGTTTCTGACCATTTTTTAACCTGATTATTTGTTTTTTGGGTGTTTACTTTGATAAGTTTTTTACAGATTTTGGATACCAACCCTTTATCAAATATATCATTTGCAAATGTCTTCTACCATTCTGTACATTAATTTTTAGTTTTTTTGATTGTCTCCCTCACTGTAGAGAAGATTTTTATTTTGATGAAGTCCCAGTAGTTTATTTTTGCTTTTGTTTCCTTTGCCTCAGAAGACATATCTAGTAAGAAGTTGCCATGACTGATGACAAAGAGGTTACTGCCTGTGTTCTCCTCTAGGATTTTGATGGTTTCCTGTCTCACATTTAGTTCTTTAATCCACTTTGAATTTATTTTTGTGAATGGTGTAAGAAAGTGGTCCAGTTTTATTATTTTGCATATTGCTGTCCAGTTTTCCCAACACCATTTGTTGAAGAGACTGTCTTTTTCCATTGGATATTGTTTCCTGCTTTGGTGAATATTAATTGACCATATCATTTTTTAAAATCCCATTTGTAATAGCATGAAAATAAATTTAAAAAATAAACACTTGGGAATACATTTAACAGAGAAATGCAAAACTTGTATACTGGAAACTACAAAGCATTGTTCAAAGAAATTTAAGATTATCTAATAAACTGGAAAGACAGCCTATGCTTATGGATTGGATAACATAACATTTTTAGAATAGCAATACTCCTCAAATTGATCTACATATTAAAAATATTTCCTATCAAAATCTCAGCTGGCTTCTTTGTTAAAAATGACAAGCTAAAATTTATGTGGAAATGTGAGAGACCCCGAATAGCAAAAATAATCTTTAAAAAAGTAACGAATTTGATAGACTCACACATAAACGATTTCTAAACATACTGCAAAGCTATGGTAATCAATATTGTGTGGTACTGGCATAAGTATAGACAGACACAAGATCAGTGAAATAGAAGTGAGAGTCCAGAAACAAACCCACGCTTTTATGACAATTGATTTTTGACAAGGGCACCAAAACAATTAGATGCGGAAAGATAGTCTCTTCATACATGGTACTGGGCCAACTAGATATAAACATTCAAAAGAATGGCTTTGGACTTATCTCACACCCCACACAATGCAAAAATTAACCTAAAGTGGACCATCTACCTAAAATTAAGAGCCAAAATTATAAAACTCTTAGAATAAATACTCATAAATCTTAGAGAGTTGGGGTTAAGCAATGATATCTTAAATACAATATAAAACCTACAGACTATAAAAAAATATTGAAATTTTCACTTCATCAAAATTAAAACTTTTGCGAATCATATAACACCATCAAGGAAGTGAAAAGACAATTTACAGAATAAAATAAAATATTTGCCAATTGTGTCTGGTTGGGACTCTATGCAGAGTATAAGATGATATCTTATGACTCAATAAGACAAATGCCCAACTTAAAAATGGGCAAATGACTGGAAGCCTATATCTCTCACCCCCTTTCACCCACATTACCCATTCCTCCACCCCTTCCCCTCTGACAACCATCAGTTTTTTCTCTGTATTTATAGGTCTGATTCTACTTTTTGTTTGTTTGTTTTATTCTTTTTAGAGTCCAAATAAGTGAAATCATATAGTATCTGTCTTTCTCTGTCTGACTTATTTCACTTAACACAATACCCTCTAGGTTCAGCTATGTTGTTACAAATGGCAAAAATCGTATCCTTTTTCATGGCTGAATAATATTCTATTGTATATATAAAAGGTACAGCATAGGGAACATAGTCAATGGTATTGCAATAGCAGTGTATGGCGACTGACGGTAGCTATGTTTGTGGTGAGCATAAATGTATAAACTTGTTGAAACTATATCATAGACTTGAAACTAATGTAAGATTATGTGTCAACTATACCCAATACTTTTAAGTGAGCAAATTATTAGAACAGATGTTCACTCAAAGAAGATAAATATATGACCAATAAGCACATGAAAAGGTGCTCAGCATCACTAATTATCCAGGAAATGCAAGTAAAAACCACAATGATATATCACCTTGGACCTGTTAGGATGGTTATTATCCAAAAAAAGAAAAGTAGTAAAAAGGATGTAGAAATATTGAAATTTTTGTACATTGTTGGTGGAAATGAAAAATGGTGCAGTCAGTATGGAAAACAGTATGGAAATTCCTCAAAAAGTTAAAAATAGAACTACCATATGATTCAGCAGTCCCACTTTTTTTTTTTTAGCATCCCACTTCTGAGTATATGTCCAATAGAGAAAAGAATTGAGATCATAATCTCAAAAAGATCTGGACCTCCACGTTTATTGCATCATTATTTACAATAGCCAATATATGGAAATAACCCAAATATTCATTAACAGATGGAGATGATGATAGATGATAGATAGATGATAGATATAGATATAAAGATGATAGATAGATGATAGATAGATAGATAATAGATATAAATAGACAGATATAAATAGATATAAATATATAGATATAAATAGACAGACTATGGAATTTTATCCAGCCATAAAAAAGAGGAAAATCTTACCATTTGCAACAAAATGGATGAACCTGGAAGATATCATGTTAAGTGAAGCAAGCCAATCACAGAAGGACAAATACTGTATGATTCCATTTATATGAGGTATCTGAAATAATTAAACTTAGAGAAGCAGAGAACAGAATGGTGATTACCAGGGATTTGGGGGAGGAAAAAATGGGGAATTGTTCAATGGACACGAAATTCATAAAATTTCGGTTATAAAAGATGAAAAATTGTAGAGATCTGATGTACAACATTGTGCCTACAATTACCAATATAATATTGTGCACTTCAAATTTGTTAAGAGTAGATATCATGTTAAGTATTCTTAACACACACACACACACACACACACAAATACACACAAAAGAGGTGCAAGTAAACTTTTCGTATAATATGTCTATTTTCTTGATTGTGGTGATAGTTTCATGAGTATATGCATAAGTTTAAACTCATCAAATTATATACATTAAGTATGTACAGTTTTTTTGTATATCAGTTTTACTTCAATAAAGCTGTTAAAGATAAAAATATATTAGTTATAAAAATATTTATTGAAGGATAATAATATTTTTAAATTAGGTAACTGTGATGGTTGCATAACTCTTTAAATATACCAAAACCACTGAATTATACATTTTAATCAGGTGAACATTAATGATATGTAAATTATATCTTAATAAAAGTCTTTTTTTATTATTATGTTCAATTAGCCAACATACAGTACATCATTAGTTTTTGTTGTAGTGTTCAAAGATTCATTAAAGGTCTTCAAAAAGATGAAAATGTTGAACAAAAGTGGTCTCAAAGATCCTTAGGGCTCTCACATTCTGGGACTCCATATGTTAAATCTAATCTATTTTATCTGTGTAGCCACTTTCTGTTGTCTGTTTTCTTTACTACACACTCTACTGGATTCCTTTCACCTCTGAACTCAAAATGAAATGACTATTTTAAAATGTCATTACAGTCTATATCAATAGTTATTAGTAAATGCACTTATTTGGCATTTTTGAGCTACCCTTAATGTACAAAGCACATAAAAATGTGATATAACTGATACAGAGATCAGTAGGTCTTGGCCCCTGTCTCCAAGCATTTGACAGATATGAAGTCAATGAGCTGTAAATCAATGCCGAAGGAAGTCCTGATGAATATACCAGAGAGGGAAGGCTTGACAAAGCAGGAAGAATTCAAGCCTTAAATAATGAATAAGCATTTAGTAGGTGGACACAGTGGTACTCTAGGCTAAGAAAATTATGTGAACCAAAGGATACAAACCGGAAAATCTGTTCTTAACGCCATTCCCCCAAGGACCTCATCTATATAATACCCAGTCTAAGTTCGGTTATCATAAATATTTGAATGCCATATATTACATTCCTTTTGAAATATTTTATCATTCATACTACTTACCTTTATCCTACAACTAGTGTAAACTGGTGAGACTTTATTGCATTCCTACCCATATTGCTTCACTTAAAGACTACAAAGGAGTTCAATTTTTTATGGTCTTCTGTGGATTAAGAAACTAACACATTTTTTTTCTTTGAAGTCAGAACTTGTACAGGAGGCAGTCCAAAACTAAATAAAGAAATAATCTAATTCTTTTTATGACATTAATAAAATATGTATAATAAAAGATTCCCCAGATTTTGGATTTGAAGATTTTAAAAAATTATTAGACTTTATTATTTAGAGCAGTTTAGATTTACAGAAAAATGGAGCAAAAAAGTACAGAGTCTCATACAGTCCTCCCACTTTGCACTCACACACATAGTTTTCCTTACTATGAACATCTTGCATTATTGTAGTACATTTGTTAAAAGTGATGAACAAATATTGATGCAATATTATTAGCAAAAAGTCATAGTTTGTATAAAGGTTTTCTCTGTATACAATTTCATGTTTTTTTCTTCTAAGATTTTATTTAAATTCAAATTAGTGAGAATATAATGTAGTATTGGTTTCAGGAGTAGAATTTAGTGATTCATTATTACATATAACACCCAGTGCTCACCACAACATGCGCCTCCTTAATGCCTGTCACCCTTTTAGCCCATCCCCCACTCCCCTCCCCTCCAGCAACCCTCAGTTTGTTCTCTATAGTTAAGAGTCTCTTATGATTTTCCTCCTTCTCTGTTTTTATCGTAATTTAGTTTTCTTTCCCTTCCCCTATGTTCATCTGTTCTGTTTCTTAAATTCCACATATAAGTGAAATCATGTGTAATTCCATGGTTTTGACAAACACATATCATGTGTCCACCATTACAGTATCATATACAATAATTTTCCCTGCCTTAAAAACTTCCTGTGCTCCTTCTACTTATTCATTCCTCCTCTGCTTTCCCTGAACCCCTGGCAACCACTGATCTTTTTACTGTCTCAGTAGTTTTGCCTTTTCCAGAAAGCCATATAATTAGAATTACAGAATATGTAGTCTTTCAAACTAACTAATTCACTTACCAATATGACTTTTAAGGTTCCTCGATGTGTTTTTATAGCTTAATAACATTTCTTTTTATGACTAAATAGTATTCCATAGTCTGGGTGTACCACAGTTTGTTTATCCATTCGCTTACTAAAGAACATCTTGACTGCTTCTAAAATTTGGCAATTATGCAAAAGGCTGCTGTAAGTATTTGTGTGCAGGTTTTTGTGTGGACAAAAGTTTTCAACTCATTTGGGTAAATACCAAGGAGTGAGATTGCTAAATTGTATGGTAAAGCTGTTTAACTTTGTGATAAACTGCCAAATTGTCTTCCAAGGTGGTTATACCATTTTCCATTCCCACCACCAAGACGTTACTACCATTTCAAAATTTTTTTAATGAAAACTATTTTTAGTATTGAGTAATGTGATCTTCTCGCCATTGTGGCTAATTTTCTGTAGAAAATAGGCAACAAGAGGAAAAACCAGAGTGTGGCTTCCCATTACACATGTGGCTTTCTGGAGATCATGATTCCTTTCAAAAACCCCCTGAGCATTATAGTGCAGATAGTACCCAAGCCCACCTAAATGGGAAAGGAGAATTTATGCAAAACTGGATTTTTATGCAATGAAAATGAGTTTGAAAATCCGTTTTCCAATTCCGTTGATACTTTCTCAGTGGTGTTTACCCACTGAGCAGCTTCAGTCAAGGGTAGAAAAACCACACATGACCCTTCTATAAGTTGAAGAACTTCAAGGGTCAGTATTCCCAAATCAATCTTCACCCTTCATTGAGCATGCTCTCATTTTTCCTTTAACAGGAACTGGGTACATACTGTCTGTTATTATTAGTTATTTTCTATCTAGTTATTTTCTATCTATCTAGGAAAGATAGCCTATCTTTCCAGTTAGATTGCTAACTTTTTGAAGGCAGGGATCCTGTTAATCATTTTTATATTTCCCTCTGCAGTATCTGGTATGACAGTTTGCTTTTTTGGTTAGCTCTCTTTTGGTTCCAAGGAGAGAGACCCAATAAATCCAACTCAAGTAAATGAGGAGAGGTGGGTTAAAGATACAAAAGAGTCTCAAAGAAACTGAAGGACAAGAACTAGTATATAGCCACGCCTCATAAGAACTGGAAATGGAATAGAAGTAGAGTACTTATGAATGCTCACTCTGAAGCCAGACTGCCTAGGTTCAAATCCTTATTAAATCTGTGACTTTATGTAAGTCACTAGCCAATCTGTGCTTCAGTTTCTTCATCTGTAAAATAAGGATAATGATCATATTTACTTCATAGTAAGTATGTAAAGATTAAGTGAATTAGTATAGGTAAGAAGCTAAGAAGAGTGGTCGGCATATAATAAGTAAATATTAAATATTATTATCAGGTGCCAAGACAAGACCTCTCTTTCTCTTTCTCTCTCTCTCAGTTCCATAGTCTTTTTTGTCTTTTATCTTTTTTTTTCTTTTTTTACATCTGTGGTTTTATTTATGGCTCATCTCTGTTCTTTTTTTGCAAACCGATTTTCTCTGTCTCTATATTTTTTCCGCTCTCTCAAAATTTCAGCTTCAACGTTGTCTTCTATCTTATTTTCTTTGTCAATCTAGCTAAAGTTTTGTCATTTGGCTTACTATACTTCAAACTGATGGCCATGTAGTGTAGTGGTTAAAAGAGCATAGACTCTGGATCCAGACTGCCTGGGTTTCTTTCTTAACTGCCACTTACTACCTGAGTCCTCTTGAGCAAGTTACTTAGGCTCTTTGTGATTCCATTTCCTCATTTGTTAAAGGGTGATGGTAATAATAATAGAATCTATCCCATAGACTATTGTGAGGACTGAATGAGTTAAGATTTTGCCTGGTATATACAGCAAGTGCTTCATAAACATTTGCTTTTGAGTTTTGTTTCTGCTGCTAACTGCATCATAATAGAATTTGTTTAGCTTAGCTCATCTTTTATAGGTTGGGATTCATGGATTATAAATTGGTGCTAAGCCTAGGAATAGATTTCCTTTGTTTAGGTACCCATTTATGGTCCAGTCAGTCATGGCCAGGGCAATAGGGCCAGAGAATACAAAAAATAAATCATTACTACCCTTGATGGGACTGCAGGGGTGGGCGGTTTACATTTCCTTTAGAATGTGAATGGGCGAGTGCTGTAAACATACCTAGGACACAGAGTTCTCAATAAATATTGCTAATATTGAGTGAGTTGGATGACAAATTCAGATATAAATTGGCCTGAGTATGTGTGAGGTCCATCCAGATCTTTTCTTCGATTTCCCTCCTTTTGAGACTGAATAATATTCTATTCTATTGTATATATATAACCACATTTTTTTCTTTATTCATTTGTTGATGGAAATTTAGATTATTTCTGCATCTTGGCATGATTTCACTTATATGAGTTATCTGAAATAGTCAAAATTATAGAGGCAGAGGGTAGAATGGTGGTTGCCAGGGGTTTAGAGGAAAGGAAAATGGAAAGTTGCTGTTCAATGGGTATATAGTTTCAGTTATGCAAGATGAAAAAGGTCTAGAGATCTGACGTACAATACTGTGTTTGTAGGTAACAATACTGTTTTGTATACTTAAAAATGTGTTAAGAGGGTAGATCTCCTCTTCAGTGTTCTTACCACAAATGAAACTTACTTGTATATGAACAAATTTAATAGACTGATCTGGAAGAATCGATCTGTGAAAAAGATCCCTAAACACATAGTCTCTTCATAATATTATGAAAGTATAAGGAAGAACTTCAGCCATTGTGAAATTCAAAGAAATGTCACAAGAGCATTCATCTACAGATTTGTTTCTGTTTAGAGACAGAAAGGTGGGGAAAAAGAACATTTTATGTGTGTGTGTGTGTGTGTGTGTGTGTGTGTTAAGTCTACTTTTCTACATGTCTCAGAAGTTGTTACTGTTATTTTATATTTATCAAAATAGAACAGTCGAATGTTTCCTCAGAGAGGCAATAGAAAGCTGTACTGGAAACATTTGTGCTAACTAATATTTGACTAGATTTTCTAAGGTAATAACTTCTGGTGCTTTTTGAAGAAACTTTAAAGGTCCTTACTAAGTTATAAGAAGATTTTAATCTCCAAGCTAGAATATTACTTAAAGAGTTGTATAGAGTGAGGCAAAAGTTACACAATTGATTTATTTCCATCTAAGAACTGGACTGTTTTCAAAATGAAGGATATGATTTTAATTATAAATAAGTCACACATAACAGTCTCATGTTAAATAAGAATTTCATAAAATAAGCAATTTAACTATGTAAGAGCTAAATATAGTTAGTTGTGTGTTTGTGTGGTTACTTTAGACTTGTCCTATATTTAGACTCCAAAAGAAAATTCTCATCAATTTAATAAACTTTTATATGTGTTTACTCTTATTATTTGAGGAACTGAGTTAATGATTAGGAGACCCAGAAATGAATGAGACATAATCTCTGTCTTTCAAGAAGCACACAGATTCCTTGTTAGGGAGATGAATGAGCATGACTCAAAGTATTCTAGTTTATGTGACTAAGTCACACCATAATCTAGGAGAAGAAAGGCAGGAGAGAGAACCAGTTTGAAGGAAAGAAATAAGTTTGGTTTTGAACAGGTTGTGTTTGACATGCCTAATAGGACACCTGTGTGAGGAAGTCTTGTATATAGATGGATAGTCTTGGGCTCAGGAAAAATTTCAAAGCTAGAAATATAGATTATTGAGTCATATTCGTAAAGGACATAGTTAAAGCAAAGGGAGTGAATATGATCTCCCAGGGAGAACAGATATAAGATGAGAAAAGGACCCGAGAACAGTGCAATGAGAAATACTCTTAAGGAGCAGACAGAATAATAGAAGCCATAAAAAGACAATGGAAGTTCCAAACAAATATCACTGATTGAAACCAAGTGTCTAATTTGTCTGAAACCCGATTAACAGAACAATATAGATTATTTAGAATTATAAACCCACAAATACAAAGAACAAGAAAAGAGATAACACAGTTTTGGAAGCTGGAAAGCAGGTGGCTGAGTGGTAACTAGAAGGCAATTAGAAGAAATGAAGGTGATTATCTCTGGAAACTGAGAAATGGAGGGAGGATATGCAGGTCTAACTAGTTATTTTTTTAACTCTTTCGTGACAAGCCTATTAGAACTCAAGGCCAATATCTGAATATAAATAAGTTGAGAAGTAAATTGAAGATGAAGAATTGGTCACATTAAATATGAACTATGCTTTCAAGAGGTTTGATTATGAAAGAAATGAGGCAGATATAGCTTGAGGAGTAAATATAAGAAATATGTATTGGTGTCTATAAAACATTTTAGACTGAACACATTTGTAAGCAGTGAGGAAAAATAAGAAGAGTTAAAATGAAGTTCAATGATACAGGAGAGGAGGAAGAAAAGGAAGAATAACTCAGGGTCATTGGACGGGGGAAGTAGGAGAGAATTGTTACCTGGTCGTATTTTTTAGCAAAATAGTAATGTAGGTCATCTGCTCAAAGTGAAGGGGCAGAAGTAAGGGCTTGAGAAGAAGAATGAAGTTTTAGAACAGCTGCAGTGGGAAATGGAAGAGCCAACTATAGATGAGAAAAGGATTAAGGATAAGAGTTAAGGGCCCAGCTGAGTGAGATTGGAAAGCACACTTTTGTAGTGGAGCCAATGAACATGGATATGCAATTTTCCCCAGATAAGTCTTCAGCAGACTGGGAACAACAATAGGCAACGTATACCACTGAACCGAGCCAGGACTAAGCAGGGATTGCCAAAGCTGTGAGATGGAAGGTGAAGGAATCAAAGAATGGAAAACACTTGTGAGTGTGTCATTGAAATGGGGTCCAGAATAGGGTAGAAGGGAGAAGACGGGATGTGGCTTTTAGCCGAAAAGATTAAGTAAGAGAGGAGGGAATGAAGGTCACAATAGAGAACAATATGGTTGATCACAACGCCATTCCTCAGCATTTCACATATAAGTTCAGGTAACTATTGCCTCTGTGACCAAACCTCTGAACCCTTTGAGTTTGATAGCTGTTGATTTTCCAGCAAGTGTAGTGTTAATGAAACTTAAATGATTGCTTTCTACCATGAGTTACTTCGCTGTGGTGATCTTGATTCCAGTTTTCCCATTGCTTACAAGGTATTTCTCTCAACTAATCTTAGCCAATTCAGCCTGGGTTGGGGAGAGGACTTAGGTA
The DNA here is from genome assembly GCA_028534135.1 of Potos flavus. Lineage (NCBI taxonomy): Eukaryota > Metazoa > Chordata > Mammalia > Carnivora > Procyonidae > Potos > Potos flavus. The sequence goes on from CM052901.1 coordinate 51,239,679, forward strand.
CAATGAAGAGAAGTATGTATGTATATGGCTCTAGGTTTGGCACTGCCTCAGAAACACTTTTCTGTGGGGAACACAAAGAACATTTGGAAGTTATCAATTTCCTGAAGGTCCCAAACTGCTGCCTGTCCTAAACAGAAATCCTGGCTAGTCCCCTTTTCAGTCCTCCTCTACAGGGCAGCTGCATCTCATCGGTTTGGAAGCATATCTTGCCAGATAGTCATTCACCATTAGCAGGTTCTGATTTTATAGCCGTAGGGAAGTTGAGTATGAGTGGGGAGGGATGTTGGTTTACTAGAGAATGCAGAGGACTTAAGGCCTATCAATTCCCAACCCATAAAGTCTTCCCCCAGCCTTCTGGATCATGCCACCAAAGTTCAGGAGAAATTTTTCTTTTTGCCCACAAAGTTGTGGTAGGTTCAGACATATTTACATCAGGAATAATTGCCCCCAACTAGCAAAAAGAATAGGAGTAACTCCTTCAGCCTTCCTCCAGTTATAGGAAAATGTCCCATATCTCTGACTCTATTTCTTCATTATTGAATGGTTTACTTTAGATAAATACTTTTGAAGGAAAGATGTTTCCAATTGTTTTTTTCTCCTGTCATGGCTTATTTATTTTTTTTATTATTATGTTCAATTAGCTTTAAGATTACCAACTCTGGTGTATGACAACCTAACCTTTTTGTGTGTGGGGTGGTTTCCTTTTTTAATTTAAATTCAATTAATTCACATATAGTGTATTGTTAGTTTCAGAGATAGAGTTCAGCAATTCATCAGTTGCATAGAATACCCAGTGCTCATTCCATCAATTGCCCCTCTTAATGCCCATCACCCAGCTACCCCATTCCCCACTCTACCTCCCCTCCAGCAACCCACAGTTTGTTTCCTATGCTTAAGAGTGTCTTATGGTTTGTCTCCCTCTCTGGTTTCATCCTGTTTTATTTTTCCCAGGTTTGTTCCTTTTACTAACCAGAATCATGCTGCATGTGTTATTCTTTGATGTGCTTGTTGGAGATGTTCTCAGCCAAGCATACTCCTTTTATCCATTATATATTCCACAGAATTATTGTCACTGTTTGGGTTGCTTCATTCAGCTGTTATAATTATGTCCACTTTTGTGCACAAACTTGAGCACAGGGGCTGGAATTTGAGGGGAAAATGTGTTTGAGCCCTTGCCAACCTGAGATGAAGGCTTGTTGACTTGGAATTAAGCAGGTGGCAGGCTGTGCATGCTCACTCAGGCAGGAGGGCAGCTGGACTGTGAATTTGGGACCCACAGGCCAATGGCATCATGGGTGATAGGGATGTGTCTGGTTTTGCTTTAAACTTTTGTTTTTCTGGGAAACTCTATCTCTCCTTCTATTCTAAAGGAAAGCCTTGCTGGATAGAGTATTCTTGGCTGTAGATTTTTTTCCTTTTAGCCGTTGGAATTTATCATGCCACGTTCTTCTGGCCTGCAGAGTTTCTGCTGAAAAACCCACTGATAGCCATATGGGGTTTCTCTTGTATGTCACTGCTTTCCTTTCTCTTGCTGCTTTTATAATTCTCTGTTTATCACTACTTTTGGCCATCTTATTTACTTTATATCTTGGTGCAGACCTCTTTGGGTTGGTTTTGTTGGGGGCTCTCTGTGCCTCCTGGATCTGGATTTCTCTTTCCTCCCCCAGATTCAGGAAGTTTTTAGCTATTATTTCTTCAGACAAATCTTCTGCCCCCTTTTCTTGCTCTTCCCCTTCTGGGATCTGGGATCTGTTATGCTTGACAGTGTTGCTGAGTTCCTAGGTTCTATTTTCATTTTGTGTATTTTTTCCCCCTCTCATATGCTCAGCTTGATTACTTTCCACAACTCTGTCCTCCAGGTGGCTGATCTGTTCTTCTACTTCCTCTTGTTTGCTATTTGTTCCAGGTGGTCTATTTTTATTTCCATTTAGTGAGTCCAATAGCTCTAATTGGTTCTTTTTTATGGCTGCTATCTCTTGGTGGAGGGTCTCATGGAGGTTCTGCACTCCTTTCTCAATTCTAGCAAGGATCTTTATGAGCATTACTTTAATTCTCTATCAGACATATTTCTTATCTCCATTTCACTTAGGTCTCTTGCTGTGATTTGGTTCTGTTTTTTCATTTGGGACATATTCCTCTGTCTCCTCATTCTGTCTATTGCTGTGTCTGTTTCTCTGTGTTAGGAAAGTCAGCTGCGTCTCCAGCACTCTGGAGTGGTGCTGGCCCTCCTCTGGGCTGCTTGCACACTGTCAGGCTTGTGGGAGCACTTTGATGGGATCTTGCCAAGAGTGATCAGAGAGGGTGGATCTGCTTCACTGTGGCCTCTTGTCTATGTCAGGCTGCAGAAAATCTGTTCTCCCCAACATTTGTTTTTTTTAAAGATTTTATTTATTCATTTGACACAGAGAGAGAGAGCAAGCAAGCATGAGTGAGGGAGAGGGAGAAGCAAGCTCCCCACTGAGCAGGGAGCCTAATGTAGGGCTTGATACCAGGACCCTGGGATCATGACCTGAACCGAAAGCAGCCGCTTAACCAACTGAGCCACCCAGGCCCTCCATGACAACATACCTTTAATTGGTGTGCCTTATATTTTCATGGGCAAAAGTTTATGCTCATAGAAGTTATGAAATACATTCCATCATGTTGGAAAAACAGTAACTTACTGGAGTTACTCAGATAGATACTAGATATTCTACTGCACATTATTCATCAAATGAAAATCTCCACAGAATTTAATATCCCATCATTTCTCTAAACACAGTCCTGCTATTTTTATGCCCAAAGGCATAAAAGTTCTAAATTTCTGTCTGGTCATTCAATTCCCATTGAAACTTTGTAATCAGTCCTAAAAGTTGCAGTATAATCATTATTTATACAATTAAAAAATAAAATTGAGTAAGATAGCCGTAAAATGCAGTATCAATTGTTCATAGAACAGATGTTCATGAATTGCCTAAAATAGTTGTTAAAGAAACAGGCACATTAACATAATTTTGACTGTAGCTCTTCTCAATCTTTGGAATATGAAGAACCAATTTTGGTACCAATATATCAGTTTTGTTGACAAAAAAAGCTTTCAGAGAAAAACTTGAAAGAGCAATGCAGCTGTCATAGACTATACAAGTGTGCTAGACATTTTTAAGAGTGTGTAATTAAAGAGGCAGAAATACGACTGTAAGTATGCACAAAAGTAGCAATATTTACAGTTTTATGAGTTTAAACAAATCTAAAATAATCTAGTCCTGTATAAAATGAAAAAAAAAAAAAGCCTTTGGCTTAGCTTAAGGCTAAATTATACTTGCTGAAAAAGTTCTTCTAAGATCTAATTTAATATCTTTCAGAAGACAGGTCAAGATATGTATATACAAATATATAATGAATTCATAGAACTCAGTAACAAAAAACCCCAAATCTCCCGATTAAAAATGAGCAGAGGATATGAATAGACATTTTTCCAAATAAGATATACAGATGGCCAACAGGCACATGAAAAGGTGTTCAACATCACTACTCATCAGGGAAATGCAAATTAAAACAACAATGAGATATTACTTCATACTTGATAGAATAGCTATTATATATATATATAAGAAATAACAAATGTTATAGAGAATGTAGAGAAAAGGGAATCCTTGTATACTCTTGGTAGGAATGTAAATTGGTATAGTCACCATGGAAAACATCATGGACTTGCTTCAAAAAATTAAAAATGGAACTTCTATATGATCCAGAAATCCTACTTCTGGGTATTCATCCAAAAAAAGTAAAAACATTAATTCAAATGGATATAAGCACTCCCATATTCATTGCAGCATTATTTACAATAGTCATGATATGGAAACAACTTAAGTGCTCATCAATAGATGAAGGGTTAAAGAAGATGTGAGATATATATAAAATACTCTTCAGCGATAAAAAAAGAAGGAAATCTTGCCATTTGTGACAACATGGATGGACCATTAGGGCATTATGCCAGTGAAATAAGTCATACAGAGAAAGCCAAATGTTGTATGATCTCCTTCATATGTGGAATCTAAAGAACACAACACAAGAAAACAAAAATAAGCTTATAGCTATAGAGAATATATTGGTGGTTGCCAGAAAGGAGGGAAGTGGAAGTGGGAAAAACAGGTAAAGGGGGTCAAAAGGTACAAACTTCCACTTATAAAATAAGTACATCATAGGGATCCAATATACAGCATGGGACCACAGTTAATAATACTGTATTGAAAGTTGCTAAGGGAATAAATCTTAAAAGTCTTTATCACAAGAAAAAATTGTAACTATGTATGGTGATGGATGGTAACTAGACTTATTGTTGTGATAATTTTACAATGTATACAGAAGTCAAATCATCATGTTATACGCCTGAAACTAATATAATGTTATGTGACAATTATACCTCAGTTAAAAAAAAAAAAAACTGTACATACAAATGATTTCACCCTGCTACCTAGATCTTAGCTAATTCTACCTTGTCTTCATTTTCTAACCTCACTTTCGCTTTGCAAAAAAGATCATGTAAACTATGTTTGATGAACCTTAAATGTAAGACACTTGTTCTCCTTTAGGTTTAAGATGGAGAAAAAAACATGTGCTTTTGCCATTCCTCTGGAATATTTTGGCTCTGACTTTAAATGAACTCAGCTCACTAAAAACTATCCACAGCAACTTTTATTTCACTTTTGACTCATATCCTGTTGCTTCTTTCAGGTAAATGACCTTGGCATCTCTCCATACCAAAGCCTTTGGTTTATTGGCTTTCATTCCTCAAAGTACAGCACACCAAGAAGAAAAAGGTCTTTCAAAAGTCTGGCATATACTGTTTGACTATAGGGAGGCCCATTCTAGAACACAGTCATTAAAAAGGTTTTCTCTATCATAAACCAAAACATATTCTCTGTTGGGGGTAGGTGATAGAATCTCTTCAGCTACAATTTTTATGAGAGTAAAGAAATAAAAACAGGAGTCACTTTTAGATACATATATGCATGTCTGCTTTTGTCAGGCTGACTTGACAGCTCAAAAAACTAATCAATATGTTTATTCTAATATGTTAGGGGGAGTACAAGACTACTACATTTCAAAATGTTTATAGATTAGTTTTGCAGGGAGAAAGAACAGCTTTATCTAATGGATCAAGGACATTTACTGCAAAAGAAGCCAAGAAGTCTGTTTTTCAAAATATTTGTAGTAGGAAAAAGTACCCCAAAGACAGCCCTTTTTGTGGAAAGGCTGGAAATATTTTCCGGGTGATTTAAACTGCTCTCCAGTGAACCATGGCCAATTTGTGATTAAAAGCAGAAATAAAAACTAAAATAAAACTGCCAGGTGTCCTTTTGGTAGGGTTTTATTTTTCAGAAATCTATAATAGGTCTGATTGATGTATTATCCAAATCCAATGTGCTAGTAAGTCACTGAAATTTTCTTTAAAGAGGCAACTTGGGGCGACTGGGTGGCTCAGTCATTAAGCGTCTGCCTTCAGCTCAGGTCATGATTCTGGGGTCCTGGGATCGAGCCCCACATCGGGCTCCCTGCTCGGCGGGAAGCCTGCTTCTTCCTCTCCCTCTGGTGCTCCCCCTGCATGTGTTCTCTCTCTCGCTGTGTCTCTCTCTGTCAAAGAAATAAATAAAATCTTAAAAATAAAATAAAATAAAGGCAACTTATGATCAAGGACTCAGGCCCTATAAGGCCACAGTAAATGAACACAAAATAATTGCCAGTATAGTTAGTAGCAGGCCATTTTGATCCCTCGAAAGTGGAGAAACCAGTATATCTTAACAAAGAGCAACTCATTGCTCAGGCCAAGTAGGTACTCATGCACATTGTATGATTTGGGAAAAGCAATAAAGACTATCCTAACCCAAAATATCTCTGCTGAAGCCTGATTTGATTATTGAAATTTCTACCATCACAGTCTCTTTTTTGGGTTAAGGGTGCTGTTACGATAGATCTACCCTTGAGAGCTAACATGTAAGTTACCATGAACAAATTAATGTGACTTCATTATCTATTCCCTAGCAGAAAGAAGAGCTCTGACAATGATAGAGAAAAACTAAGGATTTGCATGTAAAATAAACCAATGGGTACAAGAAAGGCCTGAGTTTATTGTTGGGTTTCACTTGGAAGGGTAGCCTGAATGCTAAGGACATAGATGTTAACTGACTCTAATAGAAAAGACGGAACACCAGAAACACCATGATGTGGTGAAAAGAGCACTAGTCTAGAAGTTAAAACACCTAGTTCTAGTTCCTCTTCTAGAAATTTTATCCCATGACTTTCTTTTTTTTTTAAGATTTTATTTATTTCTTTGACAGAGAGAGACACAGAGAGAGAGGGAACACAAGCAGGGGGAGTAGGAGAGGGAGAAGCAGGCTTCCTGCAGGGCAGAGAGCCCGATGCGGGGCTTGATCCCAGGACACTGGGATCATGACCTGAACTTAAGAAAGACGCTTAATGACTGAGCCACCCAGGCGGCCCTATTCTATGACTCAATAAATCCTACCCTGGATTGAAATTTCTCCATCTATCAAAAGGAAATGGGGTTGATGGAATATGAGACCTCTGAAGTCCTATAGAGCATCCTTCTAATCAGAAAGGGTATGGGCAGGATGCATCTGAGTACAAATTGGCTATTTCTTTATTTTGCCTAGCCCCACCCTTAATCTCCAGGCCCCAAATAACCTTCTGTGGAGAAACTATGGAAGCAGTAAGAAGCAAAATGGATTACCCTTTAAAGAAACCAATTTCAATGAGCAACCATTCTCTATCAAAGAAATTATTATTTTCTCCCTTTGCTCCTTTTTTTGTCATTGCTTTGGTTGCTAAAACTAGTTGGCTGCCTATTAACAAATTCCATGCCAGTTTTCTCCATCTGACACAATGAATTCATGACACATTTTTTCCTATCTTCATTTTACCACATTTTATTTACTGAAGACCTAAGGTTTACCAAGTGAAAATCTCTGTTTATTTTCCTAGCTGACCTTTCAAATATGTGTTGTAACAAAACAATAAAAACATGAAAGTGATCATACAAGACACCAAATGAAGACATGGGAAACATTTTAAAAGCTTCTTGCCTGTACAGGATTGTTTTCTATGATTAGCTTTAAAAATATTGCACAATTGAAGGCACCTGAGTGGCTCAGTCAGTTAAGCATCCAACTCTTGATTTTGCTCAGATCATGATCTCAGATCCTGAGATCAAGCCCCACATTGGGCGCCCATGCTCAGCAGGAAATCTGCTTGAGATTCCTTGTTCCCTCTCCTTCTGCCCCTCTCCCCACTTGCATGTGCGCGCGCGCTCTCTCTCTCTCTCTCAAATAAAATAAATAAATCTTTTAAAAAGTATTGCACGATTGATTTTGAAATGCCTTAAGTGATGCTACTATATCACCTTGGAGATCGTACGTTAGTCTAAAATCATGTTACTGTAAAGAAATTTTTAACTGATACTAAATCCAAACTCTCCTTTTACTTCAATGTCTTCTCATTAAACATTAGGCAACAGTACAAAGGAAGTCCCCCCACCACAACCATTTTCTTTTCTACAATTTCCACAGTTCCAAATCAAAACATAACAGTTGAATCCACTTGCTTTAGCATGTGTTCTCCTAACTCTTTAGTTCAATCTTATTATGACCAACTTGTTTTGCTTAAATTTGCTTATTCCTCTCCTCATAGGACAATAAGAAATTCCACTACTGGATGTTTATCCAAAAAAAGCAAAAACGCTAATTTGTCCCTTTTGCCAGTGTAACCTGTAGTTCAGCAAAGGCATTCCTCTGGTTGAACTACTAATCCTGTAAATCTAATTGCCCAAACTGTATAGGAAAGGCACCTAGAGTGTTTTCTTTATCCCAGTGGAGACTCAATGTTTTAGGAAAGATGTATCTTTAAAAAATTGTTTCATCCTTGATATCTTACTGTTCATTTAATACAGTGCTATCTTTGGACTATTTGAAATCTTGACTCTAATTGCTCATTTTGGTGTGGTCATAACTGCTCTACAAACTGGAAATTTGTTTTGGAAGTGTTATTTGTATGAAATACAAAACATTTATAAATGGCTAATTCTACTAAATGTGGACTTCATGAGAAAATCATTCACTGAGGTATCTGGTTGTGTTTGATGCAGTAACTCTCTTGGCATATTCTAGAAATAATAAATCTGAAACAAGGGAAATAGGGAAGTTCTGGAGTTTGTCAAGTTTTCGGAGATCATCGAAAAAATAGGCACCAACTATGTTCAGATCATTGTGAGGTATATGAAGATAAATAAACATGGTTTCTGCCCTGACGATACTTAAGAAAGATAAATTATTTTTCCTAAAAATCATAGTACAAATATGGTAAATGCCATTAAAAAGGTACAAATTGCTGAAAGGATTCAGAGCACACAGGTTGCTTAAAGTTGTAGAAATCTACAATAGCTGACTCAGTAACAGAATGATTAAATACCTCTTGAGTGACTAACTGAATGAATGAATGGGTGAATGAGTGATTACAGGATATGGCAGGTACATGAGCCGAACCTTGAAGAATATATAGGAGTCATGGTTGTGTTTCTACATGCTAATAACAAAACAGCAGAAAGAGAAATTAAGAAAACAATTCCATTTACAATTGAAACAAAAATAAAACATACAGGAGTAAACTTAACCAAGGATATAAAAAACCTATCTTGGAAACTATAAAACACTGATAAAAGAAATTAAAGATAACACAAACAAATGGTTAGATATACCATTGGATCGGACATACCTAGGCTTGAAAGAACTAATACCATCAAATGCCCACATTACCCAAAGCAATCTAGATTCAATGCAATATCTATCAAAATACAAATAGTATTTTTTAAAGAACTAGAAAAATAATGCTAAAATTTGTATAGAACCACAAAAGACTGCAAATAGCCAAAGCAATTATGAGAAAGAAAAACAAAGCTGGAGGCATCACAATCCCAGATTTCAAGATATACTATGAAATTATAATAAAAACAGTACAATACTAGCAAAAAAAAAAAAAATAGACACATACACCAATGGAACAGAATAAAGAGCCCAGAAATAAGTCCACAATTATATGGTCAATTAATCTATGACAAAGGAGGCAAAAATATACAATGGGGAAAAGAGTCTCTTCAATAAATGGTGCTGGGAAAACTGGATAGCTGCATGCATAAGAAAGAAAATCAGTTTCTTACATCATACAAAAAGTAAAATAGATTAAAGACCTAAATGTGATACTTTATTTATTTTTTAAAGATTTTATTTATTTATTTGACAGAGAGAGAGATTATAAGTAGGCAGAGAGGCAGGCAGAGAGAGAGGGGGAAGCAGGCTCCCCACCACGCAGAAAGCCTGACGGCAGGGCTCGATCCCAGGACCCCGAGGTCATGACCTGAGTTGAAGGCAGAGGCTTTAACCCACTGAGCCACCCAGGCGCCCCCTAAATGTGATACTTTAAACCATAAAACTCCTAGAAGAAAACATAAACAGTAATCTCTTTGACATCAGCCTAAGCAATATTTTTTCTAAATCTGTCTCCTTATGCAAGGGAAACAAAAATTAAACTATTGGAACTACACACAAAGCTTTTGCAAGTTAAAGGAAATCTTCGACAAAATAAAAAGGCAACTTACTGAATGGGAGAAGATATTTGCAAATAGTATGTCTGATATGGTGTTAGAATCCGAAATATACAATGAACTTATATAACTCAGCACCAAAAAAACAGACAAAAAACACAAAACAATCTGATTAAAACATGGGCTGAGGATTTGAATAGACATTTTTCCGAAGAAGACACAGATGGCCAAAAGACACATGAAAAGATGCTCAACATCACTAATCATCCGGGAATTGTTAAGCAAAATCACAATTAGATATTACCTTACACAAGCAGAATGGCTAGTGTCAAAGAGACACGAAACAACAACTATTGTGAGAATGTGGTGAAAAAGGAATCCTCTTGCATTGCTGGGAATGTAAATTGGTGCACCCAGTGTGGAAAATAGTATGGAAATGCTTCAAAAATTAAAAATAGAAATACCGGGGCACCTGGGTGCTCAGACAGTTAAGTGTCTACCTTTGGCTCAGGTCATGATCCCGGGGTCTTGGGATCGAGCCCCACATTGGACTCCTTGCTCAGTCGGGAGCCTGCTTCTCCCTCTGCCTGCTGCTCCCCCTGCTTGTGTTCCCTCTCTTGCTGTGTCTCTCTCTGTCAAATAAATAAATCTTCTAAAAAAAATAGAAATACTATATGATCTAGTAATTCCACTACTGGATATTTATCAAAAAAGTGAAAATACTAATTCAAAAAGATATATGCTTCTCTATATTTATTGTATCATTGTTTACAATAGTCAAGATATAGAAGGAACCCAAGTGTCCATTAATAGATGAATGGATAAAGAAGATGTGATATATATATATAATATATATATATATATATACACACACAAATTTCCACAGTTGAATATATCCAAAACAGATTTCCAGTTTATTGAGCAGTTATGACCACGCCAATATGAGCAATTAGAGTCAAGATATACATATATAAAATAAATACATATGGTGGTTGCCATATAGGAAGGTGTAAGAACATGGGCAAATCGTATAAAGGGGAGTGGGATATACAGGTTTCCAGTTATGGAATGAATAAATCATGGGGATGAAAGGTACAGCATAGAAAATATAGTCAATGATATTACAGTACCATTTTATGGTACATGTAGTAGCCAAACTGGTGGTGAGGATAGAATAATGCAGAGTCGTTGAATCACTATGTTGCACACTTAAAACTAATGTAGCATTGTGTGTCAAGTTGATTTCAGTTAGATAGATAGGTAGATAGATGATAGGTATAGATAGATATAGATAGATAGATAGATAGATAGATAGATAGATAGATAGATAGATTGATTTAGATGGAAAGAGATGGGGATGGTACTTTCCAAAGAAAGGAAAAACTTGCTGAATGGAAAGTTAAGATCATACCACGGAGAGATTAAAATGCAAGAGTAAATGCAGCCAGTCTAGAAAACAGTATGGAGGATTCTCAAAAAGTTAAAAATAGAACTACCTTATGACCCAACAATTGCACTACTAGGGATTTACACAAAGGATACAAAAATACTGATCCAAAGGGAAACATGCACCTTGATGTTTAGAACAGCAATACCAACAATAGCCAAACGATGGAGAGAACCCAAATGTCCATCAACTGATGAATGAATAAAGAGGATGTGGTATAATATATGCAATACAATATAACTCAACCTTCAAAAAGCATGAAATCTTATGATTTGCAATGATGTGGATGGAGCTAAAGTGTATTATGCTAAGCGAAATAAGTTGGTCAGAGAAAGAAAAATACCATATGATTTCACTCATATGTGGAATTTAAAAAACAAAACAGATGAATATGTGGGAAGGAAAAAAAAGAGAGAGAGAGGGAAGCATATATAAGAGACTCTCAACTATTTTTGTGCCAGTACCATATTGTCTTGATGATTACAGCTTTGTAATAGAGCTTGAAGTCCAGAATTGTGATGCCACCAGTTTTGGTTTTCTTTTGCAACATTCCTTTGGCTATTTGGGGTCTTTTCTGGTTCCATATAAGTTTTAGGATTATTTGTTCAGCTCTGTGAAAAAAAAGTTGATGGTATTTTGATAGGGATTACATTGAATGTGTAGATTGCTCTGGGTAGCATAGACATTTTAACAATATTTGTTCTTCCAATTCATGAGCATGGAATATTTTTCCATCTCTTCATGTCTTTCTCAATTTCTTAATGAATGTTCTATCGTATTCTGAGTACACATCTTTGCCTCTTTGGTTAGGTTTATTCCTGGGTATCTGGGTATCCTGGGTTTTGGTGCAATTATAAATGGAATAGACTCCTTAATTTCTTTTTCTTCTGTGTCATTGTTGTGTACAGAAGTGCAACTGATTTCTGTGCATTGATTTTGTAACCTGCCACGTTGCTGAATTGCGGAGGTGGAGTCTTCTGGGTTTTCCCCATAAAGTATCACGTCATCTGCAAAGAGAGAGAGTTTGACTTCTTTGCTGATTTGAATGCCTTTTATTTCTTTTTGTTGTCTGATTGCTAAGGTTAGGACTTCTAGTACTATGTTGAGCAGCAGTGGTGATAGTGGACATCCCTCCCCTGTTTCTGACCTTAGGGGAAAAGCTTTCAGTTTTTCCCCATTGAGAATATTATTTGCTGTGGGCTTTTCATAGATGGCTTTTATTACATTGAGTTATGTCCCCTCTATCTCCACACTGTGAAGAGTTTTAATCAAGAAAGGATGCAGTACTTTATCAAATCTTTTTCTGCATCTACTAAGAGGATCATATGGTTCTTGTCCTTTCTTTTATTTATGTAGTGTATCACATTGATTTGTAGATGTTGAACCACCCTTGCAGCCCAGGAATAAATCCCACTAAGTCATGGTGAATAATCTGTTTAATGTACTGTTGGATCCTATTGGCTAGTATTTTGGCAAGAATAGTTGCCTCCATGTTCATCAGGGACATTGGTCTGTAATTCTCCAAAAACAGATACATAGATCAACGGAGCAGAATAGAGACCCCAGAAATGGACCCTCAACTCTATGGTCAACAAATCTTCAACAAAGGAATATCCAGTAGAAATAAGACAGTCTCGGGGCGCCTGGGTGGCTCAGTGGGGTAAAGCCTCTGCCTTTGGCTCAGGTCATGATCTCAGCGTCCTGGGATTGAGCCCTGCATTATTGAGCTCTCTGCTCAGCGGGGAGCCTGCTTACCCCCCCGCCCCCTGCCTCTCTGCCTACTTGTAATCTTTCTCCTCTCTGTCAAATAAATAAATAAAATCTTAAAAAAAAAAAAAAGAGACAGTCTCTTCAACGAATGGTGCTGGGCAAATTGGACAGCCACATGCAGAAGAATAAAGCTGGACCATACTCTTACACCATACACAAAGATAAACTCAAAATGGATGAAACACCTCAATGTAAGAGAGGAATCCATCAAAATCCTAGGGGAGAACATAGGCAGTAACCTCTTCAACAGATGAATGGTTGAAGAAGATGTAGTTCATATATACAATGGAATATTACACAGTCATCAGAAAGGGTGAATACCCACCATTTGCATCGACATGGATGGAACTGGAGGGGATTATGCTAAGGGAAATAAGTTCAACAGAGAAAGACAATTATCATATTCTTTCACTCTTATGTGGAATACAAGTAATAGCACAGAGGACCACAGGGGAAGGAAGGGAAAACAGAAGGGGAAGAAATCAGAGAGGGAAACAAACCATGAGAGACTCTTGACTCCAGGAAACAAACAGAGTTTCAGAAGGGAGAGTGGTGGGGGGGATGGGGTAACTGGGTGATGGGCATTAAGGAGGGCACGTGTGGTGAATCATTGAACACTACATCAAAAGCTAATGATGTACTATATGTTGGCTAACTGAACATAGAAAGAAAGAAAGAAAGAAAGAAAGAAAGAAAGAAAGAAAGAAAGAAAGAAAGAAAGAAAGAGAAAGAAAGAAAGAAAGAAAGAGAGAGAGAGGGAAAGAAAGAAAGAAAGAAAGAAAGAAAGAAAGAAAGAAAGAAAGA
>CM052901.1:51253791-51282898 GCA_028534135.1 Potos flavus
GAAGGGCATCTTGGCTCTTTCCACAGTTGGGCGATTGTGGCCATTGCTGCTATGAACATTGGGGTACATGTGGCCCTTCTTTGTACTGCATCTGCATCTTTGGGGTAAATACCCAGTAGTGCAATGGCAGGGTCATAGGGTAGCTCTATTTTTAATTTCTTTTTTTTTTTTTCTATTTTTAATTTCTTGAGGAATCTCCACGCTGTTTTCCAAAGTGGCTGCACCAACTTGAATTCCCACCAATAGTGTAAGAGGGTTCCCCTTTCTCCACATCCTCTCCAACATTTGTTGTTTACTGTCTTGTTGATTTTGGCCATTCTAACTGGTGTAAGGTGGTATCTCAGTGTGGTTTTGATTTGAATCTCCCTGATGGCTAATGATGATGAACATTTTTTTATGTGTCTGTTAGCCATTCGTATGTCTTCTTTGGAGAAGTGTCTGAAAGTTTCCAGTTTTCATATATTTTTTGGAATAGTTTGAGAAACTAAGAAGCTTCTTTACATGTTTGGTAGAAATCACCTGGGAAGCCACCTGGTCCTGGACTTTTGCTTGTTTGGTGGTTTTTGATGACAAATTCAATTTCATTGTAGGTAATTGATCTGTTAAAATTTTCTATTTCTTTCTGCTTTAGTTTTAGTACATTATATATTTCCATGAATTTATCCATTTGATCTAGGTTGTCCAATTTTTTGGCATATAATTTTTCAAAATATTCTCTTGCCATTGTTTGCTTTTCTGTGAGGTTGGTTGTTATTTCTCCTCTTACATTTGCAATTTTATTAATTTTTAAAAATTTTTTATTATTATATTCAGTTAGCCAAGATATAGTACATCATTAGTTTTTGAGGTAGCGTTCAACGCATTAGTTGCATATAACACCCAATGCTCATCACCACATGTGCCCCGCTAAATACCCGTCACCAATTACCCCATTCCCCCCATTCTCTCCCTTCTGAAACCCTCACTTTGTTTCCCAAAGTCAAGAGTCTATCATGGTTTGTCTCCCTCTCTGATTTCTTCTCCTTCAGATTTCCCTCTCTTCCTCAATTGTCCTCTGTGTTATTCCTTATGTTCCACCTGGGACTGAAAGCATATGATAATTGTCTTTCTCTGATTGATTTATTTCCCTTAGCATAATCCTCTCCAGTTCCAACCGTGTCCACGCAAATGGTGGGTAGTCATCCTTTCTGATGCCTGAGTAATATTCCATTGTATATATGAACCACATCTTCTTTATCCATTCATCTGTTGAAGGACATCTCGGCTCCTTCCATAGTTTGGCTCTTTTGGATATTGCTGCTATGAACATTGGGGTGCATGTGCCCCTTCTTTTCCAATGTCTGTATCATTGGGGTAAATGCCTAGTAGTGCAATTGTTGGGTCATAGGGTAGATCTATTTTTAACATCTTGAGGAATCTCCATACTGTTTTCAAAAGTGGCTGTACCAGCTTGCATTCCTAGCAACAGTGTAAGAGGGTTCCCCTTTCTCTGCATCCTTGCTGACACTTGTTGTTTCCTGTCTTGTCAATTTTTGCCATTCTAACTGGTACAAAGTGGTATCTCATTGTGGTTTTGATTTGTATTTCCCTGATTGCTAGTGATGTTGAACATTTTTTCATGTGTCTATTAGCCACTTTTATGTCTTCTTTGGAGAAGTATTTATTCATGTTTCTGCCCATTTTTTGACTGGATTATTTGTTTTTTGGGTGTTGAGTTTCAGAAGTTCTTCATACATCTTGGATACCAGCCCTTTATCTGATTCGTCATTTGCAAATATCTTCTCCCAT
Organism: Potos flavus; assembly: GCA_028534135.1. Lineage (NCBI taxonomy): Eukaryota > Metazoa > Chordata > Mammalia > Carnivora > Procyonidae > Potos > Potos flavus. The sequence continues at coordinate 51,255,580 of CM052901.1, forward strand.
TCCATGGGAATGAGAGAGCCTCGTAGTTCTCTTGACTATTTCCTTTGCTGTGCAGAAACTTTTTATCTTGATGATGTCCCAAAAGTTCATTTTTTCTTTTGTTTCCCTTGCCCTTAGAGACGTGTCTTGAAAGAAGTCACTGTGGCTGATGTTGAAGAGGTTACTGCTTATGTTCTCTTCTAAGACTTTGATGCATTCCTGTCTCAAATGGAGGTCTTTCATCCATTTAGAGTTTATCTTTGTGTTAGGTATAAGAGAATGGTCCAGTTTCATTCTTCTGCATGTAACTGCCCAATTTTCCCAGCACCATTTATTGAAGAGGCTGTCTTTTTTCCACTGGATATTTTTTCTTGATTTGTCAAAAATTAGTGGACCATAAAGTTGAGGGTCCATTTCTGGAGTTTCTATTCTGTTCCATTGATCTATGTGTGTGTTTTTGTGACAATACCATGCTGTTTTGAGGATCACAGCTTTGTAATATAGCTTGAAATCAGGCTATTTATAAATAATTTCTGCTCTAATCTTTATTATTTCCTTCTGCTGCTTTTGGGTTTTGTACGGCCTTTTTCTAGTTCTTTTAGGTATAAGGTTAGGTTGTTTATGTGAGAACTTTCTTATTTCTAGAGTTAGACATGTATTGCTATGAACTTCTCTCTTACAATTGCTTTTGCTGCATCCCAAAGATTTTGGATCATTGTGTTTTTATTTTCATTTGTTTCCAAGTATTTTTTGATTAACCTATTCACAGATTCTGAGAATTAGAACATAGACATCTTTGGAGGAGGGCAGGTATTATTCTGCCTATACACTCTGTCTGTCCAGCTAGATGGTAGTAGACTCCTTAAGGTAGGAACCAGACCTTACTCATCTGTGCAAGACTATGAGTTCATTAATTGTTTATAAATTTTACTCACCCAAAACAAACACCAAATAACAATAATATATAATAATATGCAAATCAAAACCAATAAACAGCAATATGTATGGCCCATACACACTCTCTCTTTGTTTCTCTGTCTTTCTCTCTCTGTTTGTCCCACCTACCCCACCCCCACACACACAGAGTTTCTGACTGCTCTCTAAGGGGAAAATAACCCCAGTGAAGAATTACTTTATCTTCTATATAGCCCTAGTAGCTAAGAAAATATCCCAATTTTACTTTCTGTCATGTGTGTGATGAAAAATGAGTTGTTTATATTTTCCAAAAATTAAATTGTATTCTAAGGCACTTAATTTTTTTCCAAACTGCTTAAAGATTGACAAAGGTTCTGATAGTATCCCAATTCATCCAATAATTAAAAAGTGCTAGAGATGATTTAATAAGTTTGTGAGCATTGAATATCCAGGAAAATGTGAAATAGGTAGCAAGGAATAGAGTTCTGGAGAAGAAAAATGGTATGGACAAGTTTGAAAAATAAGAAAGCATATTGCCTATGGTGAGGCATTTAGAGGGGACTCCTTGGCTAGATAGAGGTGGTGTTCTTAAACGAGAAGCTGCCTTAAATGAGTAAGACCTAACTAAAGAGATACTGAATACCAAAATGAGGCATTAGATATTCTCTGGCCAAATCTCAACATCCTTTACCATCCCTATTCAACCCAGGGGGAAATCAATTTAGTTCAACAGGTTTCTTCAGTGAACTTTTAATTTCTCATAGCTCATATTTTCGCCTGTAATAGATTTCTGTATCCCTCCCAATCAAGCTCTTCCTTCATTTACTGATTTTTTTCTTTTAATCTCCTCTTTTCCCACAAATGAAAAGAAACTTCTTACTCCAAAATACAAAGAAAAGGTGGAGCCAGTTGTCACCCAGACCTCTTCAGGGATGGCAGAACCTTCAACGTGCTTTTGGAGGTGACAGAAATTGGAGGTATGAGAGGAATGCAGTGTATTTGTATATTGCCTCAAGAGAATAGCTCATACATAGATGCACCACATATAAACGCACTTAGATTCATAGGGTCACAGCACCAGGATCAGGAAAATGTTGATATTAAGGCCAGTAATTGGATTTTTTTTTAAAGATGTTATTTGTTTATTTGACAGATAGAGATCACAAGTAGGCAGAGAGGCAGGCAGAGAGAGAAAGGAGGAAGCAGGCTCCCTGCTGAGCAGTGAGCCTGATGTGGGGCTCAGTCCTAGGACCCTGTGATCGCGACCTGAGCTGAAGACAGAGGCTTAACCCACTGAGCCACCTAGGAGCCCCAGTAACTGGATTTTGATGCCAACATTTAAAACGTACAAGGTAATGGGTCTGTCGATTGTGTCTTTACTGAATACAATTTAAAGAAATTATATATTTCAAATCTTGAAATTGGATATATGAAGTACACTACCACAGGAAACTGAATTGGATAATTATCACATACTTTATAAGAAAATAGCTGTGACATCTATTGGTAAGTAAATACTATCCCATTAAGGAAAACTCAGAACAAGGGACTGAGAGTTTTGGAGGGGAGGGGGTGGGGGGATGGGCGAGCCTGGTGGTGGGTATTGAGGGGGGCACGTATTGCATGGAGCACTGGGTGTGGTGCATAAACAATGAATCTTGTAACACTGAAAAAATAAAATAAAAGTATTTGGGGATTAAAAAAAAAAAAAGGAAAAAGTCTTTGCGTCATGGTATTAACCTTGATTACCCAGTACTGGTATGAAAGAAATTGAGGAAGACACAAAGAAATGGAAAATATTTCATGCTCATGGGTTGGATGAATAAATACTGTTAAAATATCTATGCTACCCAGAGCAATCTACACATTCAATGCAATCCCTACCAAAATACCATTGACAATTTTCACAGAGCTGGAACCAATAATCCTAAAATTTTGTGTGGAAACAGAAAAGACCTTAAATAGCCTGAGGAATGTTGAAAAAGAAAACCAAAGCTGGGGCATCACAATGCCAGGCTTCAAGCTATACTACAAAGCTGTAATCTTCAAGACAGTATGGTACTGGCACAAAAACCGACACATAGATCAATGGAACAGAATAGACACTCCAGAAATGGACCCTCAATTCTATGGTCAACAAATCATTGACAAATCAGGAAAGGATATCCAATGGAAAAAAGACAGTCTCTTCAATAAATGGTGGTGGGAAAATTGGACAACCACATGTAGAAGAATGAAAATGGACCATTTTCTTACACCACACACAAAAATAAACTCAAAGTGGATAAGAGACCTAAATGAGACAGGAATATATTAAAATCCTAGGGGAGAACGTATATATACATACATATAACATATATACCATATTATATATATATAATGAAATATTACTCAGCCATCAAAAAGAATGAAATCTTACCATTTGCAATGACATGGATGAAGCTAGATTATATTATGCTAAGGGAAATAAGTCAGTCAAAGTAAGACAAATACTATATGATTTCACTCACATGGAATTTAATAAATAAGACAGATGAATATACAAGAGGGGGAAAAAGAGAAAGAGGGAAAGAAACCATAAAAGACTCTTAATGATAGAGAACAAACTGAGGGTTGATGGATAGAGGTGGGTGGAGGATGGGCCAGATGGGTGATGGGTATTAAGAAAGGCACTTGTTATAATGAGTACTGGGTGTTGTATGTAAGTGAGGAGTCAAGAAGTGGTACTATATATGAGTCACTGGCGAGAGATAATACCATCCCACCCATAATAAAATTTCTCAAAGAATTTCGTGCAGAAGAATTACACATTTGAGTAACTTCATCACCAATAAGATTTCTCTGCTTCATGAGAATAAACATTTCCAGTAAAGAAGAGCTTATTGACAATAAATCTGATTATATTGGAGTAATCCAGGAGCAAACGGTATCATACACGTGTGAGTAGAAATACTGGTTTCACCCGTATGAAAAAGGAAAAAATTATTTTAAAAACCAAAAAATGGAAAAGTAAGAGTTCATAACTCAGGAAAATGTGATTGATCTGAATGTCTTGAAAATAATAGAAATTGCAGATTGTCTCATTAGAGAATACCACATAGAATTGTAATCGTAGCTTTCTGATGTTTTATTCAAAATATCAAGTTGGCTAAAATGTTACAGCTTTACAAAAGGGTGGTCATTATACAGTTGGTAGAATGTAAAAATCATCCTAAATGCTTATGTTTTACCTTTGTAAGTTTTGGGGTTTTTCTGAAAAGGGTGCTTATGTTATTTGTAATTGAATAATCCTAGACAAAGATTTTGGTTATTTAGGAACTTTGGTGGTTCTTTCAGTTTTAGCAAAACTTCGGGCTACCAAATTTGAGTTCATATGCATTTATTTTCAGATCATCAGCAGTAATGAACGCAAATAGGTACATTAGAGGAAAATACCAGGTATTATAGTTTTGAAAATTCTCTTTTTTTAAAACTTTCTATTATTATGTTCAATTAGCCAACATATTATAGTACATCATTAGTTTTTGATGTAGTGTTCAACGATTCATTATACACAATTAATGAACCTTTGAAAATTTCTTAAAGAGTTTTGTGAAATGTTTTTTAAGAGTTGTTGAAATTCAGTTATAGAATAATTACCCATTGATTAATTTGATTTTAATCTCAGTGTAGTTAACATACAGTGTTATATTAGTGATCAGTGATATAGTGATTCAACAATTCCATATATTACTCAGTGCTTATCAAGATAAGGGTACTCTTACTCCCCTTCACTTATTTTACCCATCACCCCACCCAACTCCCCTCTGGTAATCATTTATTTACATTCTATAGTTAAGAGTCTGGGAGGTTTTTTTTTGTGGCTTCTTTCTTTCTTTTTTTCCTTTCTTCATTTGTTTTGCTTCTTAGAATCCATATATTACTGAAATCATATGTAATTTTACTTTCTTTCAACAGCATTATACTCTCTAGGTACATTCATGTTGTTGCAAATGGCGAGATTTAATCTTTACAGCTGAATAATATTCCATTGTACACATATACTACATCTTCTTTATCCATACATCTATCGATGGACACGAGCTGATTTCATTATTTGGCTATTTCAAATAATACTGGAATAAACATAGGGGTGCATATATTGCTCTGAATTAGTGTTTTATTATTCTTTGGGTAAATACCAGTAGTGTTATTATTGGATCCTCTGGTAGTACTAATTTTTTGAGGAATCTCTATACTGTCTTTCACAGTTTGCATTCCTATCAACTGTGAAAGAGGACTCCTTTTTTACATCTTTGCCAACACTTGTTTCTTGTGTTTTTTTATTTTACCCATTCTGACAGGTGTGAGGTAATGTCTTATTGTGGTTTTGATTTGCATTTCCGTGATGATGAGTAAGTTGAGTATCTTTTCAAGTGTCTGTTGGCCATCTGTATGTCTTCCTTGGAGAAATGTCTGTTCACGTATTTTGTCAACTTTTTCATTGGATTATTTGCTTTTTGACTGTTGAGTTTTATAAGTTCTTCATACATTTTGGATACTAACCCTTTATGAGATATGTAATTTTTAAATATCTTCTGTCATTCAGTAGATTGTCTCTTAGTTTTGTTGGTTGTTTCTTTTGCTGTGCAGAAGCTTTTCATTTTGATATAATCCCAATTGTTTATTTTTGTTTTTGTTTCCCTTGCCTCATGAGACATATCTAGAAAGATGCTGAGTCCTTTCTCTCTCTTTATTTTTGCTTTTGATGAATCTGGCCAAAGGTTATCAATTTTGTTGATCTTTTCAAAGAACCATCTGATTTGAATGTCTCGTATTCCTTCTTGTCTGATCGGATGGCTAGGAATTCCAGTATTATGTTAAATAAAAGAGGTGAGAGTGGACAACGCTGTCGAGTTACTGGCTGTAGAAGAGAAGCTCTCAGTTTTCCCCATTGAGGATGATGTTAGCTGTGAATTTTTCATATATGGTCTTTGTTATGTTGAGGTATGTTCCCTCTAAATCTACTTTGCTGAGGGTTTTTATCATGAATGGGACCTGGCAAAAAATTTTTCTGCATGTATTGAAGTGATCATATGGTTTTTATCCTTATTGATGTGCTATGTCATGTTGATTGATTTGCAAATATTGAAGCACACTTGCATTCCAGGACTAAATCCTACTTTATTGTGAATGATTTTTTTAATGTATTCTTAGATTCAGTTTGCTAATATTTTATTGAGGATTTTTGCAACTATGTTCATCATAGGTATTGAACTGTAGTTCTCTTTTTTTTTTTTTGTAGTATATTTATTAGGTTTTGGTATCGGGGTAATGCTGGCCTCATAGAATGAATTTTGAAGTTTTCCTTCCTCTTCTTTTTTTTTTTGAAAAGTTTGAGAAGAATAGATATTAACTCATTTTTAAATGTTTGATAGAATTCACCTGTGAAGCTGTCTGGTCCTATACTTTCATTTCCTGGGACATTTTTGATTACCAATTCAATTTCATTGGCAGCAAATGGTCTGTTCAATTTTTTTTTTTTTTTATCTTCCTACTTCCTACTTCAGTTTTGGTAGTGTATATGTTTCTAGGAACTTATCCATTAGTTCTAAGTTGTCCGATTTGTTGGCATATAATTTTCATAAGATTTTCTTACAATCCTTATATTTCTGTGGTGTCAGTTGTTATTTCTCTTCTTTCATTTGTGATATTTTTTATTTGAGTCCTCTCTGTTTTTTTTTCTTTTTTGTGATGAGTCTGACTAGAGGTTTATCAATTTTGTTGATCTTTTCAAAGAACCAGCTCCTGGTTTCATTGATCTGTTCTATTGTTTTTTAGTTTGTATATCACTTATTTCTCCTCTAATCTTTATTATTTTCTACATTCTACTGCTTTTGAGTTTTGTTTGTTCTTCTTTTTCTAGCTCCTATAGGTGTAAGATTAGGTTGTTTAGTTGAGGTTTTTCTTGCTTCTTGAGATAGGCATGATTGCTATGAATTTCCCTCTTAGAACTGCTTTTGCTGCCTCCCAAAGATTTTGGATCATTATATTTTCATTTTCATCTGTCTTCATGTATTTTTTCATTTCCTGTTTGATTTATGTGTTGACACATTCATTGTTTAGTAACATGTTATTTAACATCCATGTATTTGTGCTCTTTCAGATTTTTTTGTGTGGTTGATTTCTAGTTTCATAGCATTGTGGTAAGAAAAGGCGCATAGTATAACTTCTTTTTGAATTTATTGACATTTGTTTGTGGCCTTATATGTCATCTAATGTGGAGAATATTCTGTATGCAGTTGAAAAGAATGTCTATTATCTTTTTTAAGGATGGAATTTTCTGAATATATTTGTTAAATAAATCCAGTAAAATGTATCATTCAAAGGCAATTTCCTTGTTGATTTTCTACTTGTATGATCTGTCCATTCATGTAAGTGGGGTGTTAAAATTCCCTACTATTATCGTATTACTCTTCTTGATTAGTTCATTTATGTTTTTTATTAAATGTTTTATGTAATTTTGTGTTCCCATTTGGAGCTCATAAATATTTACAAATGCCATATCTTCTTCATGGATTTTCCCCTTCATGGTTATATAGTGTCCTTCTTTGTCTCTTACAGTCTTTTCTATAAAGTCTATTTTGTCATATAAGTATTAATACCCTGGCTTCCTTTCCACATTGATTTGCATAATAAATGTTTCTCCATCCAGTCAGCTCTGTCTTCTGCTTGACAATAGTGGCCTTATGAAGGAGAATTTCTATAGTGCTGTGCAGTACAGTGTCCTTTGCTCACCAGAACCTTGCACTTTAGGGGTGTCTCCTATGTGTGTTGCATGAATATTGCTATTGTGGCTGAGCCAATTTTTTCCTTCATTTCAGTCATCTACAGTAACTCTCTTTGTCTGTTGTGGGCAGTGTTTGATCCCTGTGATGTTAATCTGGGAGATTAAGAGTCTGGGATGCCTTGGGCTTCAGCTGAGTCAGGTCAGACATTTTTGCAAGATGCAGTAGCACCAAACTGCAGACAGTTTCCCTGTGTTTCTCCCTGAGAAACTTTTATTAGTGGGTGGGGCCTGCAGTCAGGCTAGTTGTCTTCCCCAGCCCAATGCAGGGGCCATAGTCTCACTCATGTCTGTGGTTACCTATCACTCTCCCCAGGGCAGAAGTCTCTTTGGAGTGGTGCTAATCTTTGTCAGGGCTGCTTACACATCACCAGGCTTGTGGTAGCACTTTGGATGGGCTCCATCCAAGAGCATATTACAGGAGGTGGATCCACAATTTGCATGGGAGCAGGAGACACAGTGTTTTTTTTTTTTATCCCCAAATACTTTTATTTTATTTTTTCAATGTTACAAGATTCATTGTTTATGTACCACACCCAGTGCTCCATGCAATACGTGCCCTCCTCAATACCCACCACCAGGCTCGCCCATCCCCCCACCCCCTCCCCTCCAAAACTCTCAGTCCCTTGTTCTGCGTTCACAGTCTCTCATGGTTCTTCACCCCTCCGATTTCCTCCAAATTCATCCCTCCCCTCCCTCTCACAATGTCCTCCATGTTTTTCCTTATGAGGAGACACAGTGTTTATGAGATTTGCAGGCTGGTCCTCTGGGGAAGGGGATCTACAGCTGGGGACTGAGGCAGGCCTGGCTGGAGGGGGTGTATCTGCCAGAGCAAAGTACAACTTACAAAATTTGGCTCCTCTGTTTTTCAAAACTAAATGTTATGGGGAATCATCCTCTTAGATCCCAATTGTGATAGTCTGTTTCTCCCTCTTCTCCTCACCCATAGGTCCCTCCATCAAGCAGGCAGTCCCACCATCCATTTAGCTCCCCACTGTGTCTCCACCCCTCTTATTCTTTTTGATGTGACCTCTTCTCCACATTTAGTTGTGGATTTATTCTGCCAGTCTTCAGGCCATTTTCTGGGTTATTTACACTTATGTGAGTGTTATCTAGTTGTGTCTGTGGGATGAAGTGAGTTTAGGACCATTTTAATCCATCTTCCAAAGTTTGTTTCCAGTTATGGAATAATTTCGTAATTGAACTTTGGTAATTTCAGATAGTACAGCAATATGTGGTATTCTTTTATTGATTTAATTTCTAAAAAAATTGAAGTATAGTTGACATATAATGTAATAGTAGTTTCAAGTGTACAACATAGCGACTCAGTTTTGCACCAAATGCCCACCACTGTAAGTATAGTTATTATCTTTCAACATGCGAAGTTAAAACAATGTAATAGAGTATATTCCACTGTACTTTTCATCTCCATGCCTTATTTATTTTATTTCCTTTTTTAAAGATTTTATTTATTTATTTGACAGAGAGAGAGAGAGAACAAGAGAGGGAACACAAGCAGTGGAAGTGGGAGAGGGAGAAGCAGGCTTCCCACTGAGCAAGGAGCCTGATGCAAGGCTTGATCCCAGGACCCTGAGATCATGGCCTGAGTCAAAGTCAGATGCTTAACGACTGAGAAACCCAGGCACTCTGCCTTATTTATTTTATAACTGGAATTTTGTATTTCTCAATTCTCTTCTCCTATTTCATTTCCCCCCCATTCCCTCCTTTCTGGTCACCATCAGTTTGTTTTCTGTATTTGTGAGTCTGATTCTGTTATTTCATTTGTTTACTTTGTTTTTCACATTCCACATCAGTGAAATCATATGGTATTTGTCTTTCTCTGTCTGACTTATTTCATGTAATATACTCTAAGTCCATCAATGTCTATCACTAATGGCAAGATTTCATTCTATTTCATGACTGAGAAAAATTCCATTATGTATATATATATATATATATATATATATATATATATATATATATATATATACTATATCTCTTTATCCATTAATCTATCAATGCTTATTATTTAGGTTACTTTCATATACTGGTTATTGTAAATAATGCTGCAATAAACACAGGGAAGCATATGTCTTTTTGAATTAGTGTTTTCATTTTCTTTGGGTAAATACCTACAAGTGGAATTACTGGAGTGTATGATATTTCTATTTTTAGTTTTTTGAGGACCCTCAGTGGTTGCACCAACAGTACACAAGAGTTCTCTTTTCTCCACATCTTTATCAACACTTGTTATTTCTTGTCTTTTTTATATTAGCCATTCTGAATGGTATGAGGTGATATCTCATTGAGGTTTTGACTAACATTTCCCTGATGATTAGTGATGTTTAGCATCATTTTATGTCTCTCTTGGCCATCTCTATGTCTTCTTTGGGAAAATGTCTATGAAGGTCCTCTGCTCTTTTAATCATATTATCACTCTTATTATTTGCTGTTGAGTTGTATGAGTTTTTCATATATTTTGAACATTAACCCCTTATTGAATATATCATTTGCTTATATCTTCTCCGATTAAGTGGGATTTTATTTGCTTTTCTTATTAATGGTATCTGTTGCTGTGCAAAATCCATTCAGCTTGATGTAGTTCCAATTGTTTACTTTTGCTTTTGTTTCCCTTGCCTGAGGAGACTGATCCAGAAAAATATTGCTAAAGCTAATGCTCAAGAGTTTATTGCCTATGTTTTCATTTATGATTACTACAGTTTCAGGACTTACATTTAGGTCCTCAATCCATCTTGAATTTGTTTTTGTGTACGGAATACAGAAAATTTTTTTGCATGTTGCAGCCCAGGTTTTCCAACACCATTTATTGAAAAAAGAATCTTTTCCATATTGTGTATTCTCTCACTTTTGTTGTAGCTTAGCTGGCCATATAGGAATGGGTTTATATCTCAGCTCTCTATCTTGTCCCATTGATTAATGTGTCTGTTTTTGTGCCTCTACCGTACTTTTTGATTACTATAGCTTTGTAATATATCTTGGAATCTGGGATTGTGATATTTCAAGCTTTTTTCTTCTTTCTCAAGCTTGCTTTGGCTATTTGTGGTCTTTTGCGCTTCCATACAAATTTTAACATTATTGCTCCAGTTCTGTTAAAAATTCAATTGGAATTTTGATAGAGATCACAAAAATCTGACTCTGTAGATTGCTTTGACTAGCATCGACCTTTTGACAATATTAATTCTTCCAAACCATGAGTATTGTATTATTTGCATTTATTTGTGATGTCTTCAATTTCTTTCATCATTGTGGTAAGTTTTTAGAGTATAGGTCTTTCACCAACTATGCTAAATTTATTCCTGGTTATTTTATTCTTTTTTATAAAACCGAGAATGGGATTGCTTTTTAAATTTCTCTTTCTGCTAGTTTGTTGTTAGTTTAGTAGTGGGAAGTATATAGCAATACAGGCCTACCTAAAGAAGCATTAAAAATCTCAAATACACAACCTAACCTTACACCTAAAGGAGCTAGGGGGAAAAAAAAAAAAAAAACAAGTGAAGCCTACAATCAGCAGAAAATGGGAAATAATAAAGATTAGAGCAGAAATAAATGATATGGAAACACAACAAACAAACAAAAAACCCAGTAGAGCAGATCAATGAAACCAGGAGCTGGTTCTTTGAAAGAACTAATAAAATTGATAAACCCCTACCTAGACTTATCAAAAAGAAAGGAGGAAGGACCCAAATAAATAAAATCACAAACAAGAGAGAAAAAATAATAAACAATACCACAGAAATACAAATGGTTATAAGAAAATATTATGAAAAAATATATGGCAACAAATTGGGCAATCTGGAAAAATAGAAAAATTGTTAGAAACATATAAACTACTAAAACTGAAACAGGAAGAAATAGAAAATTTGAATAGACTGATAACCAGCAAAGACATTGAATCAGTAATCACAAATATCCCAACAAACAAGTCCAGGGCCAAAAGGGACAATTCTACCAAATACTTAAAGAAGAGTTAATACATCTTCTTCTCAAACTGTTTCAAAAAATAGAAATGGAAGGAAAACTTCCAAACTCCTTCTACAAGGCCAACATTATCTTGATTCCAAAACTAGGCAAAGACCCCACTAAAAAAAAGAATTACAGGTCAATATCCCAGATGAAGGGATGCAAAAATATCCATTACTTGTAAGTTTTCCAATTTGTTCATGTTAATTTTTTGTAGTAGTCTTTTATAATCCTTTGTATTTCTATATTGTAAGTCATCACTTCTCTTTAATTTCTGATTTTATTTTAGTTGTCTCTGTTTTTTTCTTAATGAGTTTGGCTAAACATTTATTGATTTTTATGTATCTTTTCAAAGAACTCACTCTGCTTTATTCGTCTTTTCTACTTTTTAATTCTCTATTTTGGTTATAATCTTTATTATTTTCTTCCTTCTAATAACTTTGGGTTTTCTTTATTATTCTTTTTCTAGTTGCTTTAAGTATAGGTATAAGTTTAGAATGTTTATTTCAGATTTTCTGTTTCCTGAGGTAGGCTTGTATCACTATAAACTTCCATCTTAACTGTTTTTGCTGTGTCCCAAAGAGTTTGAACCATTGTTTTTCCATTTTCTTTAATCTCTGGGTATATTTTTTCCTCTTTGGTTTCTTTTGACTTATTGGTTGTTTAGTACCATGTCATTTAGACTTCACGTATTTGTGGCTTTTCCTGGTTTTATATATACATATATATATATGTGTGTGTGTGTGTGTGTGTGTGTGTATGTGTATATATATATATATATATATATATATATATATAAAATTGCATCACTGTGGTCTGAAAAAATGCATGATATGATTTCAATCTTTTTTAAGTTATTGAAACCTTTTGTGGCCTAACATGTAATCTATCCTAGGTAATGTTCTATGTGCATTTGAAAATAATGTGTATTCTGCTGGTAAGGGTTGAAATATTCTGTATATATCTGTTAAGTCCATCTGATCTAATGTGTCATTCAAAGTCACTGTTTCCTTATTGATCTGCTTGGATGATCTAGCCACTGATGTAAGTTTGGTGTTAAAGTCCCCTACTATTTTACATTACTGTAAATTTCTTACTTTATGTCTGTTAATATTTGTTTTATATATTTAGGTGCTCCTATCTTTGATCCATAGGTATTTATAATTGTTATATTCTCTTGTTAAATTGATCTCCTTATTATTGTGTAATGACCTTCTTTGTCTCTTGCTACATCTCTTGTTTTAAAGTCTATTTTATCTGAAATAAGTATTTTTACCCCAATTTAAAAAAAAAATTTCTGTTTGCATGAATATTTTTTTCATCCTTTTACTTTAGTCTGTATGTGTCTTCAGGTCTGAAATGAGTCTCTTGTAAGCAGAATATAGATGAGTCTTGTTCTTTATTTTTAATTTTCTTTTTTTTTTTTCATTTTTTTACTACTTCATCACTCTATGTCTTTTGATTGGAGCATTAAGACCTTTTGAATTCAAAGTAATTATTGAGACTTCTGGGAAGATGGTGGACTAAGAGCTAAGCTCACCTCATCCCATGGACACACCTAGGTAACAGCCATATCAGTGCAACCAACCAAGAAAAATGACCCTCACACAGGCAGAACAGACTTTCTAAGTTAATTGTAATAAGGAGGCCACATTGAAAATAGTAGGATGGACAGAGACACAGTTGGGAAAAAAAAGTCCTGGCAAGGATACAAATGGGAGGGACACCACAAGCACAGAGAATAAAGAGAAGCAGACCCACACCAGGCACTCCAAGCATGGGGACTTACACTGGAAATACAAGTGCCTATAATATTTGGCCTTGAAAACCAGGGGAGGCTTAATGCTATGGCTTTTTTACACGCAGCGGTCTTAGCTCTGGGTACTTTGAAAATCAGTGGGCTTGGCTCTGGAAGTGTTGGAGGGCAATAGAAAACTGAGTTCTTGCCCTTAAAGAGAGAGCATAACATGCAATATTGTTGAGATACAGCAGAGAAGCAGTAGTTTAAAAAGTGCCTGGGGTATATATGAAGGAGAGATATTTACTAATCTCAGTACTCATGCTGGAAGGGCAGGGATCTTTAAGAACCCTCATCAAGAACATTAGAACTGCCAGGTGGCATTCTCCTCCCCCCACCCCAGCCTAGATAACCCAACACCTGGGGGAACCAGCATCGACACTCCCCAACAAACTTGCTAATACCACACACATTGCTCCTGTGTTCCCTCATGGGTCTATTCCATCCAAGCCACCCCACTTAGTAGAAGACTTTCAAAAGTGGGTCCTGCCACATGTCATCCTGCATGCAGCCCCAGCAGGGATGGCCACCACTTCTAAGTGACTCCTGATCTGAGGAGATGGGGAGAAAACCACACACACACTATTTCAACTGCAGCCCAAGAAGAAGAACCTTATAACTGGCAGGGCAGGGAGAGTGCCCTGCAAATCATTGAATCTGCAACCCCAGCAGATGGACTTGTGCCAGGTGTCTAATTTTACTGCCATACCTGCTCATCAACAAAAACCTCTCGGGGGATGCACAGGAAGAGGGTCCTGTAGTTCAGGGTCATCCCAGCAGATAAATTGGGGTCAGGCAACTAGTTTGTCTGCAGGCCCCACCCATCAACAAATCCTCTTCAGGGACAATGCATGGAGAACATTCTGCAGTTTTGTAACCAAACTGAAGTTTGGTACACCTTGCAGTTTGGTGCTGCAACATGGGCTGAGGGCAGGTATATTGTCTGACACCTGACACTGTTCATCTACAAGTCCATAGCAGCCCAATACTGGCTCCTAATAACATAGGGACCAAACCCTGCCCACAGGCAACATCGGCTATTGCAGCCAACTGAACTGAAGGTCAACAAAGTAAGATACAGGCAACTCACATAGGAGACACCCTTGAAATTCTTGGTATGGGTGAACAAGGGAATTGCACTATTGGACACCACAAAGAACCTCTTCTTCATAAAGCTACATCATTCAAGATCAGGAGACATAAATGACTTTCTATTACATAGAAACAAACACAGAGTTAGACAAAATGAGGAGACAGGAATATGTCTTACATGAAATGGGATGAAATCACAGTAAAAGAGCTAAATGAAATAAATGGTGATAAGCAACATACCTGATAAAGAATTCAAAGTAATGGTCATAAAGATACATACTGGACTTGAGAAAGGATTGAAGGATGTCAGTGAGACTTTCAACGAAGAGATAGAAAATATTTTTTTAAATCAAAACAGTACAGTACTGACACAAAAATAGATATATAGATCAACAAAACAGAAAGTCCAGAAATTAACTGATAGTTTTATGGTTAATTAATCTCCAAAAAAAGGAGACAAGACTATACAATGGAATAAAGATAGTCTCTTCCACTAATGGTGTTGGGATAATAGGACAGCTAAATGCAAAAGATTTATGCTAGACCAGTTTCTTACACTATACAGAAAAATAAACTCAAAATGGAATAAAGACCTAAATGTGATACATGAAAACATAAAATTCTTATAAGAAAACATGCAGTAATTTCTTTGACACCAGCCATAGAAACATTTTCCTGGATAGGTCTTCTCTGACAAGGGAGGCAAGCTTGAGAGGCATATGAATGCAGAGCAGGAGGACCCTAAGCTCACCTCCTCCCATGAACACAACTAGATAACATAACTAGATAATAGCAAATGATCTTAAATATCCCAAAATAGACCTAAGGACTTGCAGAATTAAGTCCACAACTAAAGGAAGAGAAGAGGTCACATTAAACGAGGTAGGAAATGTGGAGACATCATTTAGGGGAGAAACGGATCTCAGGTGCTGTGGAGAGGAGGGAGCCTTGTTGACAAGAAAGACAAGGAAGAGAGGAGCACATATACAAGGAGAATGTTTTCCCAAAGCCATTGGCTCAGAAAATGAGAAGGATTGAAATTCATGAGTTCTTACAATCAGTGTGGTTTAAAGACTGGAGTTTTACAGGTCAGCGGGTTGGGCTGAGATAGAGCCCAGAGGACACTGTCTTTACCTAGAGATAAGGCAGGCAAACAACCCAAAGGGGAAATGATGGAAAAAATGATCTGAAAAATGCCTAACGCACACATTATTTGCTTTTCTCAGATGTAGCTCCTGAGAAACAGCATTCACAGAGACACCCCTCTTGCAACTAAGGACCTGGCCAGTGTGATTTCTTTCCCCTGCCCCTCAGCATAAACACAGAGCCACCTGCAGGAAGCAGTGCAGTGCCTGTGCTGCCTGTCTAATTTGCATACATCAAACCCCACCACCCTGCACTCTGCTGAAACTGCCCTTCTCAGTCATGCTTCTCTCAGTCCCAGTGCAGTAGGTGCCTACACCAGAAAACCAACACAAACCCCTGCTCACAGCACATCTCCTGCCTAGAATTCTGCAGGGCCTCAAATGGGGTGGAGGTGGTAACAGGTCTCATTTCATAAGCAGGCCAGAGCACACCTAGTTAAAACTTGCCACATTCAAGCTAAGGACCAAATACTGCCTACAGCAGGCAAGGAGAACCTGTGTAGACACTGGCCTAAAGCATAGATAAAACAAAACACAACAGCAGAGTTCATGCAACATGTACCAGAGACACTCCCCGACACTCCAGCCCTGGGTACTACATGACCTCTTCTTCATAAGACCATTACTTTTAGGAGCAGGAGACATAACTGGCTTTTCTAACACAGAGAAGAAGTCAGAGACTTAGGTAAAATGAGAAGACAGAGGAATTTATCCCAAAATGAAAGAACAAGAGAAGAGCACAGCCAGAGATCTAAGTGAAACAGATTTAAGTAATATGCCTGATGGAGAATTTAAAGCAACGATCATAAGGATACTCAGTGGGATTGAGAAAGGATAGAAGACATCAGTGAGTCCCTTATGATGAAATGAAACAGTGAAAAAACAATCAGAGATGAAGAGTGCAATAAAAAAGATTAGAAACATGTTTGATTCAATGAACAGCAGGCCAGAGGAAGCAGAGGAATTAAAAATGAACTAGAAGACAGAGTAATGGAAAGTAATCAAGCTGAACAAGTGAGACAACAAAAGAATTGTTCAAAATGAGAATAGATTTAAAGAATTTAGTAACTCCATCAACAATAATAACATTCAAATTATAGGAATCCCAGAAGAAGAGAGAGAAAAGGGGGCAGAACATCTACTTGAAGAAATAGTAGCTGAATACTTCTCTAATCTGAGGAAGGAAAAGATATCCAAATCCTGGAGGCACAGAGATACCCCAACAAAATCTTCCCAAGGAGGTCAACTCCAAAACACATAGTAATCTGAAGGGCAAAAAGTAGCGATTAAGAAAAAATTTTAAAATCAGCAAGAGAAAAGAAGACAGTTCCATACAAGGGAAATCCCATAAAGTATCAGTAGATTTTTCAACAGAAACTTTCCAAGCCAGAGAGTAGCATGATATAATCAAAGTGCTGAAAGGGAAAAATCTGCAGCCAAGAATACTCTATTCAGCATGGCTCTCATTCAGAACAAAAGGAAAGATAGTTTCTCAGATAACAAAAACTAACAGAGTTCATGATCATTAAACCACCCCTATAAGAAATATTAAAGGGTACTTTCTGAGTGGACAGGAAAGACAATATGTGAGAGCATGAAACACAGAAACACAAAAGCAATAAAGAGAAATATTTCTGTAAAAAGTCAATGGATTCACAAAATAAAGGGATGTAAAGTGTGACACTATTTAATTAATGTAGACTTCTATATGCAAAAGATACTATATACAAACCCAATGGTAACCACAAATAAAAAACCACTAATTTATATGCAAAGAATAAAGAGAAAGAAATCCAAGTATATCACTAAAGAAAACCAGCAAACTTTGAAGAAGAAAAGCAGAAGAAAGGATCTGAAGAAACAAAAACTACAGAAACAACCACAAAAGTAATGACAAAATGGCAATAAGTACATATCTATCAATAATTATTTTGAATTTAAATGGAATAAAATTTCTAATAAAAAGATATAGGGTGACACGTGGATATACAAAGAAGATCCATCTATATGCTGCCTACAAGGGAATCATTTCAGACCTAAAGATTCTAGGAGATTGAAAGTGAGGGGATAGAGAAGTATTTATCATACAAATGGATGTCAAAAGAAAGCTGGAGTAGCAATATTTATTTGGACAAAATACACTTTAAAACAAAGTCTGTAAAAAGGGACAAAGAAGGACACTATATAATCATAAAGGAAAGAAACAAACAAGAAGATATAATAATTGTAAATATTTTTGCAGCCAATGTGGGAGCACCCAAATACATAAAACAGTTAATAAAAAACATAAAGGAAGTAATTGATAGTAACGTATTAATAGGAGAGGAATTTAACATCCCACTTGCATGGATGGACAGATCATCCAAAGAAAATCAACAAGGAAACAGTGACTTTGTTTGTTTTAAGATTTTCTTTATTTATTTGAGAGAGAGCAGCAGAGGGAGAAAGAGAAGCAGACTCCAGCCCTATGTGGGCCTATATCCCAGAACCCCAAGATCATGAGCCAAGCTGAAGGCAGATGCCTAACTGACTGAGCCACCCAGGTACCCAGAAACGGTGACTTTGAATGACATAACAGACCAGATAGACTGAACAGATATATTCAGAACATTCCAAAAAAAAACAGCAGAATACACATTCTTTTCAAGTCCACATGGAACATTCTCCACAGTAGACCACATATTAGGCCACAAAACAAGCCTCAACTAATTCAAGAAGATCGAAGTCATACCAAGCATCTTTTCTGGCCACTACCCTGTGAAACTAGAAGTCTGTCACAAGAAAAACACCTGGAAAGACCACAAATACATGGAGGTTAAATAATATGCTACTAAACAATGAATGGGGTCAACCAGGAAATCAGAGCAAATAAAAAATACATAGAAACAAAAATGAAAACACAATGGTCCAAAACCTTTGGAATGAGCCAAAAGTAGTTGAAAGAGGGAAGTTTAATAGCAGTAAAAGCATCCTTCAAGAAGCATGAAAAATCTCAAAAAAGAATCTAACCTTATACCTGAAGGGACTAGAAGAAGAACAAACAAAACCCCAAAATAGCAGAAGGAAGGAAGTAATAATAGTTAGAGGAGAAATAAATGATATATGGACTAAAAAATAATAGAACAGACCAACGAAGCCAGAAGTTGATTCTTTGAAAACACCAACAAGATTGATAAACCTCTAGCCAGATGAAAAAAAAAGGGGGGGAGGGGCGCCTGGGTGGCTCAGTGGGTTAAAGACTCTGCCTGCTGCTCAGGTCATGATCTCAGGGTCCTGGGATCTAGCCCCGCATCAGGCTCTCTGCTCAGCAGGGAGCCTGCTTCCTCCTCTCTCTCTGCCTGCCTCTCTGCCTACTTGTGATCTCTTTCTCTCTGTCAAATAAATAAATAAAATCTTTATAAAAAAAAAAGAGAGAGAGAGTGAGAAAGGGCTCAAAAACACAAAATCACAAATGAAAGAGGAGAAATAACCAACACAGAAATGGAAACAATTATAAGAGAATATTATAAAAACTTATGCCAACAAATTAGACAACATGGAAGAAATGGATAAATTCCTAGAAACATATAACCAACCCAAACTGAAGCAGGAACAAATAGAAAATTTGAACAGACTCGACACCACCAAGCAGACTGACTCAGTAATCAAAAAACTCCCAACAAAGGTCCAGGACCAGATGGCTTCACAGGGGAATTTTAATGAACATTTAAATAAGAGTTAATACCTATTCTTTTCAATCTATTTAAAAAAAAAAAAAGGAAAACTTCCAAATTCATTCTATGAGGCCAGCATTACCCTGATACCAAAACCTAATAAAGACACCACTAAAAAAGTGAATTCCTGGCCAATATCTCTGATGAACATAGATGCAAAAATCTTCAACAACATACTAGCAAACTGAATCCAACAATATATTACAAAATAATTCACCACCATCGAGTGGGATTTATTCTTGTGTTGCAAGACAGTGCAATATTCATAAATAAAACATTGTAATACATCACACCAACAAGAGAAAGAATAAGAAACATACAATCATTTCAATAATGGCAGAAAAAATATTTGACAAAGTACAACATTTATTCATAATAAAAACCCTCAACGAAGTTGATTTAGAGGGAACATACTTCAACATAATAAAGGCTATATATGAAAACCCCACAGCTAATATCGTCTTCAATAGGGAAAACTGAGAGTTTTTCCTTTACAAACAGGAACACGCAGGGCTGTCCACTCTCACCACTATTATTTAACATAGAACTGGAATTCCTAGCCAGAGCGATCAGACAACAAGAAGAAACAAAATGCATCCAAATCAGCAAGGTAGAAGTAGAACTTCTATTATTTGCAAATAACATGATTCTATACATAGAAAACCTTAAAAAAAAAAAAACTCCACCAAATAACTACTAGAACTAATAAACAAATTCAGTAAAGTCACAGGATGTAAAAACAATGGACAGAAAACTGCTACATTTCTACACAAGAATAATGAAGGAGCAGAAAGAGAAATTAAGAAAACAATTCCATTTAAAATTTCACAAAATAATAAGATAACCAAGAGTAAACCTAGCCAAAGAGGTGAAAGACCTATAGTCTGAAAACTATAAAATACTATTGAAAGAAATTGAAGAGGACACAAAGAAATGGAAAGATATTCCATCCTCATGGATTGGAAGAAAAAACATTTTTATAATGTCTATACTACCCAAACCAATGTACATATTTAATATATTCCCTACCATAATGCCACCAGCATTTTTCACAGAACTAGCACAAACAATCCCAAAATTTGTATGGAACCACAAAAGACCCCAAATAGCCAACGCAATATTGAAAAAGGAAAGCAAAGCTGGAGGCATCCACACTTCAAGTTGTATTACAAAGCTGTAATGATCAAAATAGTATGGTAGTAGAGTAAAAATAGACACATAGATTAATGGAAAAGAATAGAAAACTGAGAAATAAACCCACAAGTATATGGCCAATTAATCTTTGACAAAGTAGGAAAGAATATTTAATAGAAAAAAGACAGTCTTGGGTGCCTGGGTGGCTCAGTCAGTTAAATGTCTGCTTTTGGCTCAGGACATGACCCTGGAGTCCTGGGATCAAGTTCCACATTGGCCTCCCTGCTCAGTAGGGAGTCTACTTCTCCCTCTGCCCCTCACCCTGCTCTCGGGCTCTCTCTCACTTTCTCTCTCAAATAAATAAATAAAATACTTTTTAAAAATAGAAAATTAAAAGTCTCTTCAACAAATGTTGCTGGGAAAACTAGACAAGCTGCTACATAAAGATGAAACTGGACCATTTTCCTACACTATACACAAAAGTAAATTCAAGATGGATTAAAGATCTAAATTTGAAACCTGAAACCACAAAACTCCTAGAAGAGAGCACACACAGTAATTTCTCTGACATCAGCCATAGCAACTTCTTTCTAGATATGTCTCTCCAGGCAAGGGAAACAAAAGCAAAAATAAACTATTGGCACTATATTAAAATGAAAAGCTTCTGCACAGTGAAGTAGGCAGTCAAAAAAGCTAAAAGGCAACCTACTAAATGAGAGAAGATATTCGCAAAGGTTCTCATAAAGGGTTAGTATCCAAAATATATAAAGAACTGATACAACTCAACACTCAAAAAACAAATAATCCAGTTTAAAAATGGCCAGAAGACATGAACAGATATTTCTCCAAAGAAGACATCCAGATGGCCAACAGACACATGAAAAGATGCTCAACATCACTCATCATCAGGGAAATGAAAATCCAGACTATAATAAGATATCACCTCACACCTATCAGAATAGCTAAAATAAAAACCACAAGAAACCACAAGTGTTGGTGAGGATGTTGAGTACAAGGAACGATTGTGCACTGTTTTTCGGAATGCAAACTGGCACAGCCACTGTAGAAAATGGTATAGAGGATTCTCAAAAAGTTAAAAGTAGAACTACCCTACCAATCTGGTAATTACACTACTGGGTACTTA
The DNA here is from genome assembly GCA_028534135.1 of Potos flavus. NCBI lineage: Eukaryota > Metazoa > Chordata > Mammalia > Carnivora > Procyonidae > Potos > Potos flavus. The sequence goes on from CM052901.1 coordinate 51,277,307, forward strand.
CCCAAAAATACAAAAACACTAATTCAAAGGGATACATGCACCCCTATGATTATAGAAGTATTATTTTTCTTTAATTTTTTAATTTAAATTAATTTTAATTAATATATAGTGTATTGCTAGTTTCAGAGGTAGAATTTAGTGATTTATCAGTTGCATGTAACACCCAGTGCTCATTACATCAAGCGCCCTCCCTAATGCCTATCATCCAGTTACCCCATCCCCTCCCCTTCAGCAATCCTCAGTTTGTTTCCTATAGTTAAGAGTCTCTTATGGTTTGCCTCCCTCTTTGTTTTCTTCTTATTTTATTTTTCCTTCCCCTTCCCTAAGTTCATCTGTTTTGTTTCTTAAATTCCACATATGAGTGAAATCATATATTTGTCATTCTCTGACTTATTTGCTTTAGCATTGCATTCTCTACTCCATCCATGTCATTGAAACAGCAAGATTTCATTCTTTTTGATGGCTGAATAATATTCCAATATACCACATCTTCTTTATCCATTCATCTGTTGATGGACATCAGGGTTCTTTCCATATTTTGGCTATTGTGGACATTGATGCTATAAGCATTGGGGTGCATGTGCCTCTTTGAATCACTATGTTTGTATCCTTTGGATAAATACCTAGTAGTGTAATTGCTGGCACAGTATTACTTACATAGACAAATTATGGAAGCAGCCCAAGTGTCTATTGAGAGATGAATGGGTAGGGAGGAAGTGATTAGATAGATAGATGATAGATAGATAGATAGACATAGATATATAGATATAATGGAATATTATTCAGCCATAAAAAAGAATGAAATCTTGCTGTTTTAATGACATGGGTGGAGTAGAGAATGCAATGCTGAAGAAAATAAGTCAGTCAGAGAACAAACACCATATGAGTTATTGTATATGTGGAATTTAAGAAACAAAACAAAGGAGCAAGGAAAAAAAGAGAGAGGCAAACCAAGAAACAGACTCTTAATAATAGAGAACAAACTGATGGTTACCAGAGGGGAAGTGGGTGGGATGGGTTAAATAGGTGAGGGGTTCAGGGGTCCGTTTATGGTGATGTACACTGGGTGATGTATAGAAATGTTGAAAACCCAATAATATTGTACACCTGAAACTAATATAACACTATATGTTAACTATATTGGAATTTTTTTAAAAAAAGAAATTAACTTTGGAACTCAAAGGGGAAAATTCATCATTTTGCAATATTCGTGAATATTAAGTTGTAAAAATGAAACAAATTTCATGTGTGTCATATATACCTCAATATAAATAATTAATTAGAGGCAATTTTGACCAATTTCTTCACAAATCTTGTTTAATTGCTTCAAAAATTATGTAAGTAGTGTATCATAAATTGTAAAGAATATAAAATATATTTTCACAGGATATATTTTGTAGTTACCTAAACTAAGCCTGCTTTATTTGGGCCTCATTTTCATGACTTCATGGTAAATGTATATGATAAGTATGTCAAAAATGCAAAGTGTCTAAATATTTTCACTTTTCCCCATTAATCTTGTCTATATATATCACATACCTTTTTGTTTAAGTATTGCTTGTATTTAGGAAACATTTTCTATCCATTTTCGATTACAACAAACAGCACTTTCAAAGTGTTCTTTAACTTTTCTTCTCTTTTATAATGAACATATGACTTTGTTTAGGACAAACTGAAGTTTCACATTAGGTATGTCTTGAATGTGTATGGGACATGTCTATTATCTGCCAAAGTAACTAATTTTTGCTGCCCATAGTCATTTGTTTTTCTATGTACAGACTCTCCAGCTGCTGGATTCCAGCTTTTAGTGATTGTTTGTTTTTTGTCAACAAAGAAATTATCCCTTGTTTAAGTAGGCATTCTGTCCATTAGACATAGAAATGAGGTGAGAAGTTAGCTTTGTTACTTCATAGATTATTCTAGCATAGTTAAGGAGTCTGGCTAGCATTTACCAACACTTATGTTACAAATAACATGCCAGAACCCTTTGGGGGAATGAACCCACAACCCCTTAATGTACATATAACTAGAAGTATAAGCGGGTTAATTCTGTCATGTAACTCTTTTGGGTATTTGCTGGGAATCCCACTGTTAAGGTAAGTAAACACACACACATATACACATGATTACCTTACTAGGGAGCTTTATGATTAGCAATATTCCAGTTTCCACCTAAGTCTCCAATTCCCTTATTCCAGTGAGCTCATGTTTTCAATGAAATGAAAAGTAGTTTCTTCTCATGAAAACATCAGGGACTTCTGACCATAATGAGATTCATATAAGATTCATTAAAACCTTCCACAAGGAAAGGAGCTCTGATAGACTAGTGAGTCTTGTAATCAGCCACAAGTCTCCTCAGAGTAAAAGATTCCACTTATCATCTACACTATTGCCTTTCTAAAAAAAATCCCTCCCCAGAATTAATTGGAAGATTGGTTTGCTTTCTGATAAAAAAAATGATATTATGCATAATTCTGATTCAACCGCCTAGGCACATTAATAATCCATGACAGAAATAGGACAAATACTCTCATGATTTAGGCACAAACACTCTAAAAGACTGACCCAAGGACTCCCACCAGAAAATAACTGATAAGGAGAAAGGTTCCAATGGTGTCCTACTATCCTGGAGATCAGTGAATAATAACAAAACTAGATAAATCAAGTGAGCAGAGGAAGATATGAAGAAGGAAAAATTTGGTTTCTAAAGTTGTTGGAATTCAGGAAAAAGAAAGGCATGAAAATAGGTGAGGAGCTTGAAATTTCTGAAAAGAAAAAGGATAGAAGAAATAGGAATGTGACTGGTGTTGGGTAGTGAAAGAAGAGAGCAGGATATAGGAGTATTCATAGTTTCTTCTAAGGGACTTCTGAAATACAATCTTGCTTTCCTTCATTCTTACTTTTGTCTAGTGCCCACATAAGCAAGGGAAAATGTAAGGTTGAAACACAATAAAAGTAATTGCTATCACTAACATAATATGCATTATTTGCCAAGCACTGTTCTAAGCATTTTTAAGAATATATTTTCTCAGGGTACCTGGGTGGCTAAATTGGTTAAGCATCAAACTCTTGATTTTAGATCAGGTCATAATCTCAGAGTTGTGAGACTGAGCCCCATGTCAGGCTCTGTGCTTGACATGGAGCCTGCTTAAGATTCTCTCCCTCTCCCTCTGCCCCTTCTCTCTCCCTCTCCCTCTGCCCCTTCTGTCTCTCTCTATATATATATATATAGAGAGATAGCTATATAGATATAGAGATAGCTCTCTCTATATATATATAGAATATGAATATATATATTATATTTTATATGTATATATTTTTTCTCATTTAATTCTCAAAACAGCTCTATGAAGTAGGGATTATTATTATCATGTCTATTTTACAGATGAGGAAACACAGATATAGAGAGGATAAGTCATTTGTCCAAAGTCACACAGGAAGTAAATGGTGGAACCAAGATTCCAGTCCAGCTGGTCTTAATATAGAGTTTCTCATCCATGCTCATCAATCCTGCACTTTCTGAAAGGGACGCATTGAGAAAATCCAAACAAAGTTTAACAAGTTGGGACTAAAAATCAGAAAGAAGATCGAATATAAATGGAAATTATAGAGAACCTATCAGTTGCAGGCAGTCTTTTGTGTACACAGATTAAGGAAACTTCCATTGCATGCAGGGGAAAAAAGAACCTTCTCAAACAGAAATTGTACCATTAACAAGTTATTCTTTTGATTTAGAACTTGAATCTTTGAGAAAATGTAAATTTATCCTAAAAGAGACAGTGCAGTAAGACTTTCCCCTTAGTTACATTTCAGTGCACATCTATTTATTAGTCTTTATAAAAAGTCTTGATTGTGGAACAAGAGAATGTGGAGAGTATGAGATCACTGTGGATCTGAAAGTAAAAGCTGAACTGAGATCCAACTGCTGTTTTTATATGTTGGCCAAGGGCCCACCTTGGAAAAAGTGAAGAGATAGAATCTAGTACATTACAGTTCATCCATAAACATCAATCTTTGTTAAAGCCGAAAGTTTTGGCAAAGAATAACATTATGTGAAGCTAATAAGAGATGTTGATAGAGATTCAGACATATGCTAGGTCAATTGTCTTTAAAGAAGGAGGTGCAAAGTCTCACTTATAGCTGCCCCAAAACCTAAGAGGATTGAAAATAAATCCATAGCTATAAAAAGAGAGGAAAGTGGTGGCAAGGCATGTAACCAGATTGCAAGTGTTACAGGGAAATGTTTTCTACATTATTCTATTTTTTATCTTTTTTCCTAGAAAAAGAAAATGTAGATCTGCATGTGGAAAAATGGAAAAATCCAGGTTAACTGCTTAGTCATTTGCTCGTACCCCAAATCCAAAGCTGCAGTTTTGCAGGATGGATAGTTTACCTTTATTTGTATCAACCGTCTTAGTTTAGCACATGAATAGCTACCACAGCTGGAAGACATTAGTGTTGTCCAAGTCAACAATTTTCCATAAGCCAGAGAGAAAAGAATTTTCAGTGTTTGTTGTGACACATGAAAATTGGAGTCTTAAAACCTGCTTAGAATTGAAGCGACTTCAGATGAAAGGAAATGAGAAGAAAAAAATATTGATGTGTTATAACAAGGGCGATTACCACTGGACCATATTGGAAACAGAACCAAGAAGAGAACCACTTCAGATTCATAGGTAACTTGCTGTAAAGGAACATTGAAAGGCTAATGGTTTTAAAATTAGACCTAAAAGTTTGGTTTTGTTTGAAGAGTATATATGTCATTAGATCTTTCACTTCATTGCTGCCTGCTGTTCTGCTCAGATGCTTGCATGTATCACCAGGGCAATTACTCTGTCCAGGACAAGTCCTCTGGTAGCCTGTGGAAGTCAGCCAAATTTTATGTCCACACTTTTGAGTTTTCCTTTCTGGGTTCCTTTTCTTATTTTTCACCGTGCTCCATTTTTGCTTCCTTTAATCCTACACAAACCAGCATTGGACTTGTTCCTGTGAACCACTACATGTTAAGTGTCTTTTCATCCAACATTTAGTCAACAGTGCCTTCTTCAAAGAGAAAGAGACTTATGAAAGGGATGGTGAAATAATCCAGACCTGAATTTTACTTTTCAGTAGTATATAGTCAATGATAATTGCATTTCTTTGCATCTGTCTCTAAAATCTGGCATTCTGATCAGGGAGATTCAAATCAAAACCACACTGAGATACCACCTCACACCAGTTAGAATGGCCAAAATCAACAAGACAGCAAACAACAAATGCTGGAGAGGATGTGGAGAAAGGGGAACCCTCTTACACTATTGGTGGGAATGAAAGTTGGTGCAGCCACTTTGGAAAACAGTGTGGAGATTCCTCAAGAAATTAAAAATAGAGCTACCCTATGACCCTGCCATTGCACTACTGGGTATTTACCCCAAAGATGCAGATGCAGTACAAAGAAGGGACACATGTACCCCAATGTTCATAGCAGCAATGGCCACAATCGCCAAACTGTGGAAAGAGCCAAGATGCCCCTCAACAGATGAATGTATCAAGAAGATATGGTCCATATATACAATGGAATATTATGCCTCCATCAGAAAGGATGAATACCTA
>CM052901.1:51283398-51312079 GCA_028534135.1 Potos flavus
AAAAAAGAGAAGAAAGAAGAAAAAAAAAACCTTGTATCTATGAAATATACTGGTTTTTGGGTATTATTGGGAGCTTAATATATTGATTTCCCCTACTGTAGGGGTTTTATACTTTTATGGGGGCCCTGTGGTTATTGTCTTCTTGTTTTTGGGTTGTCTTCTGGGGGAGGGGCCTGTCGCGTTGTTTTCCAGTCAATCTTGCTTGGGTTGAGTCGCCCTGCCCCCCAATCAAGGGGCTGGGCTCTGTGGAAAACAGTTTTTCAGGCTTCTGCTCTCTGGAGGTTTTCACTCTTTTGCAGTTTTTTCACCTTTTCAGAGAGTCCAAGCAAGGAGTCTGCCCGTACCCAAACCTCCACGTCACAAAGCCTCAGTGTGCTCCCCTCTTCGAGCACCGCTCTCACCGCAGCCTGCCACAGGCGGTGCACACCCCAGCCACTGTCCCAGTGTCCCCGAGAGGCCCTCGGTAGCCTCTGCACCCTCGCGTGACCAAAGCCGCGAGGTCTAGGAAACTGGTTTCTGGTGGCTGCCCGCGCCGCGACTGCTGTCCGGGCTCCCGGTCCACGCCGGTGCGCTCAGATTCCTGCCCCAAGTGGCCGCGTTCTCTCCAGCCTCTGGGCGGAGGGCGCCTCTGGTTCTCTCCCCCTCGCGCGGGGCACAGGGTGTGAGCCGACGGCGTTAACGCGGGCGGAGAACACAGCGCTCGTCCCGCCCGCCGCTCTTTGTTTCTGGAGGCCCCGACACCACGCTCTGGCAGCCTCCAGGCCATGGAGCAGATTTCTAAAAGTTCCGATTTTGTGCTCCACCGCTCTGCGGCTGCCGGGAGCTGGCCCGACCCCCGCCGTCTGTCTGGACGTCGCTTTGGGTTCACTTTTCCGCACGTCCTACCTTCCGGAAAGTGGTCAATTTTCTGTTCTTAGAGTTGCTGTTCTTCTTCTCTTCTGTCTTCTGCTAAGTTTGTAGTTGTTTAACGTGGTTTGATAACTATCTAGCTGAACTTCTGGGATCAGTCACTATCTCTGCCTCCTACTTCTCCGCCATCTTGTTCCTCCTGTAACTCACTTTTAAATCAAGTTCTGTCTCCTTAGTGAATGTACGTCTCTGTAACATCTCAGGTTTAGTTTGCTCCTTCTTTGGAAGTGTCAGCCATGGGAAAGTGTTATTACAAAATAGGAGAGATAAATTTACAAATTTAAATCACTCTGGCTCTAGAAATATCTCAGATAATTAATCTCCCATCTTGATATGTACCAAATGTAATTAAATGGGCTCAAATATGAAGACTCTTTGGCTACATAATATTGCAATTTTTTAAAAAACTTATTTATTTGAGACAGAGAAAGAGAGACCACAAGCAGGGAGGAGGATCAGAGGGTGAGGGAGAAACAGACTCCCTGCTGAGCACAGAGCCTGACATGGGGCTTCATTCCAGGACCCTGAGATCATGACCTGAGCCAAAGGCAGATGCTTAACCAACTGAGCTACCCAGTGCCCCGATATTGCAATTTTTATAAATATTTTTGTTCTTATTCATTATGTAAGAATGACAAAGATCTAAATTCTGAGTTATATTGGTAAATCTTCAAAGTACTACAGTAAAAGCTATAGAAAGAGATACGGTTTTAAAAATCCCATTTATTTCATTGTCAAACGTAATCCAAAATGTGTGTGTATGTAAGAGATGAGGTCATTTCATGCTGTAATCAATCCCAGACAAATCTGACATTCACTTGAAAAACTTGAATATTATTAACTTTTTACAGTCCCCACTAACATGGTTCCATTTATGCTGGTTGTTTTGTTTTTGTATTGTGTTTGTTAGTTTAACATGTGATACTTTTAAGAGCTTTTTTAAGGTCACAAAGCAATTAAAAAGAAATTTGAGTAAAGGATATTTTACCAGATTAAGTAAAATGTTACCTTCATAAAGTAATAAGTGAGTATTATTCGATTTACCTTGAGAACTTAAAACTCAAACTATTCTAAGTATTAATTGGTCAAAACTTCTGCATGCAATTTTAACCATTTCTAACCCTTGGTGCCTGAGTACTATTGAACTTGTTAGAATCTAGTAAATTTAGCTTTTTTAATTATTGTTATTCACATTTTCATGAAATATTAAACTATAGCTTTGCTATAATTACCACAATCTTCAACTATGTCCCAATTTTAATTATTGAAATATTTTTGCAATACTAACAGAAAGATGTGTTTTTCATATCACTCCATACCACTCCATACCACACTCCATACCACACAGGACTTCTCCTCTGAATTCATTTTAATGAGGGATAACTTCATCTGCCTGCAAAGATCTGCAATTTTTACTGCTGAAAAAAGAGGAACTTTGGGTATCATATAGCTTAAAGAATGCAAGAGACCATAGAAATTATCTAGTCCAATCTCATTGCACATATGAGAAAAGCGATGCCTAATGAAGGAAAAGCATACATAATGAGTGACTAAAACACTGTGAATGGTCAAGAAATATTTAATAACTGAGCAAGCGGATAGAGAAATTGATTGATGGATGAGAGATAGATGAATGAATGGTGGGGATGAGTGCATGAATTGATGGAACAATGGATGAAATTAGTGGCAGAGCCAGAGCTGGAGCATGATTGTCCTGGCACTTCACTGCACTTTGACTAGATAATATTGCCTCTCTAAGAAAAAAATCATATTTATGTATATTTTAAAAACAATTGATTTGGCAATGTAATCTAGTAGAAAAAGTATAAACTTACAGCCATACAGACCTGAGTTTGGCTCAGTTCTGCCAGCTAATAGCTACGTGACCTTGGGAAAGTTAATCAACTTTGCCAAGTGTCTCTTTCATCTGAAAAAATGGGAATAATGAAGTCAAAATGAAATTGAACAAAATATCTGTGTAAAGCATCTAGCAAGTGCAACACACAGAGAAGGTGCTCAATAAATATTTGTTCTCCTTTTCTGTGACTTCTAAATTTTTATTTATATTCAATTTAAATGCTGGTGTTATCATCTTCTAAAGATGATGGAACTTCTGTAACATATGTAACTCTAATCCAATGTTTCTCAAAGTGTGGTCCTTCAGACCAGCAGTAACAGCATTACCTTGAAACTTGCTAGATTGCAAATTTTCAGTCCTTACCCCAGATCTACAGAGTCAGAAATTCTGGGGTTGAGGTCTAGAAATTTCTGTTTTAATAAACACTCCAGGTGATTCTAATACACTTTGAAGTTCGAGAACCAGTAATATATACCATTAGTACTTAGTACCTCTAGATTTATTGTTTAATGCTAATGACAATTAAAGCTGTGAAGAAATCTGTTTTTCTAAGGTCTCTTCTGAAATAGGACATTATATCTACCTGTCATGTTAATGTCAATCCACGATCTGGAAAGTGACAATGGAACTCCAGTGACATCTTGTTAATAAAACATAATAAACTTCAGTGCTCAGTACATTGTGAAGATGTCCCTTGTTTGTAATGACCCCTCTAAACTGTCTCGACAGTTTTGTAAGGAAGCTACTGTACATCTTTGGTAAAAACTAAAACCTTTGTATTTCTTGAAATCTTACTTAAAATTATGAATTATTCTTTATTATAGTAATTGAAGACTAGTAAATACTCATACTGGTAATTCAGTGAAGAGTGCTTTGTTTTTGCTTAATTTGTTTTGGTTTAGAAATAGCAGAACTGAGCAAGGACACATATACTCTAGGTCATTTGGTCATGCTGAAGGCCACTCTAGGTCAGATGGACATGCTTAAAGAAAGCCTAATAAGCTGATCTATACAGACCTAGCCACATGACTCTTCAAATTACGGACATAATACTTAAAAGGAAACAAACATTTCCTGGAGGTGGAACTGCTTTTGCAAGTTTAAACCTCCACAGTGATGATAATGCCATTCTCCCCTTTGCCAATATTTGGCCCAGGAGCTGAAAGACCTGGTGTACAGTGATCACTATAAGAAAGATATAAGAATAAAACCAAAAGGATTTGCAGTCAAATGCTCTACCACTGAGCTATACCCCCTAAAACCGAAAGGATTTGAAAGATCAGCATAAAGTCCTTAGGCCAATTAAAATTTAATCACCTACACTATAGGCATGAGAGATTCTCAACTACACTGAAGTTTGGGACAATTCCAACAGTACCCTGAATATTATTATTTCAGTTGCAATATTAAGCCAAAAATGGCTGCCAAAGACCAAGTCAGCTGATCCAGAAAGCTAAAACAACTGGTTTCATATCAGCTGTGAGAAAACTCATTTTGCTTTGTAATGCTATTTTTATGTTTCCATGTTTCTATCATGCTAAAATCCAAGCTTTTCAAGAGCAAAATGTAAAATCCAGCAAATTTCTCAAGGCTGAAGAATAAGGCAAATTAGGAAAATGGCATAGCAGTGGAGGGGCAGGGAGAAAGGTAATGAGGAGACGCAAACTTCATTTTGTCTCATCACCAGTTCTTTCATCCCTCTGTCCCACAAATGTTTATAATAGGGATGCTCGGGTGGCCCAGTCAGTTAAGAGTCTGCCTTTGGCTCAGGTCATGATCCCAGGGTTCTGGGACAGAGTCCTGCACCAGGTTCCTTGCTCAGTGGGGAGCCTGCTTCTCCCTCTGCCTGTTGCTCTTCTGCTTCTGCTCTCTCACACTCTTTCTCTCTGACAAATAAATAGATAAATCTTTAAAAAATGGGTATAATACTGGATAGTGTTGATCTAATTCCTGGCACTTATAGTATAATGAACTTTAGGATTTCTGAATAAATATAAATAAAAGCTATAGTCCGTCGAGCCAAGACTATAAAAGCCATGTCAGAAGGTAAACTATTTAGATATGTACGCTAATGATTTGTGATAATTTTAAATGGTACAGAGACAAACATTTTGTTTTAACATTATCTAGCACATTAATCCCATGATGCCAAAAAACTTAATGTTTAGGATAATGACAAAATGGATATTTAAATTTAAGAGAGTCAATTTTTTAAAAATAGTAAGCAATTAATAATAAAAGTGTTGAGAATATAGCAGATATTAGGAAAGTGGCATAAAAATGAACAAAAGTTAAGCTTTAGGAAAACTTTCAGTAAAATTCAAGCTTAAGAGAGCAGGATATATATTTATAAACTGAACTCGCTGAATCTTTATAATTCATATAATATATATAATCAGATAATAAAATATTCCTTAGGTTTAATCTACATTTAATCAGTTTTCAAACTTCATGGACACTGCTAATCAAATTGGTAAATGACCTAGAAGGGAAAGATTTTAATTTGGAGCAAACACTGGGACATGACTTGAAAGAACAGAGAAAGGGGAGATGGGGGAACTAAAAAGAGGGAACGGTAAATTCAAACATTTTATTTAATTTAGTGAGGGTCTCCTTTTAGTTTTTAGATTAGTACTAGATGTTTAATTAATCTGTGTATGATACAAAAATATTTTATTTTTGCCTGTCTCAGAAAGGCAGACATATCCAAAGTGAATTTATACAATGTGATTTTATTTACTCACACAAACAAGAAAATATAGTGTTACCTAGAACAATAGATGTTGGGGGGGGCAAGTACTCTGAGCACAGAAGGTCTTCCTCCAGATTTCCTGTACACAACATACTCCGGTATATATGTTTTACTGGAGAGAAAAAAAATAAGAAAGAAAAAAAGTATTTAATCATTGTTTTTTTGAAAAAAAGAAATTCCAAATAAGACAAAATGTACTTTGAGTCTGTGTCTTGACATAATAAAATAATAGACCAAGGGGTGTTTGCATTTATCCAACTCATCATGCTAAAGCACTGACTTAGAAGTCCAATTGTAAGAATTTACAGTCAGTATGGACAGTATTAACTATTTTCCCACTGACTCTCCTACCAGAATACAGAAAACACATGCACCACACACACACACACACACCCCACATTCTATCTACCTATCTATCTAGAGATATTATACTATAACATAATTTAATATTATACTTTTATATATATTTTATTTTATAGATTTTATAGTTTATAATATCAAATTATAATAACATTTTGAAGTTTTAAGTGCTTTTACATTTTTACATTTTCCAAACATTTTTGCATCTGTCATTTCAAACAGATAGTTTATGATCATTCAAAAAAGAAGCATGGGGGAACAATTAGGTGGCAGAGGAGTAAAAAGACCTTATGCTTGCCTCCTCCCTTGAACACAGCTAGATAAATATCATATCATTCCGAACACCCAAGAAGTTGATCTGAGGACTGGGGGAAAAAACTGCACAACTAGAGGGAGGAAAAAAAAATCACATCATAGAAGGTAGGAGGTGAGAAGATGTGATTTAGGGAGGAAAGAATCACAGATGCTGTGGTAGGGAGGGAGCCCTGATCACAGAGAGAGGAGAGACAAAGAGAGAGACAGAGAGAGAGCAGCACACAGTGGATTGCACAAAAAAACATGTCCCCAAAACCATTAACTGGGAAAACAAGAGGGTCTAATTATCACAAGTTTTATAAGCAGTGGAGCTCAAAGACTGAAGTTTTAGAAGTCTGTACCGTGGCAGGTGTGGAGCCTGGAAGGTGGGGCAGTGCTCCTGTGGAGAAGGAGGGCAGAGGCCTGAGAGTGGACAGTGGGGCTGAGGATCCCCTGAGTTACACTAGGAGAGACGGTTAATTTCTTGAAGTGCATTTGAGAGAGGTAGCCCTGCCTCTTAGGTGACAAAGGAGTCTGCAGGCACCCTTGTGCTGTCCTGTTCATTAGCATAGGAGCAGAGACACTTGCTGAGGACAGCTAACATGAATATCGGCTTTTTGCTGCACTTTACTATATGGAGTTTTGAAATTCAGCCATCATTCCTGAGATAAAACACAGGAGCAATGCACTGCTGGGTGGGCGGATGGCCTGGACAGACACGGTGAAGGCAGGGATCTGAGGGATGACTGGGACCCATGAGGGGAGATGGTTTGCTCTTCTGTGGGGGCTTCCTGGACAACAGTGGGTGCAAACTCCCCTCTTCAGGGACAACAGTGTGGGCTGATGCCAATTTTTATCCCACACCAATCAGTAGAGACAGATTTCAAGTAACAGCACAGTATCTGAAGTGGAGGCTTGAGCTGCTTACATGAAGCCCTACTCCTCTGCACTCTGTAGGTTCTTTTTTACTAGGGTGAGTGTGCCTGAGAGCCAGAGAGGCAGCAAACCCCCCCCCACAAGGATGAGCACAAACCTCACACACACACCAAGCCCACTGACCATAGGGTGCTGCAAAGCTTCAGCTCTAGTCCAGTTTTAACAAGCAGACCAAAGCACACATAGTTAAAACTTGCCACACACTGGACAAGATCCAAACACTCCCCGTGGCAGGCAAGGAGAAACTCTGCAGAGGACTGACCTGAGGGAAAGAGTAGCAAAAACATAATAGCAGAGTGCACACAGGATACACCAGAAACACTTCCTGAGGTACCAGGTCTTTGAAAGTATATGACTTCTTAATAAAGCCATTACTCTCAGGAGCAGGAAACCTAACAGGCTTTCCCAACACACAGAAGAAGACAGAGCTCTAGATAAAAGGCCAAGATGGAGAACTGATCCCAAAAAATAGAACAAGAAAAGGTCATGGCCAGGGATCTAATTGAAACAGATATAAGTAATATGCCTGATCCAGATTTTAAAATAACAACCATAAAGATACTAGCTGGGCTTCAGAAAAGCATAGAAGACACCAGGGAGTCTCTTACTACAGAGATAATAGGACCTAAAAATTAGTCAGGTCAAAATTAAAAATACTATAACCAAGATGTGAAACTGACTGGGTTTAATGACTAAGAAGAATGAGTAAGTGATATAGAAGATAAAATTATAGAAAATAATGAAGCTGAAAAGAAGAGGGAAAGAAAAATATTGGTTAACGAAAGTAGACTTAGGGAATTCAGTGACTCCATAAAGCATAATAACATTCATATCATAGGAGTTCCAGAGGAAAAGGAGAGGGGAAAAGGGGCAGAAGGTTCATTTGGGCAAATTATAGGTGAGAACTTCCCTAATCTGGGGAAGGAAACAGACATGCAAATCCAGGAGGCAAAGAGAACTCCCATCAAAGTTAACAAAAGCAGACCAACATATTGTAGTAAAAATTTAGTAAGAGCTAAGGAAAAAAATCCTAAAAGCAGCAAAGGAAAAAATCCCTAATTTACAAGGAAAGACAAATAAAGTTAGCAGCAGATCTATTCACAAAAACCTGGCAGGCCAAAAGAAAGATGTATGATATATTCAACATGCTGAATGTGAAAAATATTCAACCAAGAATACTTTATTCAGCAATGCTGTCATCCAGAATAGAAAGAGAGATAAAGAGTTTCCCATACAAACAAAAAGTAAAGGAATTCATGACCACTAAACCAGCACTGCAAGAAATATTAATGGACTCTTTGGGGAAGAAAGACCAAAAGCGACAAAGATTAGAAAGGAACAGAAAAAATTTCTAGGAACAATGAATTTACAGGTAATACAATAGCACTAAATTCATATCTATCAATAACCACTCTGAATGTAAATGGACTAAATGTTCCAGTCAAAAGACATAAGATATCAGAATGGATTACAAAACAAACAAACAAACAACAACAACAAAAAAAACACAAGACCCATCTATATGCTGCCTACAAGAGACTCTTCTGAGACCGAAAGATACATGCAGATTGAAAGTAAGGGGATGGAGAACCATCTATCATGCTAATGGACATCAAAGGAAAACCAGAGTAGCCATACTTATATCAGATAAACTAGATTTTAAAGCAAAGACTGTAAGAAGAGATGAAGAAGGGCATAATTAAGGGGTCTATCCAACCAGAAGATCTAACAGTTATAAAAATGTATTACCCTAATGTGGGAGCACACAAACATATAAATCAATTAATAAAAAACATAAGGAAACTTATTGATAACAAGACAAAAACAGTAAAGCACTTTAATATCCCACTTACAGCAAAGGCCAGAATATGTAAGCAGAAAATCAATAAGGAAGCAGCGGCTTTGAACGGCACACTGGACCAGATGGATTTAACAGATATATTCAAAACATTTTATCCTAAAGCAGCAGAATACACATTCTTTTGGAGTGCACATGGAATATTCTCTGGAATAGATCACATACTGGGTCACAAATCAGCCCTCAACAGGTAAAAAAGATGGAGATCATACCATGCATAGTTTCTGACCACAACACTATGAAACTTGAAGTAACCACAAGAAAAAATTTGGAAAGACCACAAATACATGGAGGTTAAAGAACATCCTACCAAAGAATGAATGGGTTAACCAAGAAATTAAAGAAGAAATAAAAAATACATGGAAGCAAATGAAAATGAAAACCCAATGGTTTAAAACCATTGGGACACAGCAAAAGGTATTCTAAGAGGGAAGCATATAGCAATACAGGCCTATCTCAAGAAGGAAGAAAAGTTCTGTACACACAACCTAACCTTATACCTAAAGGAGGTAGAAAAGGAACAGTAAATGAAACCAAAAGCCAGAAGAAGAAGGGAAATAATAAAAATTAGAGCAGAAATCAATGATATACAAACAAACAAACAAAAAACCCAGTAGAACAAATCAATGAAACTAGGAGGTACTTCTTTGAAAGAATTAATAAAATTGATAAACCCCTAGCCAAACTTACCAAAAATAAAAGAAAAAGGACCCAAATAAATAAAACCATGAATGAAAAGGGAGAGATCACAAACAACACCACAGAAATACAAGCAATTATAAAAGAATATGTTCAAAAAAAATTATAAGTCAACCAACTGAGCAATCTGGAAGAAATGGATAAACTGCTAAAAACATATAAACTACCCAAAGTGAAACAGGAATAGAAAATTTGAACAGACCAATAACCAGCAATGAAACTGAATAATAATAAAAAATTTCCCAACAACTAAAAGTCCAGGGCCAGATGGCTTCCCAGGGGAATTCTACTAAACATTTGAAGAGGAGTTAACACCTATTTTTCTCAAACTATTCCAAAAAATAGAAATGGATGGAAAACTTCCACATTCATTCTACGAGGCCAGCATTACCTTGATTCCAAAACCAAAGACCACACTAAAAAGGAGTATTGGACCAATATCTCTGATGATCATGGATGCAAAAATTTTCAACAAGATACTAGCAAATAGAATAGAACAGTATGTTAAAAGAATTAAAAGTGGGATCTATTCCTGGCCTGCAGAGATGGTTCAATATTCTCAAATCAATGTGACACACCACATTAATAAAAGAAAGTATAAGAAACATATGATCCCGTCAATAGATATAGAAAAATCTTTTGACAGAATATAGCATCGATTCTTGATAAAAACTCTCAGGAAAGCAGGGATAGAGGGAACATGCCTCAACATCATAAAGTTCATATATGAAAGACCCACAGCTAATATCATTCTCAATGGTCAGGAACAAGACAGGGATGTCCACTCTCACCATTGTTATTTAGAATAGTACTGGAAGTCCTAGCCTCAGTAATCAGACAACAGAAAGAAATGAAAGACATCCAAATTGGCAAGGAAGAAGTCAAACTTTCACTTTTTGCAGATGACATCATATTCTATGTAGAAAACCTGAAAGTCTCTGCCAAAAAAATTGCAAGGCCTGATACATGAATTCAGTAAAGCTGCAGGATACAATATCAATGTACATAAGTTTGTTGCATTTCCATATAGAAATAATGAAGCAGCAGGAGAAATCAAGGAATGAATCCCATTTACAAGTGAAAAAAAAAAAAACCATAGGATACTTAGGAATAAACCTAACCAAAGAGGTAAAAGATCAGTACTTCTAAACTATAGAACACTTATGAAAGAAATGGAGGAGGACATAAAGAAATGGAAAAATATTCCATGCTCATGGATTGGAAGAAGAAATATTATTCAAATATCTATAGTACCCAAAGCAATCTACACATTCAATGCAATGCCTATCAATATCCCACCAGTATTTTTCACAGAATTAAAACAAACAATCTTCAAACTTCTATGGAACCACAAAAGACCCTAAATAGACAAAGCAATCTTGAAAAAGAAAAGCAAAGCTGAAGTCATCACAATTCTGGAAATCAAGGTATATTACAAATCTGTAGTCATTGAGACAGTAAAGTACTGGCACAAAAACAGACACATAGACCAATACAATGGTATAGAAAACCCACAAATCAACCCACAATTATATGGTCAACTAATCTTTGACAAAGCAGGAATAAATATCCAATGGAAAAATGTCGGTCTCTTCAACAAATGATGGTAAAACTGGATAGCCACATGAAGGAGAATGAAATTATTTTCTTACATCATACACAATGATAAATTCAAAATAGAGGAAAGAC
Source organism: Potos flavus (assembly GCA_028534135.1). Lineage (NCBI taxonomy): Eukaryota > Metazoa > Chordata > Mammalia > Carnivora > Procyonidae > Potos > Potos flavus. The sequence goes on from CM052901.1 coordinate 51,294,754, forward strand.
CTAAAGGCGAAACCAGAAGCCATCCAAATCCTAGAGGAGAACACAGGGAGCAACCTCTTTGACACTGGCCATAGCAACTTCTTAGTAGACACATCTCTAGAGGCAAGGGAAACAGATGCAAAAATGAACTTGGGACTTGATTAAGAGTAGAAGCTTCTGCACAGCAAAGGAAACAGTCAACAAAACTAAAAGTCAACCTAAAGGATGGGAGAAGATACTTGTAAATGATATATCTGACAAATGGTTAGTATCCAAAATCTATAAAGAACTTATCAAACTCAACACCCAAAAAACAAATAACCCAGTTCATAAATAGGCAGAAAACATGAATAGTCATTTTTGCAAAGAAGACATACAGACGGCTAATAGACAAATGAAAAGATGCTGAATACCAGTAATCATCAAGGAAATACAAATCAAAACCATGATGAGATACCACCTCACTTCTGTCAGAATGGCTAAAATTAGCAACACAAGAAACAACAGATGGTGAGAATGCAGAGAAAAGAGAACAGTTTTTTTTTCTTCTTTCTTTTTTTATTAACGTATAATGTATTACTTGTTTCAGTGGTACAGGTCTGTGAATCATCAGTCTTAGACAATTCACAGCACTCGCCATACCACATACCCTCCCCAATGTCCATCACCCAGCCACCCCATCCCTCCCGCCTCCAGCAACCCTCAGTTTGTTTCCTGAGATTAAAAGTCTCTTATGGTTTGTCTCCCTCCCCAGTCCCATCTTGTTTCACTTTTCCTTCCCTTCCCCCCACGACCCCCTGTCCTGCCTCTCAAATTCCTCATATCAGAGAGATCATATGATAATTGTCTTTCTCTGATTGACTTATTTTGCTTAGCATAATACCCTTTAGTTCCTCCATGTTGTTGCAAATGGCAAGATTTCTGGGTTTTTTGATGGCTGCATAGTATTCCATTGTGTGTATATACCACATCTTCTTTATCCATTCATCTGTTGATGGACATCTAGCCTCTTTCCATAGTTTGGCTATTGTGGACATTGCTGCTATAAACATTCTGGTGCATGTGCCCCTTTGGATCACTACATACGTATCTTTAGGGTAAATACCCAATAGTGTGATTGGTGCATTATAGGGTAGCTCTATTTTCAAATTTTTGAGGATCCTCCATACTGTTTTCCAGAGTGGCTTCACCAGCTTGCATTCCAACCAATAATGTAGGAGGGTTCCCCTTTCTCCGCATCCTCACCAAACTTGTCATTTCCTGACTGGTTAATTTTAGCCATTCTGACTGGTGTGAAGTGATATCTCACTGTGGTTTTGATTTGTATTTCCCCAATGCCGAGTGATGTTGAGCACTTTTTCATGTGTCTGTTGGCTATTTGGATGTCTTCTTTGCAGAAATGTGTGTTCATGTTTTCTTCCCATTTCTTTATTGTATTATTTTTCTTTGGGTGTTGAGTTTGAGAAGTTCTTTATAGATTTTGGATACTAGCCCTTTATCTGATATGTCATTTGCAAATATCTTCTCCCATTCTGTTGATTGTCTTTTGGTTTTGTGGACTGTCTCCTTTGCTGTGCAAAAGCTTTTGATTTTGATGAAGTCCCAATAGTTCATTTTTGCTCTTACTTCCCTTGCCTTTGGCGATGTTTCTAGGAAGATATTGCAGCAGCTGAGGTCGAAGAGGTTGCTGCCTGTGTTCTCCTCAAGGATTTTGATGGATTCCTGTCTCCCATTGAGGTCTTTCATCCATTTTGAGTCTATTTTTGTGTGTGGTGTAAGGAAATGGTCCAGTTTCATTCTTCTGTATGTGGCTGTCCAATTTTCCCAACACCATTTGTTGAAGAGACTGTCTTTTTTCCTTTGGACATTCTTTCCTGCTTTGTTGAAGATTAGTTGGCCATAAAGTTGAGGGTCCATTTCTGGGCAAAGAGAACACTTTTAAACTGCTGGTGGGAATTCAAACTGGTGCAGCCACTCTGGAAAACAGTACTGAGTTCCTCAAAAAGTTAAAATTGAACTACCCTATAATCCAGCAATTGCACTACTAGGTATTTACCCAAAGAATACAAAAATACTAATTCAAAGGGAAACATGCACCCCATTGTTTATAGCAGCATTATCAACAATAGCCAGGCTATGGAAAGAGCTCATGTGTCCATTGGCTGATGAATGCCTAAAGAAGAAGATTATGTGTATATATACATATATATACACACATACATACATACATACATACATACATACATACAATGGAATATTACTCAACCACCAAGTAGAATGACATCTTGCCATTTGCAATGATGAGGATGGAGCTAGAGTGTATTACTCTAATTGAAATAAATCAGTCAGAGAAAGACAAATACCATATGATTTCACTCATATGTGGAATTTAAGAAATGAAACAGATAAGCATATGGGAAGGAAGAAAAAAAGAGAAGGAGGCAAACCATAAGAGACTCTTAACTATAGGAAACAAACTGAGGGTTCCTGAAGGGTAGGTTGGTGGGGGGATAGACTAAATGGGTGATGAATATTAAGGAGGGCACTTGTTGTGATGAGCACTAAGTGTTATATGTAAATGATGAGTCACTAAATTCTACTCCTGAAACCAATATTACACCATATGTTAACTAACTAGAATTTAAATAAAAACCCGAAACAAAAAAAAAAGAAAGAAAGAAAGAAAGAAAGAAAGAAAGAAAGAAAGAAAGAAAGAAAGAAAGAAAGAAAGAAAAGGGAAGCATGAAGAACTGTTATTACTTTACTAAGCAAATTAACCTCATCTCATTTTTAGATATGGTTGCTATACTAGCAGATTAGTGGAATGATATAGACCTAATATATCTTGATTTCTGCAAGTCATTTCACAAAATCCTTTATGATTTCCTTGTGGCAAAAAAATGAAATGTGGGATAAATTCTAGAACACTTAGATGTAGAACATGTTGAACAGATATACCCATGAAGTACTAATGAATGGATTTCTATGTAGCAACAAATGCTAGTTGTACCACGTTGAGCACTTGTCAGACTATAGAATTGAGGCAGAAATACGTGGTCACAAAAGAGTGCCAGGATGATGAGAGGTAGTCGAAAGCATACTATATGAGAAATAGTAAAAGGAATTGAAGCTCTTTCACTTGGAGATTTATGGACACTATCAGTTTTCACAAACTTGAAGAACCATTGTATTAAAAAATTAGAGTTTATTTGGTTTGGCTGAAAAAATCAAGAGAAAGAATAAGGGGTAAAATTTTCAGTGAGATAGATTTGAACTCAACATAAGGAAGAACTCTCTGGCAATAGTAAAATAAGCTTTCTGGAAAGATGGTGGGTTCCCTCTTCTGGAAAAGCTTGAGGATGGACTGAATGAGTATTTGTCAAAGATATTGGAGAGGATGTTATGGAGTGAGAGACTGAGTTAGGTGGCCTTTAAAACTTCCCTAGCTCTAAGGGAATATGAGCCATTAACTTACTCATACACTCATTCTGTAAATATTTATTGAGTTCCTACTAAGTGTCAAGCACAATTCTGGGAACAAGAGAAACAGTGGAGAATAAGAAAAATTTTCGATCCTAATAAGGTTACATTCTTTTGGAAGAAATAGGCACTACCTAAGAAAACAAATAAATATTTCAGATAATGTCAGATAGTGACAATGTTAAAAAGAAAATAACATCTTTGAATCATTTACTCCTTATAATAACAATTGGAACTTAGATATTTTGATTTTAGAACCAGTGCTACACCCATTAAACTTATTACTTCAAAGTTAGCCTGGGATTTGTCAGACCAGACTGGGAGAGGAAAACTAACATTGATGATTCCCTCTAAAGTATATTATAGGATTCTCTTAAAAGGGGGAATTAACAGTGTTAGATTCACAGTCAGTGAAAAACCATGTTTCTTGGGGCAGCATTCAGCATGACCTGGAAGCTGTGAAAGAGGGTGCACGCATGAGCCCATGGTCGCTAGCAATTGCAAAGTCTCAAAGTGCAGAGATACTCACAGGTACCTGTGACTCCCCCAGGAAAGGTGTGGTGGGCACAAATTGCATGAGTCTGTAGAGTTTGGAATATGCAGAGGCAGAGATGGATTGATCTGGAGGATTTGCTGAAAGGGGGGGACCCTGATATTTAGGCTGTGGGCCGGAGATTCCTGCACAGCTGTGCTTGCTCTGACCCTCTAAAGACACCTCTAAAGACAGAAAGACACCAGGAACAAAAGCCATGCAGCCAACCAGCTCACAATAAGCCCATCCCCCTGACAAGGGATAGGACATCTCAACCCAGGCAAAGGCGTCCGAGAAGCCAAGTGGCAGGCCCCGCCCCCAGAAGACAGACTGGAAGAACAAGTGAATGATAAGCTTATTTCCCACAGGAATGTAAAACTCCAGCACAATGGGAAAATAATATAGGGAGCTCCAGGTGTTCCCTCATGACTCACTTATACTTCAGGCTAAATTTTTAAATTTCTTTTTAGTTTCTTTTCTTATTCTTTTTTTTTTTAACCCTGGCCTGTTTCAAATAGATTCATATTTCCCAACCTATGTTTTTAAGGTGCTTTTTAACTTTTATTTTCTTTTTCACATGTATGTTTTATAGATTTATGCCCCATACTAGTCCATTTTTCACTCTATTCAGTTTTATCTTGATATATATGTAAGTTCTGATTTCTTTGCAATTTGGGGATGTGGAGTCTTCTAACACACAGACCAAAAATCAAGCAGGAAAAGATAGATCACCATGCTGTGTCCACTCTGAGAGATTATAATCTCTATCCTGGCACCCCCTCTATTTTTCCTTTTTTCTTTCTTTTTTATTGTTTTGAATCGTCTTGGCTTTGATAGTGTATCTGTGGTAGCTTTCAACCACTTCAGATTTTTTCATAGGTGCATTTTGCTTGGGTCATGATTGATATTTTGGACTCTGTACATTCCCTCAACCTTCCCTCAACAGAATGACTAGAAGGAGAAACTCCCAACAAAGAAAAGAACCAGAGACAATGGCCTCTGCCACAAATCTAATAGATATGGATATAAGCAAGATGTCAGAGACAGACTTCAGGGTAACAATTATGAAGTCTATAACTAGGCTTGAGAAAAGCATTAGTGAAAATATAGAATCTCTAAGGGCAGAAAAGAGATCTAATCAGGCCGAACTTAAAAAATGCTATGAACGAGATGCAGTCTAAACTGGATACTCTAATAGCCAGGGTAAATGAAGCAGAAGAAGGAATTAGTGATCTAGAAGATAAGCTGAAAGAAAGGAAGGAAGCTGAGGAAGATAAGGGTAAGCGAGTAGAAGCCCATTGGAACACACTTAGAGAGATCAATGATGCCATGAAACATTCCAGTGTCAGAATTATTGGGATCTGGGGGAGGAGGGGAGGACTAGAAGGTATATTTGAGCAAATCAGAGCTGAGAACTTCCCTAATCTGGGGAATGAAACGAGCATTCATGTCCAAGAGGCAGAGAGGCCCCTCCCAAAATCAATAAAAATAGACCCAAACCCCATCATATAAAAGTGAAATTTGCAAATCTTAGAGCTAAGGAAGCTATCCTGAGAGAAGCTAAGGGAAGAGATTTCTTACATACAGAGAGAGAAACACCAGAATAGCATCAGACCTATCTACAGAGACCTGGCAAGCCAGAAGGGGCTGGCAAGACATATTCAGGGTACTAAATGAGAAGAACATGCAGCCAAGAATAATTTATCCAGCAAGGCTGTCATTCAGAATGGATGGAGAAATAAAGAGCTTCCAGGACAGGCAGAAACTGAAAGAATATGTAACCACCAAGCTAGCCCTACAAGAAATATTAAGGGGGATTCTATAAAAAAAGAAAGACCCTAAGAGTAATATAGACCAGAAATTTATAAACTATAGAAACAGGGACTTTACAGGCAATACGAAGGCACTAAAGTCATATCGTTCAAAAGTTACTCTCAATGTGAATGGGCTGAATACTCCCATGAGTATTGGATTGGATAAAAAAGCAGGACCCATCCATATGCTGTCTAAAAGAGACCCATTTTGAACCTAAGTCACTTCCAGATTGAAAAAGGGGATAGAAAACTATTTATCATATCAACAGACCTCAAAAGAAAGTTGGGGTAGCAATTCCATATCAGACAAATTAGATTTTAAACCAAAGACTGTAGTAAGAGATGTAGAGGGACACTATATCATACTTAAAGGGTCTATTCAACAAGAAGATCTAACAATTGAAAATATCTATGCCCCCAATATGGGAACAGCCAACTACATAAACCAACTGTTAACAAAAATAAAGAATCATATGGATAATAACACATCAATAGTAGGAGACTTCAACACTCCACTCACAGCAATAGACAGATCATCTAATCAGAAAACCAACAAAGAAACAAAAGCTTTGAAGGACACATTGGACCAGATGGACTTCATAGATATATACAGAACATTCCATTCTAAAACAAAAGAATACCCATTCTTCTCCAGTGCACATGAAACATTTTCCAGAATAGATCACATGCTGGGTCATAAATCAGGTCTTAACCAATACCAAAAGACTGAGATTATGCCTTGCATATTTTCAGACCACAATGCATTGAAATTGGAACTCAACCACAAGGAAAAACTTGGAAGGAATACAAACACTTAGATGTTAAAGAGCATCCTGCTAAAGAATGAATGGATCAACCAGGAAATTAAAGAGAAACTTAAACAGTTCATGCAAACCAATGAAAATGAAAAAACGTCAGTTCAAAACCTATGGGATACTACAAAGGCAGTCCTTAGAGGGAAGTACATAGCCATCCAAGCCTCTCAAAAAATTAGAAAAATCCCAAATGCACAAGCTAACCTTACACCTAAAGGAACTGGAGAAAGAAGAGCAACTAAAGCCTAAACCAAGCAGGAGAAGAAAAATAATAAAGATTAGAGAAGAAATCAATGAAACAGAAACCAGAAGAACAGTAGAACAGATCAACAAAACTAGAAGCTGGTTCTTTGAAAGAATTAATAAGATCAATAAATCTCTGGCCAGACATCCAAAAGAAAAGAGAAAAGCCCCAAATTAAAAAATCATGAATGAAAGGGGAGAGATCATGACCAATACCAAGGAAATAGAGGCAATTTTTAGAACTTATTGCCAGAAGCTATATGCCAACAAACTAGGCAATCTGGAAGAAACAGATGCATTCCTGGAAATTTATGAATGACCAAGACTGAAACAGGAAGAAATAGACAATCTGAACAGACACATAAACAGCAAGGAAATTGATGCAGTAATCAAAATCTCCCAAAAAACAAGAGTCTAGGCCCAGATGGCTTCCCAGGGGAATTCTACCACACATTTAAAGAAGAAATCATACCTATTCTATTGAAGCTGTTCCAAAAAATAAAAATAGAATGAAAATTTTCAAACTCATTCTATGAGGCCAGCATACCCTGATCCCAAAACCAAAGACCCGATCAAAAAGAAGAATTACAGACCAATATCTCTGATGAACATGGATACCAAAATACTCAACAAGATCCTAGCCAATAGGATCCAACATTACAGTATTGTTCACCACGACCAGATGGGATTTATTTCTGGGATGCAAGGGTGGTTCAATATTTGCAAATCAATCAACATGATAGATCACATTAAGAAGAGACAAAAAACATGTGATCCTCTCAATTGATGCAGAAAAAGCATTTGACAAAATACAGCATCTTTTCCTGATTAAAGCTCTTCAAAATATAGGGATAGAGGTAACATACCTCAGTATCATAAAAGCCATCTATGAAAAGCCCACAGTGAATATCATTCTCAGTGGGGGAAAACTGAGAGCTTTTCCCCTAGGTCAGGAAAAGGACATGGATGCCCACTCTCAGCACTATTGTTCAAAATAGTACTAGTAGTCCTAGCCTCAGCAATCAAACAACAAAAAGAAATAAAAGCCACTCAAATCAGCAAAGAAGAAGTCAAACTCTGTCTCTTCATAGATGACATGATACTTTATGTGGAAAACCCAAAAGCCTCCACCCCAGATTATTAGAACTTATACAACAATTCGGCAAAGTGGCAGGATACAAAATCAATGTACAGAAATCAGTTGCATTTCTATACACTAACAATGTGACTGAAGAAAGAGAAATTAAAGAATTGATTCCATTTACAATAGCACCAAAAACCATAGGATACCTAGGAATAAACCTAACCGAAGAGGTAAAGGATTTCTACTCTAGAAACTACAGAACATTTATGAAAGAAATTGAGGGAGTCACAAAGAGATGCAAAAACTTTCCACGCTTATGGATTGGAAGAATAAACATTGTGAAAATGTATGTGCTGCCCAGAGCAATCTACACTTTCAATGCAATCCGTATCAAAATATGATCAACTTTTTCACAGAGCTGGAACAAAGAATCTTAAAATTTGTATGGAACCAGAAAAGACCCTGAATCACCAGGGGATTGCTGAAAAAGAAACCAAAGCTGGGGGCATCATGTTGCCTGACTTCAAGTTATATTACAAAGATGTGATCAGCAAGACAGCATGGTATTGGCACAGAAACAGACACATAGATCGATGGAACAGAATAGATACTCCAGCAATGGGCCCTCAACTCCATGGTCCACTAATATTTGACAAATCAGGAAAAAATATCCAATGGAAAAAAGACAGTCTCTTCAATAAATGGTGCTGGGAAAATTGGATGGCTACATCCAGAAGAATGAAACTCAACCATTCTCTTATGCCATACACAAGATGAACTCTAAATGGATGAAAGACCTCAAAGTGAGACTGGAATCCATCAAAATCCTAGAGGAAAACATAGGCAGTAACCTCTTTGACATTGGCCACAGTGACTTCTTTCAAGACATGTCTCTAAAGGCAAGGGAAACAAAAGGAAAAATGTACTTTTGGGACTTCATCAAGATAAAAAGCTTCTGCACAGCAAAGGAAATAGTCAACAAAATTAAGAGGCAGCCCATGGAATGGGAGAAGATATTTGCAAACGACATCCAGATAAAGGACTAGTATCCAAGATCTATTAAAAACTTCTGAAACTCAACCCCCAAAAAACAAATAATCCAGTCAATAAATGGGCAGAAGATATGAACAAACACTTCTCCAAAGAAGACATACAAATGGCTAACAGACACTTGAAAAAATGTTCAACATCAGTAGCAGTCAGGGAAATACAAATCAAAACCACAATGAGATACCACCTTACACCAGTTAAAATGGCAAAAATCAACAAGAAAGGAAACAGCAAATGTTGGCCAGAATGTGTAGAAAGGGGAAGCCTCTTACACTGTTGGTGAGAATGCAAGTTTGTACAGCCACTCTGGAACACAGTATGGAGAGAACTTCCCTATGACCCAGCAATTGCACCACTAGGTATTTACCCTAAAGATACAGTTGTAGTAAAAAGAAGGGGCACATGCACCCCAATGTTCATAGCAGCAATGTCCACAATAGCCAAACTGTGGAAGGAGACAGGATGCCCTTCAACAGATGAATGGATAAAGAAGATGTGGTCCATATACACAATGGAATATTACTCAGCTATCAGAAAGGATGAATACCCACCATTTGTATCAAGATGGATGGAACTGGAGGGGATTATGCTAAGTGAAATAAGTCAAGCAGAGAATGACAATTATCATATGGTTTCACTCATATGTGGAACATAAGGAATAGTGTGGAGGACCATAGGAGAAAGGAGGAAAAACTGAAGGGGAAGGAAATCAGAGAGGGAGACAAACCATGAAAGACTCTGGACTCCAGGATACAAACTGAGAGTTACAGAAGGGAGAGTGTTGGGGAGATGGGTAACAGGGTGATGGGTATTAAGGAGGGCACGTGTGGTGATGAGCACTGGGTGTTATATGCAACTAATGAATCCTTGAAGACTTATCAAAAACTAATGATGGGGGAGGGTGCCTCGGTGCCTCAGCTTGATTGAGCATCTGCCTTCACCTAGGGTCATTATCTCAGGGGTCTGGGATCAAGTCCCATGTTGGGCTCCTTTCCCAGTAGGTGCCTGCTTCTCCCTCTTCTCCCTACTTGTGCTCTCTCTCACTATGTCTGTCTCTCTCAAATAAATAAAATCTTTAAACAACAACAAAAAAACTAATGATGGATTATACGTTGGCTAAATGAACATAATAAAAAAACATTTTTATTGACTCCTAACCTGATTAATTTCAGAAAAAAACATGGCTTTAGGACTCATAATGCAAATAAGGACAGCAATGTATACTAGTTCATGTTCTTCAATCATAGTTATAAATGATCATTTCACAGACATTGTGTGGAACAGAGAATAAAACAGGTGAGACCTACCTGAGCATGCAAATGAGTGCTGCTATTAGGTCAATCATAGGCAAAATCTTTAAGTAAGCAGTGGGGGTTTTTGTTTTTCTTTTGTTTTTCTTTTGTTTTTTTGTTTTTGTTTTGGTTTGGTTTGGTTTGGTGCAGAGATAGGAAAGGACATCTTTGACAGATGCTTCAAATCATCCTACCAACACTTCTATGTTGCAAATCTCTACGTTTTTTATATATCTGCCTCAGAACCCATGCTCCAGGTCAGCAAATGTCTACACTGAAGATAAGGGGAGCAAAATTACAACCTAAAAGATTGGATGTAATAGTCAGATATATGTCTCTACTTGTTATGGCTACCACCTATTTTGATGCTCAGACAAGATAGAGGCCTTTGAGATGGGAAAAGGCAAACAAATGGAAGGACTTTCTCCAGAAGGCAAGTTAGACCAAAATAAATTCTAACATGAATTGGAAACATCCACCCGTCTCTGGCCCAGTCAGCAAAATACAAAGTGTAGTCTAAGCCCCCTGGTCACTCCCACTCCCCAGGGTGGTGAGTCAAAATGATACATCACCTGATGCAAAAAACAAAGCCAAGTTTATTCAAGCCTAGACGGGCTTTGCCAGGAAAGAGAGACTTAAATATCTAGATGAATTTTCAAAAAGGCAAACAACCAAAACAAATAAATACAAAAGGTCATTTAAAAAGGTAAAAGCAAATTTCCCACCTCTGATTGAGACAGAAGAATGGGGGCCACATAGGGTACATTGTCCTGCTTGCCAGACTCTTTAGTACTCATGTAAATTACCCTGAGGCCAGGCCACTTACAAGTGATGATTTCTGGAGAGGAAGAAGATTGGGCAGGGCTCCTGTCTCCATGGCGTGAAAGTTGTTTTCGACTCTTAGTTCCTGAGCACATAGCTAGAGCAACAACAGCTTATTGTTGACTTCATATTGGTAAGGGATAGAAAACTGGCCTCAGTAGGGACATTTGAATGAGGCTTTGGAGATTACTCTGCACAGGACTGGTCTTTGATCATGTAATATGCAAAATATGGCCATCTTTCCTCTCCTCTTCCTGCTTCCAAAGGCTTTTTACAAAACCTTTCTAGTGGCTCCTACCCCTTAACCCAGTGCTCTCTCACTGAAATATCAGTGACTTCAGAGAATGCCTCACTCAGGGACCTCTCTTCCAGGACTTAGTATAAGGGGCTGTATTAGTTTTCTAGGGTTGCCATAACATAAATAAAATGAATTGAGAAATTTATTTTCTCAAAGTTCTACAGGCCGGAAATCCAAAATTAAAGTGCCAGCCTGGACATGCACCCTCTGAAGTTTCTAGGAAGGAATCTTTCCTTGCCTCTTCCAGCTGGTGGCTCCCGACATTCCTTGATTTGTTCATGTATCACTCCAACCCCTATCTCCATCTTCACATAGACTTCTATCCCACATGTATCTCCATATCTTCACATGGTCTTCTTATGAGGACACCAGTCATTGGATTTAGGGTCCCCCTTAATCCAGTATGACCTCATCTTAAATAATTATATCTGCAAAGGTTTTATTTCCAAATAAGTTCACATTTTGAGGTTCCAGGTACATGGGGAAAATTTATGGATACAAAATTTAAAAGTGCTTAATGCAAAAGAATATATTTTTCTTAGTGGAAGAATGATGATAAATATAAAATGGCAAATTTTAAGAGAGTGGAACTAGAGTAAAAGAGACAGTTTGGGAGACAGAATAGACATTCAAAGGCCCACGGATCCCTTATTAAACAGACAAATATACAACCTGTGTTGATTTATTTTTGGAAAACACACACACACAGAGCAAAATGAAGGTTTTAGTTACTCTGCAAATGTTAGGCTTTTATAAATATCAAAATTACATTACACATCTTCATTTCTACCTTAGTGGACAGTTAAGGGTTCTGGGACTACAAACGGCAGTCCCTGCTTGAAAGCATGTCAGTACCATGTATACAGAGTTACCTCAAAGCTTGGGCATTTGGATTCCCTCCTTTGGTATTCACTAGTCATGTGTCCTGGAGCAACCTTCCAGAACACAACAACTTATTTTACAGATGAAGAAACTGAGATCCATTCTGAATACAAGTGAGCTCATAGTATAAAGTCTTGACTGTTTCAAAAGGCAGAATTTGTTTTATGCTAAAATCTCTCTTCTGGCCTACAGCTGCTATTCTGAAGCACCATCATCCAGAATTCACCTTGGGCTTAAACACTGAATACTGCTTTCTGAGCATTCCTTTTAAATGTTGATTCTCCCTTGAAGAGAAGCAGGGAAGGTCACTAACCTGTACTAGTGAGGGTGAGTTTATTTTGGGGCAGAATACCACGGGTTAAGGCTACCACCTAGGGAAAAGTAATCCAAAAGCAAGCAGGCAGAGTAGAGACAACTTAAACATTGTGCTGAGGGCAGACCCCACCACAGATTTTCAGAACCTAGAGTGAGTTAAGTATTTTGACCATAAGTTTACTCCCCGCTAGTCTTCAAATATTCTAGCTAATTTCACAGCATTTGTCCTGACATTTTTGAGCACCTTCGGAAAAACATTAATCTTTCTTTAAAACTAGCATTTTCTCACCAGCCAATCTCCTACTACTATTCTTCATACACACATATCTCCCCACCAACCACAAGCATACTTTAAACAAGCCAGAAAATAATTTTTTTCTCAGAATAGTTTGTTGAGTTTAAGTTGCTTCTGCTCTTCTCATCCCAACTGCACACCAACAAATTGACTTATTCAGAGATGGATTTTAAAGTGACAGACAGAGAAAAGAGTAAGAGTCGCCATATCTGTCTCCTTCCGAAAGTTCCCAGTACTTGTTAAAAATAAATTGAAAGGCTCTACTTCTAGAGATTCTGGAAAAGTAGGTCTTCATTGGATCCTGGGACTCTGCTTTTAAGGAAAAAATCTCCGATTATTCTGAGGCCACCTTTTGAGGACTAACATTTGAGAGCCACTAAACAGCATTGTTTTATAAGTATCTTGTTTAAAATGCAATCTAGAATTCATATGCCATACAATGCACAAATCTTCAGTGACTTTTTTACCTATGCATACACCCATGTGACCACCACTCAGATCAACATACAGAATATTTCTATCACCCATACTCAAAAAGTATGGTGCTGACCACCCAAGATCATATAACTAGGCTGTGACAGAACAAGAATCTGGATCCTCTAATCACAGAAAACTAAGACAAAATATAATTAGATTCCAACTGGGAAATGCAATCAGTTTTGGCTGCATTTGTGACACTAGCACAGAGCAGAAAGAGGAGGTATGGGCTAGGGAAATCAGGTAAGGCATTCTGGAGGAGGCAGCTTCTGGGCTGGGCCTAAAAAGAAGGACCAGATTTCTAAATGTAGAAAGCTAGTCAGAGGGCATGCACATGTAGACAAAGACAGGGTGAGTGTGCCATGTGAGTGACACAATGTAAAGAGTAACAAGGCTAGTAGAGTGTAAATAAAGGAAAAGAGAAGCACTGCTCGAGAGGTAGGGTAAAACTGCATCCTAGAGGGTTTTGAAAATCAAATCGATAAACTTGGACATGAGGCCACAGATAGGTAGTGAGGCTCCTTTTTTTTTTTGTCGTAAAAGAAGTACTTAACATAAGAACATATACTTATGTTAAGTGTTCTTGCCACATATCCACACACACACGTACGAGGAATACAAGGAAACTCTGGGAGGTGTTGGATATGTCTATTATCTTAATTGTGGTAATGGTATCACAGGTGTTTGCATATGTCCAAACTCATCAAATTGTACACAAAAATATGTGAAGTTTTTGTAATATGAATTATAGCTCAATAAAGTTGTTTTAATAAAAAAGAATTTTAAAAGTATGCTCATATTTCAAAAATAACCCAAATGCTACATAAAAATGTAAAATGAAAACTAAAAATCCCCTCCATCTTCACTACCCAGAGTCACTTATGATTAATAGTTTCTTTTGAAACTTACCAGAAAGGCCGCCAATGGAGTTCTTTTTAAATAACAATCCTTATTTTTCAAACTCTATCTACTGTAGTTATTTTGGTATAGTACAGTGATTAGATTGCACCGTATCTGGGTTACACAAGTGTTGAAAGCAAAAAGTGGCCCATTGGTACCACCTGGACTGCCTGATGGCAACTGAAAAAAGAAATCTCCAAGTCCTTTTTAAAAATTAAGAAAACTGGGACACCTGGGTGGCTCATCGTTTAAGCGTCTGCCTTGGCTCAGGTCATGATCCCAGAGTCCTGGGATCAAGTCCCACATCAGGCTACTTGCTCATCAGGGAGCCTGCTTTTCCCTCTTCCCCTCCCCCCTGCTTGTGCACTCTCTCTCTCTCTCTGACAAATAAATAAATAAAATCTTTAAAAAAATTAAGAAAACCAAAATGACCTTTCAGCCCTTGACAAATAATTCATCAGCATAATCTTTCCCATTTGCACATGCTGGCAGACTCTGCTCTACTGGCATGAATGGAGAAAATACAATGTCCCAGGAACCTGATGTGACTCATCAGTAATGATATGTTCTGCTTTAGTCTTTCAGCCAGAAGATAATCAGAGAATAAGAGGGGGCCTATTTTTCTGTCAGGGATATACACAAGAACGCAATTTTAGATACTTCAGCTGTGCTAGAAAAATCATATATAGTAGTGACAAGAACAAAATCATGGCAGAAACGAAATGGAAGGAAATAGGGAAATGGAATTTGGTTATGTAAATATGCTTCAAGAGAAAATAACTGAGATGAAATAGCTAAACCAAGAGGTCCATGCTGGGGTTAAGATGAGACAGTCTTGCTTGTTTAATATCTAGTTTAGAGGAGGAAAGGAATTTAACTATTCCAAGCAAGGAGGAAATCACAGGCAGGATTACAGAGTGTTAAGGAAACACGCTTTAGAAAGTTCTTGAAAATGTTAAGAGATAAAATCAGCTAATAGAATATATTCAAGGCCTATCAGATATTTTTGAGAGGAGGAGGTAACGGGAGCCAGTAGTTTAGTAAATTAAGAAAATATATAGGGCAGGGACGCCTGGGTGGCTCAGTAGGTTACACATCTGATTCTTGATTTTGGCTCAAGTCATCATCTCAGGATCCTGGGATTGAACCCCATATTGGGCTCCGTGCTCAGTGTGGAGTCTGCTTGTCTCTTACCCTCTGTTCCTCCCCCTGTGCTCTCTCTTTCTCCTTTTCTGTTTCTTTCTCTCTCAAATAAATAAATAAAATCTTTTTTAAAAAAGCAAATATATATGGCAGTTTGAAATTGCCAGGATCACATATTTCTTGACCATGTATATGTGGTCCACATTTGCTTTTTACTGTCATCTCTGTGCAAATCTCAACTTTCTCTTTGAACAGCTATGTATCACATTATGCATCTGTAAATTTGTGAATTATACACTTCCTTCATGTACCCTAGTCTTCATTCAAAATGAACTGATGCTTACCCATTCACAGGCTGCAATTCCTAACTTCATGCTTTTGTTTTTGCTGTTTATTCCATTGGGAATGTCCTTTTCTTCACCCATTCTAATTTCACCCTCATAGTGGGGTGATAAAATCTTACCTTCCTTTCAAGTCCAATCCAAAAGCTCAGCTCAAAAGTTACCGCTTTTATTAAACTTTCCCAGATTCTACCCCTCACTCCTCCACCCACCTTACCACATTGACAAGCTCTCTCTCTTTTCCACTTTCATAGGACTTTATCTGTATCTCTTATATGGCATTTAGCACTGGGAAATTTCTTCATTATTAATATGAAAGTACATATGTTGCCTGTTTTACTGGCCTGTACACTCTTTGAGAGAAACTCCACATAGGTTATAACATACATGCCCCAAACACACACACACACACACACACACACACACACATACACACAGCATCATGCCTTTAACTGCCTGGATGCTCAATAAATATTTGTGGTATAATTGTGTTAATTATGGTGGGTTGATATACAAAAAGTTGAGGGGAATTTTTTTGGATGCTATAGATAAGCTGATAAATGAAATTAAGTGGTAATTCCTTTTACCATCAACATGATTTTATCATCAGTTACAACTTAGCAAATGCCTATTGTTATGTATGAACATTATTTTTAATCCTCACAACAACTAAGTAATGACCTATTATTACTCTCTACTTTCCAGATAAGAAAATGAGTCTCAGAATTTAAGTAATTTGGCCAGGATCACACAGCTAGTAAAGAGCAGAGCTATGAATTGAGCCTTAAGCTTGCCCTACTTCACAGCCTGATTTCTTTCCACTAGCATATTTTTTCAAAGAACTTTCACAACTATTATCTCATTTGTACCACACAACAAAAATGTAAAGTTGGCATGGTTGGGTATTTGCCCTCCTCAACACTCCATTCACTGCTGCCATCTCTCATCAGTACATTCCAGTCTTCCTCTCCAGTCCTAATGAGGGTCTATCACCATCCCTTTAGCCATCTATAACTCAATATAGACCATACTACCCCCATTGCGTGATTAAGACCTTTACAAGTAAACTTAAGCACTAAAAAGTAGTCTCTTACCATGTGATTTTTAATATGCTAAACCATAAAATTGATTTTTAAATCTAAATTCAACTTAATTAACATATAGTGTATTATTAGTTTCAGAGGTAGAATTTAGTGATTCATCAGTTGCATATAACACCCAGTACTCATTCCATCAAGTGCTCTCTTTAATGTCTATCACCCAGTTACCCCATCCCCCCACCCACCTCCCCTCCAGCAACCCTCAGTTTGTGTCCTAGAGTTAAGAGTCTCTTATGGTTTGCCCCCCTCTCTGTTTTTATCTTATTTTATTTTTCCTCCTCTTCTCCTATGTTCATCTGTTTTGTTTCTTAAATTCCACATATGAGTGAAATCATATGGTTTTTGTCTTTCTCTGACTGATATTTCACTTAGCATTATACCCCCTAGATCCATCCACATGGTTGTAAGTGGCAAGATTTCATTCTTTTTGATGGCTGAGTAATATTCCATTATATATATATATA
>CM052901.1:51312179-51332042 GCA_028534135.1 Potos flavus
AAACACATAAAATTAAATTCTATCTTCAAATAACCAAAAAGAAGGGGTGCCTGGGTGACTCAGATAAGCAGCTGACAATTGATTTTGGCTCAGGCCATGATCTCAGGGTCACAAGATCGAGCCCCAGGTTGGACTCCATGCTCAGCAGGGAGTCTGCTTCTCTCCCTGTCCCTGTCCCCCTCTTCCCAATTGTGCTCTCACTCTCTCTCAAATTAATTAATTAATTAATTAATTAAAATTAATTAATTAGTTAAAATTAATTAAAAAGAATAAATGACCAAAATGTACACATGCTCAGTTTCAATGCTTCTTTCTAGACTTTCTGATATCTTTCCTTCTCCCTAAGCCCACCTTCTTTCCTCTACCATCCTCTCTACCCTCCTCTCTCTTTTGCCTTGTTGATGCCATCAGCTCTGACTTAGTCTGCTTTATGCGTGAACCAGCTGAGAAACCTCAGAGAGTAGGGATCCAGGAAGTAGAGGAGAGGGCCAGATAACAAGAAAGACATCCCCACAAATTGGATGATAGCAAAGGCCCCCATATTCCCTTTTTATGTCATGATGGTGGTTCCCTCAGCCCTTAGCTAGCACATCATCAGGTTTCAATGAAGCCAGAGCATTGAAATCATTAAGCAAATCTGCTAAGACTAGAAGGCATACTAAACCAGTCATATAAGGAAATGAAATACAGAGCCACTTGAACGATATAATCTGAAGGATGTTAAAATGATATCTCTGTCCAAGAACATCTTTCCAAACAGAAAGGTCTTGAAGGGGTTGCAGCCTTTCAGAATATCCTGTGAAAATGAAAATGCCCCAAGAAAGTTTTTTTTAGAACCTTAGGAGGTAATATCTCAGTAGGGATTAATTTCCCAAAGTGATAATGGATCAAAGGGAAAAGCCACGTAAGTATGCATAGGACAAGAAATAGAACTGGAAGATGGTATGTCATAAAGAAAGATAAAAGGGTGACAAATTTTGACTCCTTCAGAGTTGTACTAAGGTAGACCTTGTTCCTACTACTTTACCAGGTGCTCTGGATCCCACTCATATGAGTAAGAAGAATTTTTAGAAAGCTTTGGAAAGGAATTGAGTGCCTTATAGTGTTGATGACAATGAAAAGTTTCAATCTGTACTAAGCACATTATGGGTTAAAATTACAAAAGTGCTGCAAGCTCTAATGCAATCATAGGAATATCATGTTGAACAAAATAGACACCAGAGTGGAACTGTCCCCAAAGGGTAGCTGGGCATTAGGCCAGAGATCTGTCAAGTAACCTGTCTTGTTGACTATGTCTAGGGCAGAAAGAAGGAGGGGCAGGAGCTTGAGTTGCTTGAAGATGCATTTCAGCCAGCATTGGGAAGGAAGACCCTGACACAGACCTGAAATGTTTTAGATTATACGTTTGTCCTCCGCCCCCAAATTGCAGTGTACAAAGTAGAAATTCAAATTATTCAATCTTTCTTTTCTCCCTAACAATCAGCATGTGTATTTTATTAACATAACTGAGCATAACTGTGCAGTCTTTTTTTATCTGTTTAATGAACACATTCATCTCATGATTCTCTAAAAATTCATTTGCCTAATTAACAAAAGCTTATTTACTTAAAATGTGTTCATAAGCATTATAAAGGCTCCATAAATCTCACAGTTTTGTGAGTGTAAGAAGGATTAAAGTGCAGGTGAAACATGAGACTTTCAATGTGATTACTTCCCTATTCTTACTTTGACTTATTCAGGATATTAAAACAACTTTAGTCGTTTGGACAAAAGTCAGTGTAGCTCTTTTTTTCTACTCAAAAGAGAATAATTCTGTAAGTTTAGGCAGTTTGGAACTTGTACTTAAAGATGTTGAATTTGGTCTTTGCTCTTTAGCATGAGGGTGGGGGTGAGGAGAAATGTCCGTATGCTTACTCATTGGGTAAATATGTCTGTAGGCAAGGCACTGTTCACTGCTTTAGTTCATGAACTTTTTAAAAATCTGTCTTGGTTACTCCACAGTCCCCTTGTTAATCATCTCATCTTCCTGCTCAAGTGTCTCCAGTTCTGATTCTAAAGCATTTTTAGTAAACTAAATCATTCATAAGTCAACTAGGAAGAGAGAGAAAAAAAAAAAGAAAGCTTCTGAGTGGTGAAAAATCGATGCCATAAAATCCATGCACTGTATATGTCTCCATGTGAGAGCCCCTGCTCAGCCCCTAAACAATTCTAGCAAGTTTACCTATCCAGTTTACTAATTCACAGATGATTAAAAACAACAAATTAAAATGAGGTCACTGCTGCTACAGCTTATTATTATTAACCTTTATTACACTGTTACTAGCTACTGAGCACTATTCTAGGCCTTTTACATGCATTATTTCACTGAATCTTTGCAACAATTCTATAAAGTTAAATATAACTAATAACTCCATTTTACAGTTTCATAAACTGAGTTTTAGTCTTAATTTTAGGATTAATTTTCAAATTTATCTATATTTAATATGGACAGGCATATAGGTAACAGTGTAAAGGGCTATGAGATAACCCGATAACACAAGATTAGAAAAAATACAAAGAAGAAAGAAAAAATACATGCAGTTGGAAAGTATAAGAATTTGGAAGTTTTTTTTGTTTGTTTGTTTGTTTTTTAATTTGGAGACAAGCCACTTTATACCTCTCAGCAGCTTTCAGAAGGCAATATGGTGTTACAATACTGTTAAGGAGCTGGTTTGTGTACTTATGACCCCCAAGCCATTAAAAATAAATTAAATTATATTTAAAATCATTTACTTAAGAATGGAGAAAGAAGTGTAATTCATGCTATAAATATTGAAATTTTTTAATTGGTAAGGTAAATCTCAAATATGTGTTCTGGATTCTCAAAGGGAAAGCTTCAGTTATCTGAAAAATTCACATAAATAGAACACATTATTCCCTGATGATGGTGGTATTTTTTATGTGCAGTATGTTTCCACAGACTAAAACATTAAAAGAGAGGGAGAGAATATAATTTGATTTGCAAAAGATTTTACTTCCCTTTTCAAGGCCTCTGCATTCTGGTTCAGTCAGTCGATTTGCTGTGGTTTGAGCATATCCCATCACCAGGGTTTATCCATTATACTGACTAATGTGGAATTGACTGTTTTTAAAGGAGACTTGGGAACACAACTGACTAGATGTGTGATTTGAAGTTGCCAAAGACAATCCCCAACCCCACTCTAATAAAGAGACAAAAATACTTGTCCCTTAGCCTTACCTAAAATGGCCACATGGCCCAGGTTCAGGATGTGATTGTAATTTGTGATGAGAAGAGGTGAGATCTTGAGCGAGGTCATTTCTCAAGAGGCCAGCCCTTGGTGGGATACCTGGGGTTTACTTAGTGCACCTGAGTGGCTCAGGGAAGAATGAGAACTCTGGGCAAAGACATTCAGAATAAGCCAGGGTCCCTGCAAGACTACTACAGGTACCCTTCAACAAAGTTGGCCTGATTCACAATCTTACCTTTTATACCTTGCCTAGATCTATTCATGGTAAAGATCCTAAGAAACAGTCCCTAGGGACTGAATAGGTAGGATGGGGAAGAGGCTGAGGTACTGCAGGCTGCACTCTGGGTGAGAATTAAACAAACGGCCTAGTGTGGATGGAGTAAGGGGAAGTTACATGAGACAGACATAAAAAATAAAGTCCCAAACCACTGTGGTCTCTGAGAAATGTTTGCAACTTTTTACAAGGGCAGTGGTATTACTCCTAATTTCCTAGCCAAAAATTTATTAAGTTAACCAAGGACTGAGTACATCAGGCTGCCTCACATCAGTGGAACATCCCACTTTCCCTGCAGCTCTAAACTGTGAGGTACTGTCAAAAAACAAAACGAAACAAAACAAAACAAAAAAACTCTTCCACACTCTAAATAGCCACGTTACAGAGGAAAGTTGGAATGTCTTCTGGGAGTGGGTGTGTTTATTTGAGTTCAGTGTGTGCAGAAAAGGCAACCTCCATAGCCATTTACACATTTTCCTCCTCAACGATGGGTACACAGACAGCTGAGCTCCTGGACTAAGTCTCTGAATGGTAATGTACATTTATAAAGATTATTTTCTTAACTATTTTGAGGCACTTTATAAATAATATGCATGTGCCTGCTGAGCTCATATCTATATATTTAGTCAACTTTTGCTTATTTTCTCCTGAGGGTGATCTTGTGTGGTTACTTTTGTGGTATGATTTCTGAGGTGTCAGAAAGAGTTTCTACCTCAGTCACCCAAAAATATCTCTTGGGTTGACCCACCACAGAGCTTAAAATCTCCATCCACGTTGCTCAAACATCTGATTTAGTCATCGAAAGCAGCTGTTAAAATCCAAATGTTACATTGGGATATTAAGGAGACATAAGAAATTAAATACTATGTAAAACAGAAAGGAATATGGAGAAATTATTTCCAATGTTAAGTTTCAAAATAAGAAAGCAAAATGACATACACAGTCTGGATCAGATGTTGTTCTTAAAATGTCATGGAGTCAGAACCAGCATATATGATTCAGCTCATGAATATGAGCCTATAGTAAAAGAAACCCAGCATTGTTAGGCACGTTTTGTTCTAATTTATTTTAAATGAGTGATTTCCACAGTTTCTGATCCTCAGATCCCACTCTCTTGACAGTGTATCTCATATTCCTCTTGCTGAGCTCCAGAGGCTCCCAATGACCTGGTAATCAACTTTGGTGGGACCCAAATCCCTACCTCCTAGAAAATTAACAGAGCCTGACATCTTTTAGAAAGGAGCTTCTTCTAAATGGAGTTTTTAGAAAAACCACCCAATCTCTTTTGTTAGCAAACTGCCAAACCAAGCCCATTTCCTCAAAAGATGGTAGAGGACTTAGCAGCCTCCTATATAGCTCTGAAATTGGAGAATAAAATATTGCAGGCCCAAGTGAAGTGGCTGATGGAAGAAAATGTTGCCCCATAGTCCCAGATCCCAGAGCTCCAGAGGCCCCAAGCAGCCAAGGAGGCTTAACCACTCCAGAAGCCCTCAGAGTCCCAGGAACCCCAGAAACCCCTATAAAACCTGGATCTCCCAGAAGCCTGGGAGTGCCAAGAATTCCCAGAAGTTGAGGATCCCCAAAATCTCAGAGAGCCCCAGGAGCTCCCAGCCTGGAAGCCCCCAGCAGCCCAGGAGCATCAGGAAATGCCAATGGTCCAAGAGACACAGAAGCCCTTGGAACCCCAGCAGTCCCTGAGTCCCTGGAGCTTCCAGGAATCCAAGAGCCACAGGCACCTTCACTGGTCTGGGAGTTCCCAGCAGCCTGGAAATCCTAAAATCTTTCAGAGGTCAAGGAACTCCAGAGGCTCCCACTTTGCATAGGAGGCCCAGGAGCCCCCAGATACCCAGGATGTCCCAGTGCCCCAGAAGCCCCAGAATACAGAGCACCAGGATCTTCCAAGTGCCCAGGAGACCCAGGATGCAGTAGAATGCCAGGAGACCCCAACATACCTGGAGCCCCTTAAGCTTCCAACTCTTCAGGAGTCTCTGGAAACTGGAGTGCCCCACCAGCTTCTGGATCCTTTAGATGCCCAGGAGTTCATAGAGCCCTCCCTGGAGGGCCTAATAGCTGCTTTGACATCAGCAGCTTCAGAGTTCCCACAGTCCCCCAGTGGGTTAGAGGGTGAAGCTTTCTTCCTAGAATACTGTTTAGCCTTCAGTGGAGATGCCCAGAAGCTTTCTGAGCTCCTGGTTCAATTGAATAGTTACATGAGAGTCAGAGGGCACCCACTGAAGCAATTCTGCTGAGCTTTGTTGGCAACTGCTTCTCAGGTGAGGCAGGAATGTGTTTTTACCCCTTACTAGATATCCAAAGTCTGCCCTGCTGGAGCAATATGAAAGTTTCATAGAAGTGCTCCAGGATACTTTTGACAGTCCAGAAAACTTGGAAGATGCTAGTCACTGCATCCGTCAGCTTTGCCAAGGGGAGGATCCTGTCCACCAGTGTGTGACCCACTTCCGTCTCTGCTCAAGAGCTAAACTGGAATGAAAGCATTCTTTGCATCCAATTTCAGGAAGCGCTTGCCAGTTCTGTCCCAGATGATCTGTCTCACACCAGTCCAGCAACCACCAACCTATCTGATCTGATCATTCAGTGCCTAGAAGAGAAGCTAAGTGGCAAGCCTGATCCAAATCCACAAGGAGCAAGTCCCTCTGAGGGACTGAAAACCAGCCTATGCAGGCTGCAAGCAATAGCCCACATCTCAGTGAAGCTGAATGGGCCCACCACTGTGAAGCCTACTTGTGCCTCTACTATGGTCATCCTGGTCATTTTGACAGAGGTTGTTCTGTCAAGCCTCATCATGCACAGCAGGTGGGAAACATCGAGGCTCTACAGTAAGGGGGAACCCACACAGGCCCATTTACAAATATGCGTCCCCCTCACTTCCAATATCCATGTCTCATACTCTATGGCTTACTGTTGAATTCCGACTGGGAAGACTACAGTTCTTTGAGCAAGCAATGGTGGATCCAGGCTTCTATAGAAACAGCATTGACCATTCTGTGGTTCTTCGAGAGAATCTGTCCATCCACAATAATATCTACCCTCTGATGCTTGAAATTGTAGATGGTCATCCACTGATTAATGGACCCATAACCAAGGGAACACCATCTGTGGAAGTTAACATTGGAAACCACATTGAAGAGCTCCAGTTTGACATTATTCATGCACCATGGTACTCTCTGATTCTTGGAATTCACTGGCTTGAAACACATGATCCAAACATTGAGTGGAGCACCCGAACTGCATCCTTTCCATCCCATTATTGTCACTACAATTGCTTCAGGCACAAGTGGAATAGAAGATGTCATGATAAAAAAATTGCTGAATAGATCTTGTGTTCTAGTGACTGAGCTTAACGACCTGCTTTCTGTTACCTCAGCTCTCATCAGCATTTGCTCCTCTCAGAGTCTTCCACTGATGGGGCACCTGGGTGGCACAGTCAGCTGAGCTTCCAACTCTTGGTTTCGGCTCAGGTCATGATCTCAGAGTCCTGAGATAGAGCTCATGTTGGACTGTGGTCTCAGCAAGAGTCTGCTTAAGGTCCTTTCTCCCTCTGCTCCTCCCTCTTCCCTGTGCTCATTCGCTCTCTCTCAAATGAAAATAATTAATTAGTTAATTAATTAATTAATAATAAACATTTAAAAAATTTTTCCACTGAATCTCTGGCAAGGAACTAAGGGTACTTGCACAATGACCCTGCCTCTCAGATCATGCAATGATCTCAGATCAGGCAATGAACCTGATATCTTCGAGTTGTTTTTTTTCACCAACTTTGCATGCCCCCACCTTGAATGTGGGGGTGTTTTAATTACAATTTATACTAACAAGATGCATGATAACAGGTATTAGGAACTAACATTGAAAAAGTGTAGTTGAGGGACTCCTGGGTTTCTCAGTCGGTTAAGCATCTGCCTTAGGCTCAAGTCATGATCTCAGAGTCCTGGGATTGATCTCTGCATCAGGCTCCCCGCTCACTGGGGAGCCTGCTTCTCCCTCTCCCTCTGCCTCTCCCCCTGCTTGTGCTCTCTCTCTTTCCCTCCCTCTTTCTCTCTCTCTCTCAAATAAATAAAATCTTTAAAAAAAGAAAGAAAAAGTGTAGTTGTTAGACTGACTTGACTTTTTTTATCAAGATTTTATCACAACAATTGCAACATTTTCTCAATAAAGAAAATAAATTTGCAAGTGACAATTTTTAAAAATCAATAAATATTGGCAATTTCTACTGGTGTTTGAATTATTTCACGGCTTAGCTGAGGGAAGAGGAAAGGGACAAGTAAATTGGGAGAGAGAAGATTGGAAAAGACTTAAAATTTGGGTGAGATTCTGAATATTCCAGGGGCAGTCATGTCAGTGGGTGATGGGGTTGGGGGTAATGGAGAGAGTAGGGGAATGGTTGTGGTGGAGGGAAATTGGGTAAGATATGAGGGATTGAGAGTAGAGGGTGGAGGGAAAGTTGTGAAGAGGGTTTGGGGAAGATTGGGAGGGAAGTTTGGAAAGGGTTCAGGTGAGGGCTAGGGGGTGCTGAGGGCAGGGATTAGAGGATAAATTCCTACAAAAATAAAGGGAGCAGCAACAGAAATGTTGAGCAATTTTAAGAGCAAACTTTTTGGACGTTGTAAGTTAACCAAACAAAAGTACTGAAGAAGGTAATGAGACCTCTCAGTGACCCAACTTTCCCAGTAAAGTGACAAGGGCTTATTCCCTGCACCAGGGACATTTGTCCTAAGGCTCATGCCTGTTAATCTGTTCTTGCTGGTGCATAAGGATGGGATAGCAGAAATCAACTTTCAACACATGCAGATCATTAGTAGCCAACTATACCTCTCCCACAATATGCAGGTTGCCCCACCCTGCAAGCCACGCTGCTTGCATGACAGACAGAGAGAGCCAAGTCAGTGAAAGGAACTTACGTCCTTATGGACCTGAGAGGGGGTAGTGTCCTGGCTTAAATCACACACACACATATACATTCCAAAAAACTACAGAGTGGGGGGAAGGAGGGGTGGTATCTCCAGGTAAGATACAAAAAATTATCAAAGTAGATTCTAATGCTTTTCCTCTGTCTTTTCAACCCTCCGTTTGGAGTCTCCTTCTGAAGCCACTTGAAGGAGTTTCTGCCTCTTAGACAAATAATCAAATATATGAACATAATCTTAGAAGGAGATAGGTGAGGAACCTAGCATTCATTGAGCACCTAATATGTTCCATTTATAATATCAGGTTGTTATACACATTAACTTATGCCTCAGAATAACCCAGTGTAGTAGGTATGTTTGCTCCTATTTTATCAATGAGCAAATAGAGTCCCAGGGAGGCCAGTTCACTTGCCCAAAGTCACAACATTAGTAAGTGATGGAGACCTGTTTGGTTTTCACAACCTGTGCCCTTTTTCCTACAGCATGCCAATTTCCCTAAAGCAGTGGTAAGGGCCAAATGAGATTGTGGTGGCAGAGAGCTAAATGAGATAGATAACCCTGAAAAGGGGAGGGGGAGACTCAGAATAAAATCTGCAGGGACTATTTGGGTAACAGTTGTTTCCTGAGTTCCCATGATCTTACTCTCAATCCCCTCTTCACCACATTAACACCCAAACTTTCTATTTCATCTCTTGGAAAAATTCCTTTTGTTAAACTAATGGCACAGCCCCCTTTCACACAGCTAGCATAGATAATAAAATGTGTGAATATATATATACATATATATGTGTATATATATATATATATATATATATATATATATATATATATACACCAAACATATACCAAGATGAAACAAATATATACCAAACTGAAACATGGTAAAATTAACAGTAATAACTACCATTGAATAAGCACCTGGGTTTTGCCAGACATTGGACTAAGTGATTCAGGTATTATTAGCCCCTTTATATAAATCAAAGAAGTGAAACCCGCTGAGGTGAGGTCACTTGCCAAAGGTCACACTGCTAGGAATTGGTAGATGTTAAAAACAAACCCTGATCTGTCTCATTTCAGAGCTGGAATTTTAGCCAATACACCATACTGCTTCTCGGGCTGAATGAACTTTACTCTTGATTTACCACTTTAACAATATTTATTCTCCAGACATGAGTTATATTACTTTAGAAAATATATTAATTTGTTAGTGCATTTATTTATTTATTCATTTAACAGGCATTTGCTGAATGTCTTCAATGTGTCAGGCAAAACATGGAGGAAGAGGAAGAGAGGTACAAAGATGTCTAATGTATGATTCATAGTTCTTGCTCTGACCACACTTAACAGGGGAAGTTGCACAACACAGCACTCCTGGTATACAGAGGAGAGCACTAATTTTGCTATGGACTAAAAAAAGTGTGATTTGTGCTGGGTTTCAAAGGAATCTCATTGGAAAAGAAAGGGAGGGCATGGTTTTCTAGATTGAATAAAGTGCACACGAAAAAGCAAGTTGGAGGGAAAAATAATGGTGTCATTAGAAAAGACAGGTGGATTTCACTGGAGAGTAGTAATGTGTGTACATGTATGTAGGGTAACTGGTGGGTGTTGGTGGGGAGATGACACTTAACAAGGAAATTGGAATTTTCAGGTTAAAGACCTATCTACGTGGATAAAGCATTTAAAATTTATCCTATGGGCAATTTGGACTAGAATCCAAATCCTAGATTTGGGTGTGCTTTTTTCTCTCTTTTGCAGCAAAGTAATGCACACTAATTGTAACAAATTCACATATATAACAAATTTATAACACAAAAGTAATATGCCCCTTATCTCACAAATTAGTTTTTTAAGTAGGAAAGAAACATGATTCATTTATATTTTAGAAATTTGATAGCAATGCAGAAAATAACAGAGGAAAAAAAAAGAAAATAACAAAGTGATAAAGTACCCCCATTATTTTTTACCTTCTTAGATTTTATGAAGATAGGCTCAAATTATCAAAAGCAAAGAATTAAAAGTAAATTAAGTCCAATTTTCCCTAAATATTTATTTTGAGTTCCTAGTATGAGCAAGACATTGGAGTATGCACACGTATACACAGAATGTCCAAAGCATCAAGAAATTTACAATGTAATAATGGATAAGAGTTCACGAATTATAAGAAACTGCTTTTCTATTTGGACTTCTTTAGTTTCAAATTTTAAAGATTCTAACTGGAGAGGATTTTCTGAAATTCTATATTCTGCAATACTGGTACAGGTCCAAAGAAAACAGTTCCCTCTTCAGCTAACTTTTCTAAGTTCAAGCTTTAATAGGAAAAGTAACCTGTATATATTTTGGTAACCTCCCTTCCTGGTTTGTTTTCTTAAAAAATATTTCATATCTCATGCTATCAAAGTGCACTTGAAGTAGTCATGGTCATTCCATGGAGGGATTTATGTCCTTAAAATATCTGTATATTTCTCAAAGTATGTTTTTATATATTTCTAAAAGTATGTATATTTCTAAAAGTATATCTTTAAAGTACCTGTATATTTCCAAAAGTATGATTTTAAAAGATTTTATAGGGATAGATGATTTTAAAATTCCTACTGTAATAAACTTTGATTTCTAATATATTACTAGATATCATATATTAAGTGACAAGAGTAATATAGGGGTCAGAAAATTAAGGATGACGATATTAGGATTAAACTCCTGAGCTTGTTGCTTACTGGCTCTATGACCTATTTCGTTTATGAAATGAGAATAATAATACTTACTTTACCTACCCGATGAAGGTAGAGAAAACATCAAATGAAGAAGCTCGTGTTAAAAAAAAATCATGAAAGTTGAAAATGTTTAAATAAAAAGTATTAAAATAATTTATGTTTGTAATAATGACCCCAAGGAACTCCATAGTACTAAAATGCCTGTTTCAGGCTTCCAGTTATGGAATGAATAAGTCATGAGAATAAAAGGTACAGCACAGAGAATATAGTCAATGATAATGTAATAGCGTTGTATGGGTGACAGATGGTAGCTAAATTTAAATAAATACTAATTGTTTATTAATTTAATAATTATTAAAAAATTAATAATTATTAATAATTATAATTATTATACTTTTAATAAATATGACAAAAGTTTAATATTTAAATTATTTAGAGTACATAACATTGTTAAGACAAATATTCAGACCTACCTCAATAAATGGATGTGTAAAAGACCATTTACACAAAAGAAAGTGCCATCAACAAATAAACATCATAAGAAGCATTTGGCTCATAGTAATAAACACATATTTAAAAATGAAAAATAAATAAAGTACCTATTTCAATTTCACAGACATCCAATAAGTATTTATTATCTGCTAGTACTCTATACTGTCAATCAAAGCAAGATTTAATTAGGTTTGATATAATTATTGTATTAAGTAGATTTTTGGTATTATTATAATCAAATTATTTGAATATAGAAATAACAACTTTGGCATATATATATATATATATATATATATATATATATACACCAGCACTCTATTTATCAGAATACTATATTTTTTAAAATGCTACTTCTTTCCTGCTGTATATCACCTAAATAAGAACTTACTATAATTGATCTGAGCTTATTTCTTCATCTATTTAGCCCAAGCTGGAGAAAACAAGTCAGAACAAATTAATCTTCATGTCCCTACCAAAAGAAAATTAAATTAAAAAGTGAAACTCATAAGACTGTCATATTTTCCATTTTGGATTTATTTATATGATTTCTATGTAAAAACAATTGAAAGTTAAAATGTTAAACTGTACTGGCTTCTTAGTAAGTCATAAGGTATACAGGAAACAACTGCCATCATCATTTAATATGACTAACAGGGTCCTCACTTTGATTATTATTCAGCCTCAAAATAATCCAAATATCTGAGAAAGTTTGGTGAAGAGTTTTAGTTTGGAGAATGTGTGACATATTCCAACCAGGTTGGTGGGGGTGGGGCGGGGAACAAGTGCCAGGAGTAGTCAAATGTGCCTGACTTGGCTCAAATGGGAGAACCATTACATATTCTGATAAAGACGAAAATGGGATATGGCACAGAAACACAAAATAGTCATATGTGCACAGGACATCTGGCAACCTAAAATTTGCATAAGAAAAAGAAAGCATGAAATTTTACAACCACTGTTGTAAATTCAGAACAGAATGTCTGAAACTCTATACCTGATCTCACTGTTTTTCTTTGCCTTTCACATTGCTTTTTCCTGTCAGTTATACCACAAATACCACATAATAAGCAACAAATGAACCAGCTATGTCGCCAGGGAAGCTCTTGACTAGTAGAAGAAAAGACAGCTGAACTCCAATATTATTAAAGGCATTCCCCAAAAGGTAAATACCAAAGGGAATTTCCATATTTCAACCTCTATATATGTAACATTGACTTCTGTTGTAAAACTGGACATGTGTCTGAAGTAATGGGAGAAAGGCCAATTAGGAACTAAGCAAAATAAAATCACACCTAAAAATTAACAATATTCAATGGAAAATATTAATATTTTCCAATACTTTTAATTTTTAAAATTTTTTACCAATAAGTTTTTATTTATTCATTGTATTTTCCCAGTGTAAAGAGAAAAGGGAAAAGGGTCAGCATGTGTGTTAAAAAAAACAATAGCAAGAGAGAAAGGAAGTACCCAGCACAACAAAATCCACCTTCGAACAAACATTCACCAGTAATGGAGTCACTAAAGCCCAAGGGGGCTCAGTCTCCTGGGGTTCAGAAATGAAAGGAAGGGATGAGGGAAAGAACAGATAGGTACAAGCTTTCATACCTTCTCCCTTTCCCAATAAATTTCAAGATTTCACACAAAACTTTGGTTTCTAGCAGTAAACAAGGGGTTACATTTGTCTGTCTCCTATTACAAGGTCTTGTGGCCACTTTGACATAAGTTTCTTGCACCTGCATAAAAGTTCTTGAATGACTTGAATATACATTCATCTTCCCTTTCTTGGTCTCTTGGCCCTAGTTTCTACATGGAAAGCCCCCTTGTTGCTTCTGCTTCTCTCTACCACAAGATTAAATTAGGTTTGATCCATCCAAATACAAGTGTATTAGTAAGTATCACATCAAGAAATGATCTTGAAAAGGAGATTGGAAACAAGGGGTTGGAGTATTCTTAGCTTCTTCAGGCTTTCTGCACAAATCACTTAAGAGTCATGGAGACACCCCACAAATTAAATATGTATGTGTGGGGGCTTTTATTGGGAGGCAGAATAGAACAGCGGATAGGGTAGGAGTCAAGTTTTTAGGACAGAAGATCTGGCCCAAAATAGGAAATAGGGGAATGGGAACACTAAAGAAAGGGGCCACCAAGTTGTGTTCCAGATTCTTTCCCTTGTGCAGAACCTTCATCCAAGATGCTTTGGCTATTTTTCTCAATAAAAAAAGAAGTTTGTGAATAATCCTAAATGAACATGGAGAAACCTAACATTATATTTGCACAAACCAGGCCACATAGCAATCACCCAGTCAGCTGTTCGTGAACTCCTACAAAGCCCAGACAAATAAGATAACTAGATGGGGCAATGACTGGAGGAGACAAGAACCCAGGATCAGACACACATCACGCAATGAACCCTATTGCATTTGCCCTGTTTTAACATAGTGAGGTAGGTTTGTGGTGATCTCATAGCATGTAAACAAAACCTTCTTTTCTCCTTTAGCTACCATGACACTAATTACTGCAGCAACCGGGCAGGGCACTGGCTCTGGGCAGCACAAAGAAGTCATGGTTTATGGTCTCTCTGGAAGCCAAGAAGAAAAGCCCAGAATTTATAAAGGTTAAGAAATTTAGTCTTTGGGGTGCCTGGGTAGCTAGTCATTAAGTATCTGCCTTTGGCTCAGGTCATGATCTCAGGGTCTTGGGATTGAGCCCCGCATCCAGCTCCCTGTTCAGTGGGAAGCCTGCTTCTCCCTCTCCCTCTCCCCCTGCTCATGTTCCCTCTCTCACTATGTCTCTCTCTGTCAAATAAATAAATAAAACCTTAAAAAAAAAATAAATTTAGTCTTTTACTTCATCCACCCACCCCTGGGCAGCTCAAGGTAGGTTCAGAGGTATTGTTCTTAAACCTATCCTTAGCAACTCATTCTTTTTACACACACACACACACACACACACACACACAGAGACACCCACACACACTGTCGTGCATGGTAGGCTTAGCCCAATCAAGTGAAGAATGGATCTGGTATGTAAAGTGAGTCCTATGCCCTGGGATTAGAGGTCCAGAACAAGAATCCTTTATTACACCTATAGACAACGCCTACCTAATCTTGGCTTTCCTTCTGCACCTTTCACCTGGTGCAGCCTCTCCTAACTTCCTGCACCACCTTTTCATGTCAAGATTTCCAATCTTCCAGTAGAAGGATATCAAGTCATGGGGCAACTGAGTTAAAACCTAGTCTCCCAAGGAACACTGAAAGTAGAGGGGACACTATGCAGAGAAGCCAGCTCAAGTTAGCAAAAATGAGGTAAATCAATAGTTTATGCACTCCAAATAGTTGTCTCCCTGGTGATAAAAAAAAAAAAAAAAAAAAAACATATTCCTGCTGTGCAGACCTAGAATTGCTGACAGTTTATCCCCGAGATTGCTCATGTACCTGAGAACACAGTGCAGGAATGAGGGCCTTAAAATTAAGATACGCAAAATTACAAAACCAGAATATTTATATTATGAAAAAAAGTTAAAATGCACAGTGTATATCATTCACATGCAGTTAGTGCAGTTGGCATCCTGGAGAAAGTGGGGCCCAAGGTGCAGTTATCCAAGGGATCAAATAAAATTCTATCGGCCCAGAATGGGGTGGGAGTAAGCTTAGCAGCAGCAGGTGTGCAGGTGTTCTCCCAACAACTCCTTTGCCTACTGTCACAACCTATTGCTTGGGACAGTTCTCAGCACCCTATCCTAAGAGTGGGTTATGAGATAAGATGTGGAGAAACCCTGCCTTACCCCTGAGAGATTCCCTCCCATAGAATGTAATGGTTCGTGAGTTGGGTCCATCAATTTGGTCTCATGCTTAATCTTCGAACTCTGGCATAGGAAAAATTATTTGTATCTTTCTTTGAAAGGAAAACAACTTCCCTATACAGGCCACTTTCAAAAGCTGGAGATTCTCGGGACAGAGACTCACATAAAGCACACAGGGAGGGATTTTTCCCTAAAACCCTCACATGCATTTGGATAGAGCATGGTTGGAGTTCATTTGCCTCCCTCCTTCCCCCGCCTACCCTGCCAAGAGGGAAGAGAGGGTAATGCTGTGGACTCCAGCCTGAGATACGTGGCAGTGCCGGCTGCCCCTTCCCCACCCTGTCCCCACTTTCTCCACTCTGTGATTGATGACTGCTCCTCAAAATTTCCTGATCACAAAAGGATAGCCCCCCACCCACTGCAGCCCAATTCTGGGCCTCTGGGAGCAGGGCAGGGCTATGGATCTCCTCTTCTTCTTCCTCCCAAAAGTAGGCTGGCTTTCCTGTGAGCTGGGGGCCTGCTGGGCCTTAAGTGGACAGGAGACCACCATATGGCTGATGCTCTGGCCAAAGTGGCACTTCTTTGGTTGGGGTGGCAACTTGCATTCCTTGGCATGGTAGTCTAGAGTTCTACAGTTGTAGCACCTGTCTCCTCTTTGATCTGTGCTTCTGCATGTTCTTCCCTTTGGGTCACCTCTCACTCCCAGTACAGAACACCCCACGAGGGCCGGTGACTCAGACAGATTCCAGGCCCTTACCAGACTTCTTAAAGGTAAAGTCCACTGCCTCACTGTACTTCAGGCTCTGGAAGCCCTCCATGTGCAGCTTGGTCTGGTGCACAGACATGGACAGGGGGTCAAGCATGACCCCAGCACACGTTGTCATGGGCAGGAAGCTGAACTCCATGCACACATTTAACCACTTACAGAAGTGGGAACCCTGTAGCAGCTGTGACTCCTCTGCTGCCAGGAGGTGTCAGGTGTCTCCTCAGGCACCTTGGCGCAGCCACTTGCAAACTGCTGGTCTGACATAGACCTCATGGTAGTCGGCTGAGCTCCTGGCCCAGGTGAACCTGGTCAGGTGGCTGCTGGCCCCAGAGAAGTATAGAGGCAAAGGAGTGGCTTGGAGAAGGGGCTGCTACATCTTCCCCAGCACCTGTTCTAATACTTTTGAAATAATTATGCTAAAATAAAATGCAGAAAATACAATTTCTGGCATAGAAAATACCATGATGGTATTGGAAATTGGTGGTCCCAGCAGCTTTTCAATACTTTCCATGTTCTCTCCAGGTATACTCTCTTTCTAGGCTCTTTGTTTTTTGCTTGCCTGTCAGAAACCAAAACAACAAAACACTCACAGAGAATTAACCATCAGTAACTTGCAAGAAGTCCTTCTCCTCACTGTCTTTCCTTAAGGGAAGAAAATTAGATCATAAATCCTCCTTGTATACTAATTTAATAACATTGTTAAAGCCTTTTTAAAACAATAAAGACATTATTTTACAAATGAAGAATGGATAGATAGGCAAGGGCTAAGAAGCTTTAACCAAACCACATGGTGAGGTAAAATGAGGAGCACAGGAGTAGTCAGAATATCTAGATTTCATATTTAGTTTTTTTAACTTGCCCTGTGACCTTGGGTAAGTTAAAGACCTCTCCTCTGAGGCATGGTTTCTTCACAGGAAAAATTATAATGGTGATATCAATGCTGCTTACCTTTGTAAAATATTGCAGAGTAATTTAGTTATCCAATAGACATTTGTTAAATTCCTATTATATTATATATTATATGTCAGACACTGAGTTAGAATCAAGTGAGATAATGAAAATCAAAATGGCAAGCCCAGATATAAGTTAGTGTTATTATTGCTCAAACCTGCCTAATTCTCCAAAGAGATATAGTTTTTGCACAAAGAATAGATAAAAAGGGACATAAACTTAACATTTTCTTTCATGTTTTTGTTTCAGGAAATTTCTGTTATTAACTCATAGCTGTCTAGCCTATAAAACTTAGCAGAATTATGTAAGAATTAATGTTTTTCCTCCCTACCAGATATGAAAGCTCTCAGGTTACTTACCATTTAAATGAGTGTAGACATTGCTTAGCAACTATCATTACTACTACTACTACTATTCAGTCTTTTTATTGATTCCTCATAAAGAAGAGAAAAAGGAACTAACACTTAGCGAGCACCTATTATTGGCCACACTCTGTGCTAGCTCCTTTTACCTATAAAATCTCATTTAATCCAAAGAAATGTTTGGCAAGATATATATTATTCTGCCCATTTTATAAATCCACTAACCATGTTTTAGTGAAATGAAGGTCACTTAAGAGAAATTGGTGAAATTCTAAGACAAACTCGTCTTTCTCTCAAACCCCATGCTTTTTTTGACATATTTAAAGAAAAATGGAGTTAGAATAGTCCATATTTACTGGTAGAGACCAGTAGAGAGGTCAGATTCTCCATGGAGGCCATATGGCAAGTTAATGACGGAACCAGATCTAGAATACATGTCTTCTGTTTTCCAGTTTAATGTATTTTTCCTCTCAGTTTCATTAAATGTATATGGTGTCAATTTAACTATAGCCACCAAATATGATTAATTAATCAACTGAAGAAGTGAAGCAGTATTATCCTTAAAGTTAATAATTTATTAAAAATTATTTTCCACAGGAACTAAATTTAAAAGGATAAAGTATTTTGATATACGAATACAAGCTGAATTTTTTTAAATTTTTATTTTATATGCTGGTTTGGTTAGTAGTTTCCTGCCTTAAAGTTTTATCAACTTGTTTCTTGTTTATTGTTTTTCAAGTAAAAGAGAAACCATTCTTAAAAACTTCAATTAAAAAATATCACACAAGGAGCACCTGGATGGCTCAGTTGGTTAAGTGTCTGACTTGTATCAGTTACCCCACTCAGGAAGGAGTCTGCTCATCCCTCTTCCTCTGTCCCTTCCCACTGCTTGTGCTGTCTCTCTCTCTCTCTCTCAAATAAATAAAATCTTTTAAAAAAAAGTACCATGTAAGACTATAAAACAACTAGACATAACAGGCACCCAGAACACTGCATTCAACAACAGAAAAATATTTTTCAAGTGAACGTAGAGCATTCTTTAGAATAGACTATATGGTAGGCCATACAACAACCATCAATAAATTTAAAAGGATTAAAATCCTATAAAGTATCTTTTCCAAGCATAATAGAATAAAATTAGAAATCAATAACAAAAGGAAAATAGGAAAATTCACAAATATGTGGAAATTAAGCAAAATAACCAGTCAGAGAAAAAAATCACAAGGAGAATTAGAAAATCCTTTGAAGGGCACGTGGCTCAGTCATTAAGTGTCCACCTTCGGCTCAGGTCGTGACCCCAGGGTCTTGGGATCAAGCCCTGCATTGGACTTCCTGCTCCGTGAGGAACGTGCTTCTCCCTCTCCCTCTGCTTGCTGCTCCCCTTCTTGTGCTCTCTCTCTCTGTCAAATGAATAAAATCTTTAAAAAAAATGCTTTGAGGTGAATGAGAAGGAAGACATAACAAAACTTATGGTGTGCAGCAAAACCAATCCTTAGAAGGAAATTTATGGTTGTGAAGACCTATATTTAAAAAGACAGATCTCAAATAAATAACCCAACTTTCTACTTTAAGAAACTAAAAATAAAGAAACACAAATTAAACTCAAAGCAGGCAAAAGGAAAGAAATAACAGTTAGAGCAGAAATTAGTGAAACAGAGAACAGAAAAACAATAAGAAAATCAACAAATCCAAAAGCTAATTCTTTTAAAAGAGCAACAAAATTGGTAATCTTTTAGATAGACTGAATAAAAAAAGAGAAAGAAAAGAACCAAATTTCTAAACTCTGGATGAAAGATGGGGCATTACTATCAACCTACATAAACAAAAAGAATTATGAAAATACTATAGGGGCACCTGGATGGCTCAGTGGCTTAAAGCCTCTGCCTTTGGCTCAGGTCATGATCTCAGGTTCCTGGGATCAAGCCCCGCATCGGGCTCTCTGCTCGGCAGGGAGCCTGCTTCCTCCTCTTTCTCTGCCTGCCTCTCTGCCTACTTGTGATCTCTCTCTGTCAAATAAATAAATAAAATTTTTAAAAAAGAAAAAAAAAGAAAATACTATAAAAATTGTGTTCCAACAGTTAGATAATATAGATGAAATGGACAAATTCCTAGAAAAACACAAATTATTGAAACAGACTACCCCAAAGATGCAGATGCAGTACAAAGAAGGGCCACATGTACCCCAATGTTCATAGCAGCAATGGCCACAATCGCCAAACTGTGGAAAGAGCCAAGATGCCCTTCAACAGATGAATGGATCAAGAAGATATGGTCCATATATTCAATGGAATATTATGCCTCCATCAGAAAGGACGAATACCCAACTTTTATTTTA
>CM052901.1:51332542-51372930 GCA_028534135.1 Potos flavus
GGGGAGGGGGTGAGGGGATGGGCGAGCCTGGTGGTGGGTATTGAGGAGGGCACGTATTGCATGGAGCACTGGGTGTGGTACATAAACAATGAATCTTGTAACACTGAAAAAATAAAATAAAAGTATCTGGGGAAAAAAAAAAAAAGAAAAGAAACAGACTCAAGAAGAAATAAAATATCTGAATAGATCCATGACAGATTAAGACACTGAATTGGTAATCAAAAAAACTTTTTACGAAGTAAAACCAAGTACCAGATAGAGTCACTGGTTATTTATGCCAAACATTTAAAAAAGAAAACCAATCCTTCACAAAGTCTTCCAAAAAATTATAGAGGTTAGAACACTTTCCAACTCGTTTTATAAGGGCCATTATTACACTTACACACAAACTACACGAAGACATCACAAGAAAACTACAGACCGAGATCCCTTTTCAATATAAATGCAAAAATCTTCAACAAAATACCAGTGAAACTAATCCAATAACATATAAAAATGATTATATACTATAACCAATTAGGATTTAGCCCAACAAGCAGGAATGTTTCAAAATCTGAAAATCAATCAGTATAATATACCATATTAATAAAAAAGGACAAAAATTACATAATCTCAATAGATAAAGAAAAAACATTTGACAAAGTCTAACGCCTCTTTATGATAAAACATTTAACAAACTCAAAAATGCAGGGGATGTTCTTCAACTTGATAAAAAGCATCTATGAAATATTCACAGCTAACATCATACTTAATGATGTAGGACTAGATGTTTTCTCTCTAACATCAGGCAGAAAATAAGGATATCTCCTCTCATCACCTCTATTCAACATTTTACTGGAGATTCTAGACAGGAAAATTAGGCAAGAAAAAGAAATAAAAGCATCAATATTGGAAAGGAAGAAGTGAAACTATTTCTACTATTTACAAATGACATGATCTTATATTTAAAAATTCATAAGGAATCCAATAAAAATAGTAGAACTAATAAATGAGTTCACAAGTTTGAAAGATACAAGTTCAATCTAAAAAAATAATTTGCATTTTTATACACTAGCCATGAAAATTTCTAAAGTGAAATTAAGGAAACAATTTCACTTGCAGCAGCAGGAAAAATAAAATATCCAGGAGTAAGTTTAACAAAACGAATGCAAGACTTGTACACTAAAAGCTATATAACATTATTGAAAGAAATTAAGGAAGACCTAATAAAAAGGCATCCCACATACATGGATCGTGCAACTTAACATTGTTAAGATGGAAAAACTCCCCAAATTGATCTATAGTTTCTATTTTTAAAAAATACAGACTTTTTTTGCAGAAATTGGTAAGCTGATCCTGAAATTTATGTGGAAATTTAAGAGGCCCAGAGTAGCCAAAATAATCTTGAAAAAGGAGAACAAATTTGAAGGACTCACAATTCTTGATTTCAAAATTACAAGGAGGGTTATGTCAAGCATAGTGGATTAGTGCATTTTGTGACCATATTAAAATGGTTGGAAATAGTCCTCCTAAAACACAAAGAACACTGAGATTAAACTTTAAACATAAATGATATCTTGGTTTTACTGTCACACTGTAGTATATTGTGACCTGAGAGCAGCAACCATCTGGAAAGCCCTCATCAAAAAGTTCTTTACTGAAAAGAAAAAAAAAAAAAGTTCTTTACTGGATCAAAACCCTTCTGCTCCAGTTCTACTCCAGAATGACTAAAGCATAGAACTACAGCAACTCTGAAACTATTTAACTGAAGTTAGAGAATTGCCACGTATTTCCAGTTTCACTTCATATTGCATAAAAACATAATTATAAAATAAGGGGCAGTGGAGTCCCCTGACTTATTTGACCCTTGCCTATAAAAGATACAGAAGAAATGATTCATTATTACATTAAATTCTCATAGTAATATGTATTAAAGTTATAAAAATTTAATATTAAGACAGAATGGAGTAAATTTTCTGGGAAGTAGGAATCCCTTGAATGTCTCCTCCTAGCCTCCATTCAATTGGGAATTTGACATATATCTTCAAGACAGGTAAATCTGCCCAGACATCTGCAGAAACTTTTCTTTCATGCCTCCCTTTGAAAAATCTTGTATGTATAAGAATTATTTTATATATCATATACTCAATCAGTTATGTTAAATTTTGTCTTAAATTTTAGAGATTTTCCAGATTAATTTTTACTACATATTAATTTTGGAACCTAAGCAACATGAGAAACCAATTCCTAGAATACCAACTTGTTTCTAATTAATACTCTTCCATTTTCTAGGTGAACAACTTACCAAAATTGCCATTGCCTTTCTTTTGTGTATTTTCTTTTTTGATATATACCAGTTTGTTTGAAAACTTTAAATCACTAAGTTCATATTCTCATCCATAGACATTTAGCAAGTACCTATTATACATATAATATCCTAGATGCAAAGATTGCAAAAACAGGATACATGGCCTCTATTCTCAAAGGGCTTTAGTTCTAGTTTGGGAAGATAGAGAACATACATTAAATGTAGTTTGCATAATAAAACAATTTTAATGTTGCACCAGATAAACATAAAATTGCTTAATTTGCCATTTAGTAAAATTTTTTGGATTGATTGAAAATGTAAAATTTATTTTATCTTTAGTGCTGCTATTTATTTTTTTAGTAATCCTGCTGCTGAAAATTCATTCATCATACTTAATAATTTTATTGATCTTCCACCAAAAATAAATCATGGGAAAGGCAGAAAAAAACTTACTACAAAGCTTTAATAATCACAACAGTGTAGCACTGGCATAAGGATAAATGCATAGGTCAATGAAATTGAATTGACAGTCCAGAAGTAAGTCCTCATATCCACGGCCAATTGGTTTTCAACAAGAACACCTTAAATGGGGAAAATAATAGCTTTTTCAACAAAATGGACTGGGACAACTGGTTGTCCACTTAAAGAATGAAGCTGGACCCCTATTTCGCATTTCACACCATCCACAAAATTGACTTGAAAATAAATCAAAGATCTAAATACATGAGCCAACTTATGCGAAAACGAATAAAGGAAACCTTTATTTCATTTAAGATGAAGTCAGGAAGCCATAAAGAGAGAGCTCTCACAGACATACCACTCATCTCAATTCACATGACCAGCAGGGAAGAAGAAAATTTTCCACATGCCTCAGTAACAACAAATTACCTACCGATAAGAAACTGCCACAATCTTGAATTCTCACTCTCCTCCAATAAACTTATATTCAAAACAACCTTCTCCAGTTTCCTCACAGAACCTAATAAAAGCTAGCCTCCCCTTTTTTTCTCTTTGGACTTATCTTGGTTCACCAGTTTTCTTATCCCAAATTGCAATTCTCCTCCTATTCCCAAATAAACTCATTGTTGTTTAATTACATTACCACTTGTTTTATTTAAGACTGACACCTATAACATTGTTAGAAGAAAATATGGGAGTAATTCTTTGTGATCATGGGTTATGCAATGATTTTTGTGATGTGACACCAAAAATATAAAGAACAAAAGAGAGACAGAGAAATGAACTGCATCAAGATTAAAAACTTCTGTGTTTTAATAAAACACCATCAAGAAAACGAAAAGACAACACTAAGAATGGGAATGAAAAAAATGGCGTAGCAACCTTGGAAAACAGTTTGGCAGGTCCTCAAAATTTAAATGTAGAGTTAACATGTGACCCAACAATTCCACACCTAGATATAGTCCCAGAAAATCAAAAACACACGTCCACATCATAACTGTGCACAAATGTTCATGACAGCATTATTTATAATAACCAAAAAATGGAAACAACCAAATTCCCATCGGTTAATGAATGAATAACAAAATCCATACAGTTGATAATTATTTAGCTATAAAAAGGAATGATGTACTGATACATGCTACAATATGGATAAACTGTAGAAGCATTATGATATGTGAAAGAAGTCAGTCACAAAAGACCACAAATGGTATTATTCTATTGATGATAAATGTCTAAAATAGACAATGTGCAGAGACATAAAGCAGACTTGTGGTTGGAGCAGGGCAGGTTAACCAGGTAGTAGACATGAATGACTGCTAATGAGTATGGAATTTCTTTTAGGGGTGTTGAAAATAAGATAATGGTTATGGTTGCATTCTCTGAATATATTAAAATCCACTGAACTGTGTATTTTAAATGAATGAATTTTATGGTATATGAAATATACCTGAATAACACTGGAAGAAAAGTTGGGAAAAACTTAATAAATAATAATAACTGGCATTCATCCCAATTGACCTCTTACTGTGTATTTTGAGCAAACTACTCAATTTTCCTAATTCTTGGGATCACTATCTGTAAAAGGGAACTAAGCCCCTAGAGTTGTTCTGACAAATGAGGTGATGCATGTAAAGAACTAAGTACAGTGACTGGCACATAGGAGGTACTCAGCAAATGGTAGTCATTATCATTATATTTCAATAACTCAATCCAGTCCTAGTTCTGAGACACTCTGATGTGTTTTCAGTTTCCCCACAATGGCCTCAGGCAAGCAACTTACTTAACTTCTTTGATCTTAGCTCAAGGTTGGTTGCTAGATAAGCAGATGAAAAGATATTCCAGCCATTTTGCTTGTTTATTGGCCTGCTTGCTTGCCTGCTTTTTGGGTAATGTGTGTGAGAGTTGGTATATTAGAAAGAGTGCTTGCAAAGCTAAATAAACAACAGGATACCACACCTCAGATCTTACATGTTTCCATTTATCCATTCATTCATTCAACAAATATTGAGTGCCTGCTATGTTCTAGAGTGTTTGAGGCTCTCTCTAGTAGAAGAGATGGACATTAAACGGTAAGACAAATAAGTAAATAATTACAAATGATAATAAGTGAAACGAAAGAAAAGAACTCGTAGGAAGAAAAGTTTGGGAACATCTAATTAGGTTGGGTGATCATAGAAGGCTTTTGAGAAGAGGTGACATAAGCTGGGACCCAAGCATGAGAAGTAAGTGACCATGGAAATAGTGGCAGAACTTAGTCTCCGACATTACATGACCCCACTTGAGATTTCAGCCAGAGACAGTGGACACTTTGTGAGTCCAGACTCAGCTAATGCAGGCAGTGTTCCAACTCAAGCATGCAGAGTGTCTTTTCATTATCTGTTTTAGGGCTTTTGCTAAGACTTCAGAGCCCCCTAAATCAAATGCTCAAGGAGTTTAAAAAAGCTAAGGCCACTGGGGCAATCATCAACTAATGGGAGAGCTAGTGGGTGAATGGTCTAGCCTCCCTTCCTCCAGGTGTCAATTCTGAAAGGCTTTCTCTATACTTTTGTGATATCCTGGTATAATCAAGTCCCCATCGTGTCCATAAATTACTTCAATAATGTTCCCTAACACTGGCATTTCTTTCTTCCCTGTCTCATGATCCTTGTTTCTTTACTCCTGTAGGTTTTTTTTTTAAGTTTTTAGTTTAATTCCAGTTAGTTAATAAGTGTTATAATAGTTTCATGTGTACAATACAGTGACTCAAAAATTCCATACATCACCTGGTACTCATCATGACAAGTGCACTTCTTAATACTCATCCCCTATTTAACCTATCCCACTACCCACCTTCCCTCTGGTAACCATCAGCTTGTTGTCTACAGATAAAAGTCTGTTTCATGATTCATCTCACTCTCTCTCCCTACTTTTTCCCCATTGCTCATTTGATTTGTTTCTTAAACTCCACATATGAATGAAATCAGAAGGTATTTGTTATTCTGTGACTAACTTATACCAGTTAGCATTATACTCTTTAGCTCCGTCCATGTTGCTGCAAATGGCAAGATTTCATTCTTTTTCATGGCTGAATAATATTCCATTATATATTATATATTATATAGGCATGTATAATATATATACCTACTCTTCTCTATCCATTCATCTATCAATGAACAATTGGGCAGCTTCCATATCTTGGCTATTGTAAATAATGCTGCTATAAACATAGGGATGCATGTATCCCTTTGAATTAGTGATTTTGCATTTTTAGGTAAATGTCCAGTAGTGCCATTGCTGGATCATATGATAGTCCTATTTTTCACTTTTTATGGAAACTTCGCATTGTTTTCCACAGTGGCTCCACCAGTTTGCAGTCCGACCAACAGCACAAGAGAGTTCCTTTTTTTCCCACATCCTTGCCAAGACCTGTTGTTTCTTGTGTTGTTGATTTTAGCCATTCTGACAAGTGTGAGATAATAGCTCATTGTACTTTAATTTGCATTTCCCTGATGGTACGTGTTAATGACTATCTTTTCATGTATCTGTTGGCCATCTTTATATCTTCTTTAGAGAATTGTCTATTCATGTTTTCTGCCCATTTTAATTGAATTATTTTGTTTTTTAATGTTGAACTTTATCAGTTTTTATATATTTTGGATACTAACCCTTTATTGGTTATGTCATTTGCAAACAT
This sequence comes from Potos flavus, assembly GCA_028534135.1. Taxonomy (NCBI): domain Eukaryota; kingdom Metazoa; phylum Chordata; class Mammalia; order Carnivora; family Procyonidae; genus Potos; species Potos flavus. Next base: position 51,338,965 of record CM052901.1, read on the forward strand.
CTTCTCTCATTCTGAAGGTAGCCTTTTAGTCTTGTTGATTTCTCCTTTGCTGTGCCAAAGCATTTTATTTTGATGTAGTTCCAATAGTTTATTTTCACTTCTGTTTCCCTTGTTTCAGAGGACATATCTAGAAAAAAATTGCTAGGTAATATCAAAGAAGTTACTGCCTGTTTTCTCTCTAAGATTTCTATGGCTTCAGCTCTCACATTTAGGTCTTTAATCCATTTTGAATTTATTTCTGTGTATGGTATAAGAAAGTTTTCCAGTTTCATTCTTTTGCACATTGCTGTCCAGTTTTCCCAGCACCATTTGCTGAAGAGACTTTTTATTCCCAATTGGATAAACTTTCATATTTTGTTGATGATTAATTGACCATATAATTGTGAGTTTATTTCTGGGTTATCTATTCTATTGATCTAGGTATCTGTTTTTGTGCCAGTTCCACAGTGTTATGATTACTAGAGTTTTTTAATATAACCTGAAGTCTGGAACTGTGATGGCTCCAGCTTTTCTTTTCTTTCTCAAGATCACTTTGGCTATTCAGGGTCTTTTGTAGTTCCATTCAGATTTTAGAATTGTTTGTTCTAGTGTAAAATTCTGTTGGTATTTTGCTAAAGAATTGTATTAAATGTGTAGATTGCTTTGGGTGGTATAGAATTTTAACAATATTTGTTCCTCTAACCCATGAGTATGGAATGTCTTTCCTTTGTGTTGTCTTCAATTTTCTGCAACAGTGTTTTTGGTTTGTTTTTTTTTTAATTATTTTTTATTGCAACAGTGTTTTATAGTTTTCAGAATATAGATCTTTCACCTCTTTGGATAGGTTTATTCCTAGGTATCTTACTATTTTTGGTGCAATTGTAAACTGCATTGTTTTCTTTATTTCTATTTCTTTAGTGGGTAAAAATGCAACAGATTTCTGTACATTGATTTTTTATTCTGCACCTTTACTGAGTTTATCAGTTCTAGAAGATTTTTGGTAGATACTATCAAATTTTTTATATATAGTATCATGCCATCTGCAAATAGAGGGTTTTAATTCTTCCTTACCAATGTGAATGCCTTTTTTCTTTTTGTTGTCTCATTGCTGTGGCTAGGACTTCCAATACTATGTTGAATAAGAGTGCTGAGAGTGGACATCCTTGTGTTGTTCATGACCTTAAGGGAAAATCTCTCAGTATTTCCCATTAAGGATAAAGTTAGCTGTGGGTTTTTCATAGATTGCCTTTATTATGTTGAGGTATGTTCCCTCTAAACCTGCTTTATTAAAAAAATAAATAAATAAACCTACTTTATTGAGGTTTTTTTTTATCATGAATGCATAGTGTACTTTGCCAAATGCTTTTTCTGCATCTATTGAAATGATCATATGGTTCTTATCTTTTCTCTTAATGATGTGATGTATCATATTGATAGATTTGCAAATATTGAACCACATTTGAAGCCCAGGAATAAATCACACTTGATTGTGGTGAATAATTTTTTCAATGTATTGCTGAATTAAGTTTGCTAGTACTCTGTTGAGAATTTTTGTTTCCATGTTCATAAAGGATATTGGTTCTCTTCTTTGTGTGGTGTCTTTATCTGGTTTTGGAATCAGAGTAATGCTGGCCTCAGAATAAATTTGGAAGTTTTCTTCCCTTTTCTATTTTTTGGAATAGTTTGAGAAGAATAGGTATTAACTCTTCTTTAAATGTTTGGTATAATTCATCTATGAAGCCATCTGGCCCTGGAATTTTGTTTGTTGGGAGTTTTTTAATTACTCAATTCAATCTTCTTGGTGGTGTTCAGTCTGTTCAAATTTTCTGTTTCTTCCTGTTTCAGTTTTGGTGGATTATATATTTCTAGAAATGTGCCCATTTCCTTGAGATTACCCAATTTGTTGGCATACAGTTTTCCATAATATTCTCATAATGGTTTGATGTTGGCTGTTATTTCCCCTCTCTCATTATGATTCCATTTATTTGAGTCCTTTTGCTTCCATTTTTTTTTTATAGGTCTGGCTAGAGATTTGTTAATTTTATTAATTTTTTTCAAGGAACCAGCTCCTGGTTTCATTGATCTGTCCTTTTTGTTTGTTTTTTAGTTTCTATATCATTTATTTCTGCTTTAATCTTTATTATTTCCTTCCTTCTGCTTGTTTTAGGTTTTGTTTGTTGTTATTTTTCTAGCTGCTTAGGGTATAAAGTTAGTTTGTTTATTTGAGATTTTTCTTGCTGCGTGAGATAGGCCTGCATTGCTACAGACTTACCTCTTAGAACAGCTTTTGCTGCATCCCAGAGATTTTGGACTATTCATGTTTTCATTTTTCTCCACATAATTTTTAATATCTTTTTTAATTTTTTGATTGACCTATTCATTATTTAGTACCATGTTATTTAATCTCCATGAATTTGTGCATCTTCCAAATTTGTTCTTGTGGTTGATTTCCAGTTTCATAGTGTTGTGGTCAGAAAAGATGCATAGTGTGGCTTCAATCTTTTTGAATATGTGAGACTTGTTTTGTGACCTATATGTGATCTATTCTGGAGAATGTCCCATGTGCACTTGAAAAAAATGTGTATTCTGTTCTTTTTAGGATTGGTTTTTCTGAATATATCTGTTAAATCCAACTGGTCCAGTGCATCATTCAAAGTCAGTTTCCTTGTTGATTTTCTGTTTGGATGATCTATTCATTGACGTAAGTGGGGTTTTAAAGTCCCCTACTACTATTGTATTATCATCATTTGTTTCTTTATGCTTGTTACTAACTGTGTTATGTACTTGGGTGCTCCTATATGGGTGCATAAATATTTACAATTGTTATATCTTCTTATAAGGTTGTCCCCTTTATTATTATATAGTATTTTTCTTTGTCTCTTGTTACAGTCTTTGTTTTAAAGTTGATTTTGTCTGATATAACTATCGCTACCCTGGTTTTCTTTTGACATCTATTAGTATGATATTTATTTCTCCATCCTCTTCACTTTCAATCTGCAGGTGTCTTACATTCAAAGTAATTATTCATAAGTATGTATTTATTGCCATTTTGTTACTTGTCTGTGGTTGTTTTTGTAGTTATCCTCTGCTCCTTTCTTCTCTTGTTCCCTTTCACTGTTTGTGATATACTTGGGTTCCTTTCTTTTTATTTTTTGTACATCTATTACTGGTTTCTGATTTGTGGTTAACATTAGGTTTGTGTATAACATCTTCTACACATAGCAGTCTATATTATGTTCATGGTTGCTTAAATTTGAACCCATTCTTACTACTGTCTTCCTCATGTTTTTGGTATATGGTGTCACACTTTATATCCTTTTGTTTTGTGAGTACCTTGACAGATATTATTAATGCTTTTGTTCTTCCTACTTTTTTTTACTCTTACTCATGGTCTTTCCTTTCCACTCAAATAGTCCCCTTTAACATTTTTTTCTTGTAGGACTGGTTTAGTGGTCATGTACTCTTTAGCTTTTGTTTTTCTGGGAAACTCTTTATTTATCCTTCTATTCTGATGACAGCCTTGCTGTATAGAGTATTCTTGGTTGTAGATTTTTTTCCATTTCAGCACTTTGAATATATCATGCTACTCCCTCTGGCTTGCAAAGTTTCTGTTAAAAATTTACTGATAGACTTATGGGATTTCCCTTGTACGTAACTGCTTTCTTTTCTCTTGCTGCTTTAGAAATTCTCTTTTTATGACTATTTTTTTTTTTTTTTACCATTTTAATTACTATGTGTTTTGATGTGGACCTCCTTGGGTTGATTTTGTTAGGGGATCTCTGTGCCTCCTGGATCTGGATATCTGTTTCTTCCCCATATTAGGGAAGTTTTCAGCTATTATTTATTTGAACAAATTTTCTGCCCTCTTGTCTTTCTCTTCTTCTTTTGGGACTCCTATAATGCAAATGTTATTAGGTTTGATAGAGTCACTGACTTCCCTAAGTCTATTCTCATTTTGCATAATTTTTTTTCTCTTTCTTGTCTTCAGCTTGTTTACTTTTCATTACTCTGTCTTCTAGGACATTAATTCCTTCCTCTACTTCTTCTAGCCTGCTGTTCATTGCATCATGCATATTTCTAATCTCATTTATTGCACTCTTCTCCTCTGACTGGTTCTTTTTAATCTCTGTGTTAAGGGTCTTACTGATGTCTTTCACTCTTTTTTCATTCCAGTGAGTAACCTTATGATCATTGTTTTAAATTCTCCATCAGGCATGTTACTTATATCTATCTGTTTTACTTAGATCTCTGGCTGTGGCCTTGTCCTGTTCTTTCATTTGGATCAAATTTCTATGTCTTCTCATTTTGTCTAACTCTCTATGCCTGTTTTTATGTGTTAGGAAAGTTAGCTGTATCTCCTGTTCTTGAAAGTAATGGCCTTATAAAGAAGAGGTCCTGTAGAGTCCTGACATGTAGTGTCACCTCTTCTCCAGTGCTTAGCATTTCCAGGATGGTTTCCAATGTGTGCTGCATGTGCTCTGCTCTTTTGTCTTGGCCACTTTTTCCTTCAGGCCAGTCATCTGCTGAAGCTTTCTTTGCCTATTTTGGGCAGTGTTTGTTCCTGGGCCTGGATGTGAAGTGTTTTAACCATCTGTGTTCTGGTCTGCTTATGAAATGGGACCTGTTGCCACTGCCACTGGAACTGGGGGGTCTGCAAAAGTCCTGCATTGGGAAACATGGTGTGGGCAGGGTTTGGGGTTTGGTCTTCTGGGGGAGGGAGCCTACTACACTGGGAGTGAGGCAAGAGTGACTGGGAAGGGCAGTTCCATCAGAGTGGGGGGGAGCAGGGCTTAGTGCAAGCAAGTTAGGTGGTGAGTGTCAGTGCTTCACTGATTCCCACAGGTGGCCCTGTGCTTATACTGAAGGGCTGGGGAGGGAAATGGAATCTTCCAGTTCCTTTGATCCTGGAGGAGTCTCTCCATGAATGCTGACTTTCTGGAACATGCTCCAGGATGAGCAGATAACCTCACCACTGTGTGCTTCATGTGCTCTACAGATTGCTGTTTCCATGCAGTATATCCATGGGCTATTTGCTTACCTTCCCTCCAAGAGCAACCCCAATGCCCTTCAGGTTCTGAGACAACCCCACTGACCTTTAAAACTCCAGGTTTTGAGCCTGGCTGGTTGCCAGAGCTCATGAAATTCAGCCTCTCTCACTTTCCAAGCCAATTACTATGGGTAATCATCTTCTATGTTCATTCCCCTGTGTGCTAGTCTCTTTGACAATAGCTCCTTCCCAACACAGCAGCCATGATCAGCTTCTCTCCCAAACCACATCTCCACATTTGCTACCTTCTTTGATGTGTTCTCTTCTCTACCTGCAGGTTTGGAGTTTGTTCTGCACTCTTCAGGTCAATTTCTGGGAGTATTTAGGTTGATTTGATAGTTACCTAATTTTATTCGTGGGATGAGGCATGCATAAGGTCCTCCTACTCTGCCACCATCTTCCCTTCGTACTCCTTTCTTCTGCTTTTTAGGCTAATCTTCCAGATAAACTACCAACATTCAAGTTTTTATCTCAAATTCTATTTGCAAGGGGTGCTTCAAATAAGACAAGTGAAAGTAATAGTACTCCAGTACTTCAAATAAGACAAGTGGAAGTAATAGTACCCCAGAAGCAATGCCATATGACAAGAGCCTCACGTGTGAGGGAGGTTTTTATAGACCATAAAAAGAAATTAGGATTATATTTAAAAATACAATGTAGATTCACTAAGGTTTTTCAGGCAGAGAAATACTGTGGTGTGTGTGTGTGTGTGTGTTGCATTTAAATGTTATGGAAAGTAATTGTGGGGAAAGGGAAAGAGAGCGTTTTAGGCTTGAAATGTTGAGTGTCCCAGTTCTGCCATTTACTTATTGTGCAATCTCACTATTTTAGTTTCAGAGTTTCTTTGCCATTGATTAAGAGGAAGTGAAATGCCTACAAAAAACTATTAGATTTTGAGTCAATAAACTTGACTTTTAATGAAATCTACCTTTGTCTTTCCACTGCTGTGAAATCTCAAGTCCCTTAATCTCTCCAAACCTATTTCCTCATTTATAAAATGAGAACAGTTAGATCTCCCTTATGAGGCTGTTGAAAATATCAAATAAGACCAAAAAACTGAGAACACTTTGGAATCTTTAAAGCAACATCCAAATATGGGATTGTTTTTATAACTGGAATACAGAAAATGATATTGCTCTTAACTGACAGGCAGTAGTGAAGAAATTGCTTTAATGCATCTTAATTCAGATACAATGGTGTCAGATCTGTTGTATTAGGCCATTTATATCAATAAATATAAATATTCCCATGCTTCGCCAGGGCCTGATACTCCCCTCTAAAAAAAAAAAAAAAAAAAAAAAAAATCTGAATTTCTACCTTCTAAAACAGCTGGAGAACACAGAATAGCTCCTATTTCCCCCACCACAGCTGGATGGTATGGGATGATCTCCCTTTGACCTTGAGTGCTTATAAAGTGTCTAAGCCTGGTGGTAACTAACCCAATACCACCTGATCACTATTTTGTCTGAGAATGAATCGCTCAAAGACAAAAATCAAGTAGAGAAATCTCAAATAACAAGATTCACTAATCTACAAGTTGCCAACATCAGGGTGAGACATTTGTTAGTGAAATGACAAGTGTACCAGCAAGAGATTTGACAAATGAGTTTGGAAATGTTACACAACTATGTCTGATCATAATTTAATTATTGGCATCAGCCATCTTGCCATTTTATGGAAAGAATATGGAATACATCCACTAATAGAAAACATTTGTTGATAGTAACTTCTTTTACAAATGTTTCATCAATTCATAATTATAAAAGTGGGTGGTTTATGTGAAGACATAAGTAAAGAAGGAACTCAACTCCAGGGTGCCACTAAAGAGAGATTTGAGTAGGGAGAAGGACTTAGAATGACTCTTCTTGAGTTTGGAATAAAGCCTCAATATGACTATTGCAGGTTCATAAAGTGTTCTCTTGGCAATCCATTCCTTTTATTCCAGCCAAGCAAGAGATTTCTTGGTGTCCTTCTTCAGATACTTTTCCACTCATACTGTCATGCCAAAGCAGATAATTTTTACTTTCTAGACAGCCTTCTCATTTGAAGAACTATGAAAGAAATGGATACCACTGCTGTGAAACAGGCCAGGGGAGTAGAAAACTTTTATTATCTGTCTTTCTGATTCTTACCCTGATCAACCATAATCTCGGCCTGGCTGTAGTACTAAAGCAGAACTAGGAAACCTTTTTCTATAAAGTGCTATTGACTCAAAAGGTTGGAGGGAATTCAACTGGGAGTCAATACACAAGTCAAATTTATCTTTATTAATTCAAGTTTTGTGAAGAGTAGTGAGGAGAGGTTCAATTCCTCTGCTTTTTAAGTTCAGAAAAAGAAACAAGGTTTTCTTAGAATCTATGTAAAAATAATAATACACTTTGAAAGAGAGAGATACTTGGAGGAAGGAACATCAGGATTGGGGAGTGGTGAAACAATAAAAAAATATAAAGATGAAACAAGACAGAGATAACCATTTATCTCTCTTAACCTGGATCAGTTACTACACTCCTAAATTCTGTGTCTTATGTGGAAGTCTCCCTTTTCCCATCCCTACCCCATCCTGGATTCCTAGAAATTCCTACCTCAAACTTTACAAGTTTTGTGCTTCCCTGTTCTCCAGATTTGGACCCTCTTTCCAGTCTTTAAAAGACGATTTCTTTTCCTGCAACAGCCTCTCTGATTTTGCCAGAGTTACGTTGTGGTTGTTTGGTTATGTCCAAGTCCCTAGTATTTTTTTTTAATTTTTGGGCACATGTATCCTGAGTTTTTAGATAGTTTTCAGGTTTTCTCTGAGTTATTAACTTTTTAAATTCTACTTCTCATTTCCTTTTCCTAGTCCACAACTGTATTTTTTAATGTTCCGGCTTCAAAATTAAAAAATATAATAATGGATTTCTTTGTTTTTTTTCCATCTCCCTAAATGATGCTGAATTTACTGGAATTTCAAAGTTCAAAGACACTCTGAAGGTCATCAATTTCAGTCCACTTGTTGGAATTTTAATCTCCTTCAATTTCCTCAATTCTCCAACCCTAACTGCAGATCCCTCTGACTACTAGAAAGTCTTTTCTTAGACTTAGCTGATATCTTTCTTTCTGTATTTTCCTTCCTGGGATTACAAAGAATAAAACTGTTGCCATTGCCTTATGACAACCTTTCCACTAACAATAAATTTACCTCATTCCCCATTCCACTGAGACCTCAAGCCTTCTCCAGATTAAACAAACCAAGGGCCTTTAACAGTTATATGACAAATTTTTAAAGCCCCACAATGGACATTCTTGTTGTTTTCCTCAAATAATAATAATTATTATTATTGTTGTTGTTGTTGTTGTTGTTGTTATATAGTTTCTGTACACAAAGAGAAAAGTCCTCTGTCTTTGAGTAGCATATTTACCTTATGGGCATTTAGAATATGACTACTAAACACACTTGAATTTATCTGACATTTTAGCTTTTAGCATGAGTTTAACAATGGGACAAAAAGCTAGTAACTGTCATGCTTTTCTTAAACCATTTCTTCATCTCCTCTCCCTGCCAAGTAGGTTAGATAATCTTAGATTTTTTTTCTTCATAGCATTTTCATCGCTGTAACTTATTTTTGTGATTATTTGTTTAATCCCATCCTTCTCAGTAGAATATAAGCTCCAATAAAGCAAAGAGTATAGAATAAAGTTTGTCTATATGCAGATGCTAACATAGTGTCTGGCATAATAGAGGCTTCACATATATTTATTGATAAAATGCATGAATCAAAGAATTCTGTTATAGTCCTAGAATTTGAAGAGGACATAGAGCCCTTATTTGTCAGATGGGTAAACTGATGTCCAAGGAAGTCAAGGAATTTATCCAAGATTACCTAGCTGTTTGGTGAGAGATCTGTAATTTTAGACTTTGACATCCTTCCCATTCTGTTATTCTAAAATCTTAGGTCACGTTCATATTGTTAATCCAGGGGCTCTAGCTATGCTAGTGGCTAAATTGGATAAAAGATGGCCACCAAGAATAACTTCTCTGAGTTACCCATCCACTGATTTCCTGAATATCAAACTGAAACCATCTACATGTGAAACGACCATTTTTTTAAAAAGTATAAAATTGTTGTACTGTACTGTTGGTTTGAATTGAAAATGAACCTTGTTCAATGGACTATACCATCCTGTTCACCATGATATTTTCATAAAGAATAAAGAGAGAAAAACAAACTAGAGTAGCTTAAGCTCCATGGTTAAAAAGACACTCAACTGCATCTTTCCTGAAATTTCACCACTTTAGACCCACACTGCTTTATATAGCAGCTATGAGCTACATGTGGCTGGTCCAAATTGAGATGTGCTCTAAGTGTAAAATATCGACAAGATTTCTAAGATTCAGTACAAAACTATAAAATATGTTAATAATAATTTCATACTGTTTACATAATAAAATAATAATACTTTGTATATACAGGGTTAAATAAAGTATATTACAATTAATATTACTTATTGAAAAGCTTTTTATGAGGTTTTTTAAAAATTTTTCTTATTTAAATTCAATTAGGCAACATATAGTACATCATTAGTTTCAGATGCAGTGTTGAACAATTTGTCACTTGCGTTTAACACCCAGTGCTCATCACATCTCGTGGCTTTTAGAAAATTTTAAATCAATGATGTAACACCTATTCATGATGAAAGTACTCAGAAAATTAGGAGAAGAGACTTTCTCAACTTGATAAAGTACATCTTTATCCTATGCACTCCACAAAAAAACTTACTGGTAATGTCATACTTAATGGTGAAAGGCTGAATGCTTTTCCTCTAAGATCAGAAAGAAGGCAAAAATATCCACTTTGATCACTTTTATTTCACATAATGCTGGAAGATCAATCCACTGCAGTAAGGCAAGGGAATGAAATAAAAGGCATACAAATTGGAAGAGAAGAAATAAAACTGTGTCTATATGCAGACATGATTGTCTGCATAGAAAATCCCAAGAAGTCTATAAAACACTACTAGCATTAATAAGTGAATTCAGCAAGGTCACAGGATATAAGATCAACACATGAAAATCGATCACATTCTTATATACTAACAATGAACATGAGGAAACTGAAATTAAAAAGATAATACCATTTGAAATCACTCCAAAGAAAATAAAACACTCAGGTATACCCTTAACAAAATATGCATGGAGGGGCACCTGGGTGGCTCAGTGTGTTAAAGCCTCTGCCTTCAGCTCAGGTCATGATATCAGGGTCCTGGGATCAAGCCCCACATGGGGCTCTCTGCTCAGCAGGGAGCCTGCTTCCCCTTCTCTCTCTGCCTGTCTCTCTGCCTACTTGTGATCTCTCTCTCTCTGTCAAATAAATAAATAAAATCTTTAAAAAAATAAAAAAATATGCATGGAATTAATATGCTAAAAGTTATAAAATGTTGATGAAATAAATCAAAGAAGGCCTAAATAAACAGAGCTATATACCATGGTCATGAAAAGGAAAACTCAACGTAGAAAAGACATCAATTCTCTATCCAAATTGACTTACATGTTGAATGCAATTCCGATAAAAGTCCCAGCAAGGATTTTTGGAGATATGAGCAAGCTTATTCTAAAATTTATAGGATGTGGAATTTAAGAAACAAAACAAATGAGCAAAGGAAAAAGAGAGAGAGAGAAACTAAGAGACTCTTAACTCTACAGAACAAACTGATAGCTACCAGATGGGAGTGGATGGAGTATGGGTGAAATAGGTGGTGGAGATTAAGGAGGGCACTTATCATGATGAGCACTGGGTGATCTATGGAAGTGTTGAGTCACTATACTGTACACCTGAAACTAATCTAACACTGTATGTTAACTATACTGGAATTATAATAAAAAAGAAAATTGGATATTTTTGAATATTATAATATGATCACTTTGGAAAGCAGATTGTCTCCCTTTTCTTTTTTCTCTTTTTTATTTTTTTGCTAATTATTGTTGATTGTAGGTGTTTGTTTTTCTATTTTCTTTTAGTAAAGACTGTATGTTTGGTCATGCATGCCCACTGAATTCACCATTCTATTAGTTAAATGGTCAGCTAATGATTTGTACAAATGTCCTTAAATGCCTGTGCCCCCAATGTACAATTACTGACATATTTTATATAATTGTTTTTAAAAATCAATTAAGAAAATGAATATTCATTTATACTGCCTTATAGTAACATACTAACATTTAATTGTGCTCTTTATGTTTTTAATGTGCATTCATATTATTATATGAGCTCATTTGATTTCAGTCTGAAAATTTTTTTTACTATTACTTGTAAGGTGGGCCTTCTAGCAAAAGATTATCTAAGTTTTTATTTAACTAGAATGCCTTCATTTTACCTTTATTTTTACAGTTGGTGATAAAAGACTGCTTCCTCCTGAGATGTGACACTTGACATGAGATGACACACATCGCATCTGAGATGAGAACACAAATGTGTTCTCTTTCACCTCACCCAAGAAAGGGACCCTTAGGTCTTGGCCTAGAAGGGTTAGAGGAGAAGGTGACAAATAAGAAAATCTTTTGGAGTGACATGAACTGGGTATGATCATCTGCCAATTAGAGGAACATATTTTCCAGGTATGATGCAGTGCACATGCGTGATGTCCTGGAAGACACAGCCAATCAGAATCCTCTCTGACATGGGGTCGGGGCATTAATTTGGGTCTGTACCTGGGTGGAGGAATGAGCAGAGAGAATTTGCATGATAGGTCCAGAGGCACCCCACACTCTGGAGTCTCAACTCTCTGAGCAGCAGGAGGCACTATCATCCTCCTGGTAGTACTTCCTGCCGGGACCCTGCCTTCCTGATTCCCCAACAGGGATCCTGTCACCTGTAGCTTGCAATAACCTGCTTCAGGCAAGTTATATTTTAATGTTTTTTCTTAGTCTCTGCACCTTACTTTCTCTTCATATTCTCTGCTCCTTTTTTATTGAGGCATTTGTGTTTTTCTCATATTGATTTGAAGGGTTTTTCTTTAGATATTCTTATAAATAAATACTTTATTGGCCCATCTTTCTCATAGACTGTCCTTTCCCAAGTCTGATCTTATTTATTTAGTTTTATTTTTTTAATGTGTTCTTGCTCATTGATAGTAATTAACTTGAAATTATATATTTTAAATTCATTTATTAATTATAATTTTTTGTTTTGTTTTGGGTGTTTCTTATTTTCCATTTTGTTTTTATTCGACTTCTCTTTTTTCTTTTTTTTAAGTTTTTATCTAAATTCCAGTTAGTTAACATACAGTGTAATATCAGTTTCAGGTGTACAATTTAGTAATTCAACACTTCCATACAACATCCAGTGCTCATCACAAGTGCCCTCATTAATCCCCATTGCCTAATTAACCCCCCACCTCCCTTCTGGTAACCATCAATTTGTTCTCTATAGTTAAGAGTTTGTTCTTTAGTTTGCCTCCTTCTCTCTTTTTTTCCCTTTGCTCATTTGTTTTATTTCTTAAATTCCACATGAGTGAAGTCATATGATATTTCTCTTTCTATGACTGACTTATTTTGCTTACCATAATACTCTGTAGTTCCCTCCATGTTGTTGCAAATGGCAAGATTTCATTCTTTTTTATGGCTGAGTATATATATATATATATATATATATATATATATATATATATATCTCACATCTTCTTTATCCATTCATCCGCCGATGGACACTTGAGCTTCTTCCATAATTTGGCTATTGTAGATAATGCTGCAATAAACATCAGGGTACATGTATCCTTTTTAATTAGTATTTTTGCATTCTTTGGGTAAATACCTAGTACTGAAATTGCTGGGTTGCAGGATAATTCTACTTTTACCTTTTTGAGGAAACTCCATATTGTTTTTCTGAGTGATTGCACCAGTTCCCATTCCCACCAACAGTACAAGAGAGTTCTCGTCTCTCCATATCCTCACCAGCACCTGTTGTTTTTTGTATTGTTGATTTTAGCCATTCTGACAGGTGTGAGGTGATATCTCATTGTAGTTTTGATTGGTATTTCCGTGATGATCTGTGATGTTGAGCATCTTTTCATGTACCTGTTGACCATCTGAATGCCTTCTTTTGAAAACCGTCTATCCATGTCTTCTGCCCATTTCTTAATTGAATTATTCATTTTGTGGTGTTGAGTTTTATAGGTTCTTTATACATTTTTAATAGTAACCTTTTATCAGATATGTCATATTACAAATATCTCTGTAGGTTGCCTTTTAGTTTTGTTGATTGTTTCTTCATTGTGCAGAAGTTTTTTATTTTGATGAAGTCCCAATTGTAATTGTTTTGAACTATGGTGAATTTTCTATGTATATGAATGTAATCCACATATTATAGTGATTATATTATTTAAAAGTTATTCCTTTTTTTAATTTTTTTTTATTTTTTTCCCCAAATACTTTTATTTTATTTTTTCAGTGTTACAAGATTCATTGCTCATGTACCACACTCAGTGCTCCATGCAATACATGCCCTCCTCAATACCCACCACCAGGCTCCACAACCCCCCACCCCCACCCCTCCAAAACCCTCAGTCTGTTGCTCTGAGTTCACAGTCTCTCATGGTTCATCACCCCTCCGATTTCCTCCAATTCACCCCTCCCTTCCCTCTCACAATGTCCTCCATGTTTTCCCTTATGCTCCACATGTAAGTGAGACCATATGATAATTGACTCTCTCTGCTTGACTTATTTCACCCAGCATAATCTCCTTTTGCCTTTTTTTTTTTTGCTTTACTTCCCTGGTTATTTTTCCAGTATGTAATTGAATAAGTATAGCAAAAGCTGGCATCTTTGTGTATTTCAGCTTTCAATGAAACAATTCTCAATAATTTGTATTAATTATGATATTTATTATATGTTAATTTTGATTAAAAAATGAAATAAAAAATTACTTTCTTTAAAAAAATTATATAAAAGTCACAGGACCTCCAATAGCTAAAATAATATTGACAGAAAAGAACAACATAGGAGAAATCACTCTTTTATGTGTCTTACCTAATAGCAACAATAATCAAGATAGTGTTGTATTTGGGAAAGAAGAGATACAAATATCAGTGGGACAGAAGACCCAGAAAGAGACCCACACAAATATGCCCAAATTATTTTTGACAAAGATGGAAAACTCATTGAATTGGTACTAGAGCAACTGAACATACATGGGAGGGGGGAACAACTCCTCATGAAAAAAATAATTTAAAGTGGATCACAGATTCAAATGTAACACACAAAACTATAAAACTTTTTTTAAAAAAATCACAAGAGAAAATCTCCAGGGTCTAGGGACAGATAAAGAATTCTTAGAGTTGAGAGCAAAAGCATAATATATAAAAGGAAAATTTGATGACCTAGATCTCATTAAAATTAAAAACTTTGGTTCTGTGAAAGTCCACAGGAAGAGTATAGAAAGATAAGCTACAGACTTGGAGAAAATATTTTCAAAAGACACATATGACAAAGAACTAGTATCTAGAATATATAAAGAACTCTGAAAACTCAATAGTAAAAAAAAAAAAATAGAAAACAGGCAAAGGGCATAAACAGACACTTCACTAAGGAGGATATACAGATAGCAAGTAAACACATGGAAATTTGTTCAATATCATTAGCCATGAGGGAAATGAAATTAAAACCACACTATTAGAATGACTAAAATAAGAAATCGTGACAACATCAAATGCTGGAAAGGATACAGATAACCTGAATGATTTATACATTGATGGTGGAAATGTGAAATTATATACTCATCCTGGAAAGGCTTCTCAGTTAATTACAAAACTAAATAAGTGCTTATCATACAACCTAATGATTACATCTTTGAGCATTTATTACAGAGAAATGAAAATTTATGTTCATAACAGTTTTATGTAGTATACCTATGCCATGGAGTACCATTCATCAAGGAATGGACTAGTGAAACATGAAACAACTTGAATAAATCTCCAGGAAATCATACTAAGGTAAAAAAAAAAAATGACCGTCCCAAAAAGTCCCAAATTGTACGATTCCATTCATATAACATTCTTGAAATAACGAAATTATAGAGATGAAGAAATGATAAAGGTTGCCAGGAGGTGGGGATTGGGAGGGTGGGAGATCTAAGTGCATGTGGCTATAAAAGGGCAATACAAGGAATCCTTGTAGTGATGAATCTATTCAGTTTCTCCACTGTGGTGGTGGTTGGTTACACAAACATATACAAGAAATAAAACTTATAGAACTAAATGCATATACACAGAGTACAAGTTAAACCAGAAATCTCTAGAAAAGATTGGTGAACTGGATTTACATCAATATGCTGTTTGTGCTATTGTACTATAGTTTTGCAAAATATTACCGATGAGCATAAATAGATAAAGGGTACACTGCATCTCTCTACATGTTTTCTTAAAACTACATGTGAATTTATAGTTCTATCAATAGAAATTTCAATTAAAAATTGCTTATAAGCTCACATTACATTTCTATTTGATAGCACTGCTCTAGAACATTCCCTTTTAATTTTTAAAATAGTGGGTAGTTGCTGAAATAAGTACAAATATTAACACTTTGGCATTAAATAAAACTCCCTGTGATTATATTTTACTTAAATGTTATTTGTCTTAATTCATTTCAATTGATAATACCCACAAGGTCCACCTCCTCCATATACATTATCTGCTTAGCACCTATAAACAGGATTGAACTTCAAAATATTTCACAATCAGTATGTCATAGACACTAACTAATGAGGTGGGACAATTGCTTAATATAAATTGTACAACCATATTAGTGTAACTAGCTAAATATCAGACCTACTATAGACATGTGCTTTTAACTCTTCCCCAATACTATACTATTTCCTACATGACATACTTTTGGGATACCAAAAAAACCTACCTACCTCATGACAACAAATCAATTCTGAAATAATCAGTAAATATACATTGAGCACTGTTTTAACAGTAGAGATCCTAATGGATTGAAAGTTGGAGGCCTAGATGATTGGTGTATGACCTTGGGCAAGTTCTATCTTCCCCCTAATTTTCTTATCTTCAGTGAGAAGGGATTACATGACATGATGTATGAGATTCTTTCCACCACAAATATTCTGTGAATATCTTTAGTTAATTATTCCAACTATGCCAAATGGACACAAAACAAGTAAACAAACAAAAGTATGAATTTGCATGGAAAGAGCTCAATTATAGTCAAAAAACAAAGTCAATCTGATGGATGGTTAATAGTTTCCACAAGCATTATTTTTCTGTAAGGTGATTAGACATTACAAGCAAAAGAGTTAGAAAAACAAAATGGCAAATTTTACATTTCTCCCAAGGTGGCTATGCTGACAGCTGCATTACTTTAATCATTTATTTGAGGACTAAAGTAGAAGATGACTTTGGCGGTCCAGACTTTCTCCTTTCCAATTGCCCAGGGAAGCAGAAAGCTGGGGATCAGACCCAACTCAATGGGTCACAGCCCAACCTCTAAAAGAATAAAAGTATAGGCAAACAGCTGGGAGGCAAAGAACATAAATCTGTAGTTGCCCAGGCAAAGAATCTTTTAGCAGAAGGGAGAAGCTGCTCTTAGACCACCTAGATTTGTAGCCCAAGGGATTCTAAGTGACCAAGCTAGAAATACAGAGTATGACAGATTTAGGTTCCAACCCTAGGTCCACCACTTACTGGATGGATGTCCTTAGTAAAGGTGTTTTATCTCAATCTAAAAATTAAATAATAATATCACACCTCACTGGAAGGAAAAAATGAGATAATATGTATTAAAATCAGCTAGCACAGAGTTTGGCACATAGAAAATATATAGTAAATGATAATGCCTGCAATTAGGGTTTTCTTGAAATCCCAGTCTCCATTAACACACAGGCCAGTTCCCAGATGTTGGCACCTGGAACAAGGTGGACACTAAAATCCAGAGAGACATTGAGTATAAGGCATACTGATCTCACCCTTTGGTTATGGAAGTTGATACCTAAAGATAATCCAGAGAAACCAACACAGTTTAGTCCTCTGGCTTTAGATAGGGGAACAAACAAACAAATAAAAAACAAACAAACAAAAAACAAAAAACAGTGGAAGAGGAAAGCAAATCAGTGCTCTGTTCCTACCTCCCCCTGCAGCCTCCAAAAGCAAGCCTACCAAAAGCAGTCTAATGACTGAACATTCAGGTAAGGAATCAATTTTGGAAGAAAGAGAAGAAAATGTACTCAGAGGGCTATTAGCAATATACACATTGATATATAGTCTGAAGCTGCTTTTCTAATACCTAACCCAGCACGTTCTGGAAATAGGGAGTTATGATAAAGAAGGAACAAGAACCCTTCAGCAGTAAGAAAGTGAGGCTTAGATGGGGTGCTTTAATTTTGCTTAGATTAGGTCAACTCCGACAGGGTTTCTGACCTACTCTGCTGACCCCGTTAGTGATGTTTCCCTTGGTATTCAAACTTAGCCCTAACTTATCCTTAATTGAAGGGTATAGAATGAAGACATATGGTAGACTGTGACTATGACGAAAGCAAAAATGTTTTTGTTGGTCTATCACAACCTCCCCATCTACACCTTTTAAGCAGGGAGTTTCCTTATGTCCCATCCCCATAAAGTTGTGTTTTCTGTTATAATGTATTACAACCTCCTCTCTCAGGTTTTTTTTTTAAGATTTTATTTATTTATTTGACAGAGAGAGACACAGCAAGAGAGGGAACACAAGCAGGGGGAATGAGAGAGAGAGAGAAGTAGGCTTCCCGTGGAGCCAAGAGCCCGATGTGGGGCTCCTTCCCAGGACCCTGGGATCATGACCCTAGCAGAAGACAGATGCTTAACGACTGAGCCACCCAGGTGCTCCTCTCAGGTTTTATTTGACATAGTTCCAAGTGCTTCCTCTTCCAGAGATAACTACATTTTGCAAGGGAACTCTGAGAGGTACAAAGGAATGGTAGAATAGTAAACTTCCATCTCTTTCTCCCAAGTGCTGCTTCCAACACTAAAATCAGTCATAGCTTACTTGAGTAACTGCTGGCCACACTCCAGGTGGATCTCAATAACAAATATTTATTGAGCCCCTACCATGTTCCAGACACTTTCACATACATTGTTTCATGTCTTTTCTGGAAAATAGCCAAGCACGTGTTATTAACTCTATTTTACAAATAAGGACACTGAAACATAGGGAAGTTAAGTGCAATTCTCAGAAGCACACAGCTAGCAAATAAAGGGGTTAAGAATTTAAATCAAGACTACCCTACCACAAGGCTACTGTATTTTCTACTACATAAAGTAAATGGCTTTTTCTGAAATCATAATGACTTAAAAATCACATTCAAGTCTCAATTCACTGGCTCTAAGAAAACTAGGCAGATCCTGCTCTTCACAGAGTCCCTGACAAACTGTGGCTGGTTAGGGAATAAAAGAGGTGTCATAATCTTCCATCTCTTTTCCCCTTGCCACGAAAAATCTGACCAAGAAACTACGTAATAAACGAAAACAACTAAACCTATTGCTTTAGGAAAATCTTTGCCCTTTCTAGGCCTGTTTTATTTTTGTATGTAAGATATTTGAATTAGGTAATCCTCATGTTCCTTATGACTGTGAAATGTTATGATTCTATGAAAACCATTGGTATCAGATATTGAACAGTTTCACAACATAAATTACAAGCAGTCAGCCCATTCAGTTACTAGGTCTGTAGGCTATTGTTGCATCCCCTTTGCTCCCTTCCAACCTCTCTATAACACAGAATTCCCCACATAATACACTAGACAAAGTCCCCAACTGACCTTAACTGGAGTTGTTACCTAAGGATAAAGCTGGAACGTCAGCCATTGCTCTTCTGAAAACTGAAAAGATCACATCATCAAACTGTGTCTAGAGAGGAAAAAAGAAGCTATTCATGGTCTCTGAATACATGCTGTTTCAGTTCCAACTGCTTATGCATTTACATCTGTTTCCATTCATGGAAATGAGATCGCCTTTTTTAGAATCATGGCAACAGATGGATAATGTACTGTGAAAATCTTTCCATTACTGTTCCAAATCATGTATCTGGAAACATCCCATGGAATATTTGAAATGACTGATGGCTTTGTAATTATATTTCAGAGGACTGGGCAATGTAACTGAACAGGTGTAGGGGTGTGGAAAAAGTAGTATATGAATCTAAAGGATTTACTTCCCTGAACTTCTGTTACAGGCTGTGCCTGAATAAGATATTTCACTTTCCTGACCCACCTCCTAATTTGTAAAATAAGGGACTTACACCTACCCAGAAAGGCGACCTTGCCTGATAAACCAAAGTGAGTTGTATGGCACCCCCAAAGATGAGAGGAAATAAAAATAAATAATTATCATGACAAAAGGAAGAAAAGCAGCACTGACAGATGTAAAATAAAAATTCCTCTCTCTACTCCTACCTCTTTTCTAACTCCCCAGAATTAATCAATGTTAACTACTCTTATTGTGGCATCTTGGACATTCTCTATGCATTTATAAATATGTATGTAATATCTTTCATATTTTAAATGATAAATACATAAATGCATAATAAAAACAGACCTTAAAGTTAAATAAGCAGCCATGTTTTTGTAAAGCATTATATATTTCTATACTTGTGTTTATTCTTATAAAGGAGTAATCCCTAAAAGTAGAATTAAATTTAATATCTTATATCTTAAACTTTTAGTAATTATGCTTTAGAAGTATTTTTATACATACAAAAGTAACTTTTTTTATATAAACATATACCTAATATTTCATGCTATTAGATTAGTACCCCTTCAAGATACACACACACACACACACACACACACACACACACACACTATGTGTAGTTTCATTTTAATTTCAATTGTTGTACGCACAAAAGTTCAGCCTACAATTAGATTAAATTATTTTAAAATTCTTAACCATATCTGCAACCCTACTAGTTTAATTTAATTTATTTATTTAATTTTTCTTATTATCCTAGGTTTTCAGTGTATGTGTGCATAATGTTTCCAAGATTCATCCAAATTGCAGCATGTACTTCATTCTTTTTTACGGCTGAATAATATTCCATCGTATGGATAAACCATATTTCATTTATCTATTCATCAGTTGATGGCATTTGGGTGTTTCTACTTTCTGGTTTTTTGTTCTTATTTATTTGAACATATTTGACACACAATGTTACATTAATTTCATACATACAACAAAGTGATTTGACAACTCTATACCTCATGCTATGCTCACCACAAGTATATTTATCATCTGTCACCATACATGTTATTACAATAACATGAACTATAATCCCAATTCTATGCCTTTTATTGCTCTGAATTACTTAATCTATAACTGAAAGCCTGTATTTCCCACTTCCCTTCATCCATTTTGCCCACCCCTCATTCCCCCACCCACGACCATCAGTTTCTTTTTTGTATTTATAAGTCTGATTATGCTTTTTGTGTTTATTCATTTGTTTTGTTTTATAGATTCCACATATGAGTAAAATCACATGACATTTGTCTTTTTTAATCTAACTTATTTCACTTAGCAAATGGCAAGATACCACCTTTTTATGGCTGTGTAATATTCGTGTGTGTGTGTGTGTGTGTGTGTGTGTGTGTGTGTGTGTGTGACATCTTGTTTTTTATCCATTCATCTCCTGATGGACACTTATGTCACTTCCATATCTTAGCTATTTTAAATAATGCTTCAATACACATAGGAGTGCACAAATCTTTTTGAATCAGTGTTTTTGTTTTCTTTGAGTAAATACCCAGTAGTGGAATTATTGGACTGTATGGTATTTCTATTTTTAATTTTGAGCCATTATGAATATTGCTGCTAATGAACACAAGGGTACAGGTTTTTATCCATAAACCTATTTTTAATTCTCTTAGACATATACCTAAGTGCTATGTGAA
Organism: Potos flavus; assembly: GCA_028534135.1. NCBI lineage: Eukaryota > Metazoa > Chordata > Mammalia > Carnivora > Procyonidae > Potos > Potos flavus. The sequence continues at coordinate 51,359,887 of CM052901.1, forward strand.
AGACATTAGACAAAAAGCCCACATATTGTATGATTATATTTATATGAAATAAAGAGAATAGGTAAATCCATAGAGAGTACTAGTTTCCAAAGGCTGGGGGGGAGTGAGGAATAGAAATTTACTGCTTAAAGGGTATTAGGTTTCTTTTGGTGTGATAAAATGTTTTACAATTGGTTGTGACGGTTGTACAACACCAAATGTACTAAAAGCCACTGAATTATATACTATTAAATTGGTTCAAATGTTGGATTTTATGTTATGTGAATTATACCTCAAAACTACAAATTCATATAGTTTATATTACATTATACTATGCCACATAGCTTTGTTTTTAAACTTTTATTTTGAAATAACTGTGGTTTTACACAAAAGTTTCATAAATTGTAGTTTCCATATGCTTTTTCCTGCTTCCCTGTTGTTAACATCTTACATAACCACTGGCAATCATCAAAACAGTATACTACTATATTACTAATAGTGTACTATTATTAACTAAAAACCTCATTTAATTTTCACCAGTTTTTTTTCACTAACAACTTTTTTTCTGTTATAGGATAGAATCCAAAATTTCAAATTGTATTTGCTTCTCACATCTGCTAAATCTTCTTGGTCCGTAAGTGTTTCCCAACTTCTCCTTCCCTTCCGTGACCTTGATACTATTGAAGGATATTGCTAATTCATAGAATAGCCTTCAATTTTGTTTTTTCTGTTTTCTCTTGAGTAGATAGAGTTTATGCATTTTATGGCAACAATGTCACAAAAGTGGTACTGAATGCTTCTATTTGTTGTTGGTTTTTTGTTTTTTTAATATTTATTTTTATTATGTTAAATTAGCCACCATACAGTACATCTTTAGTTTTTCCTATACTGCTCAATGATTCATTAGTTGCGTGTAACACCCAGTGCTCATCACATATCACATTGTTACCCCATCCTCCAACCCCCCTCACCTCAGAAACCCTCAGTTTCTTTCCCAGAGTCTAGACTCTTCATGGTTTGTCTCCCTCTCTGATTTCCCTTCCTTCACTTTTCCCTTCTTTCCACTACTGTCATCCAAGTGATTCCTTATGTTCCACATATGAATGAAACAATATGATAGTTGTCTTCTCTGCTTGACTTATTTCACTTAGCATAATCTCCTTCAGTTCCATCCATGTCGATGCAAGTAGTGGGTATTCACCCTTTCTGATAGTTGAGTAATATTCCATTGTATATATGGACCACATCTTCTTTATCCATTCATCTGTTGAAGGGCATCTTGGCTTTTCCATTTTTGGCTATTGTGGACATTGCTGCTATGAACACTGGGGTGCATGTGGCCCTTTGTTTCATTACATCTGTATCTTTAGGGTAAATACCAACTACTGCAGTTGCTGGGTCATAGGGTAGCTCTATTTTTAACATCCTGAGAAACCTCCGTATTGTTTTCAAAAGTGGCTGTACCAGCTTGCATTCCCACCAACAGTGGAATAGGGTTCCCATTTCTCCACATCCTTGCCAACATTTGTCATTCTCTGCCTTGTTAATTTTTCCTATTCTAACTGGTGTAAGATGGTAGCTCAATGTGGATATGATTTGAAGTTCCTTGATGACTAATGATGATGCACATTTTTTCATGTGTCTGTTAGCGATTTGTATGTCTTCTTTGGAGAAGTGTCTGTTCATGTCTTCTGCCCATTTTTTGACATGATTATCTGTGTTTTGGGAGTTGAGTTTGAGGAGTTCTTTATAGAGCTTAGATATCAGACCTTTGTCTGTAGTGTCATTTGTGAATATCTTCTCCCATTCCGTGGGATGCCTGTTTGTTTTGTTGACTGTTTCCTTTGCTGTCCAGAAGATTTTTATGTTGATGAAGTCCCAAAAGTTCATTTTCGCTTTTGTTTCCTTTGCCTTTGGAGACATGTCTTGAAAGAAGTTGCTGTGGCCGATGTTGAAGAGGTTACTGTTCAAGTTCTCCTCTAGGATTTTGATAGATTCCTGCTTCATGTTGGGGTCTTTTATCCATTTTGAGCTTATCTTTGTGTATGGTGTAAGACAATGGTCAAGTATCATTCCTCTATACATAGCTTCCCAATTTTCCCAGCACCATTTATTAAAGAGTGTGCCTTTTTTCCAATGGATATTTTTTCCTGCTTTGTCGAAGATTAGTTGACCATATAGTTGTGGGTCCATATGTGGACTCTCTACTCTGTTACATTGGTCTATGTGTCTGTTTTTGTGCGAGTACCATGCTGTCTTGGTGATCACAGCTTTGTAGTAAAGCTTGAAATCAGGTAACGTGATGCCTCCAGCTTTGTTTTCTTTTTCAACATTTCCTTAGCAATTCGGGGTCTCTCCTGGTTCCATGCAAATTTTAGGATTGCTTGTTCCAGCACTTTGAAAAATGCCAGTGGAATTTTAATCAGGATAGCATTGAAAGTGTAGATTGCTCTGGGCAGTAGAGACATGTTTATAATGTTTATTCTTCTGATCCATGAGCATGGAATGCTTTTCCATCTTTTTGTGTCTTCTTCAATTTCTTTCATGAATGTTCCGTAGTTCCTCGAGTACAGAACCTTTACCTCTTTGGTTAGGTTTATTCCCAGGTATCTTATGGTTCTTGGTCCTATAGTGAATGGAATCAGTTCTCTAATTTCCCTTTCTATATTTTGATCGCTAGTGTATAAGAAAGCAACTGATTTCTGTGCATTGATTTTGTATCCTGCCACATTACTGAATTGCTGTATGAGTTCTAGTAGTTTGGGAGTGGAGTCTTTTGGGTTTTCCATATCAAGTGCATGTCATTTGTGAAGAGAGAGAGTTTGACTTCTTTGCCAATTTGAATACCTTTTATTTCTTTTTGTTTTCTGATTGTTGTCGCTAGGACTTCTAGTACTATGTTGAACAACAGTGGCGAGAGTGGGCATCCTTGTGTTCCTGATCTCAAAGGGAATGCTGTCAGGATTCCCCATTGAGAATGATATTCACTGTGGGTTTTTCATAGATTTTATGAAGTTGAGGAATGTTCCTTCTGTCCCTATACTTTGAAGAGTTTTAATCAGGAAAGGATGCTGTATTTTGTCAAATGCTTTTTCTGCATCAATTGAGAGGACCATGTAGTTCTTCTCTCTTCTCTTATTGACTTGTTCTATCACACTGATTGATTTGGGAATGTTGAACTACCCTTGCTTCCCAGGGATAAATCCCACCTGGTCATGGTGGATAATCTTTTTAATGTGCTGTTGGATCCTATTAGCTAGGATGTTGTTGAGAATCTTGACATCCATATTCATCTGGCATATTGGTCTGAAATTCTCCTTTTTGCTCAGGTCTTTGCCTGGTTTGGGGGTCAGGGTAATGCTGGCTTCATAGAAAGGGTCTGGAAGGTTTCCTCCTGTTTCTATTTTTTGAAACAGCTTCAGGAGAATAGGTATTATTTCTTTTTCGAATGTTTGGTAGAACTCCCCAGAGAATCCATCAGGTCTTGGGCTTTTGTTTTTTGGGAGGTTTTTGATCACTGCTTCAATCTTGTTACTAGATATTGGTCTATTCAGGTTGTTAATTTCATCCTGTTTCAGTCTTGGAAGTTTATAGGTTTCCAGGAATCCATCCATTTCTTCTAGGTTGCTTAACTTATTGGTATATAGCTGTTGATAATAATTTCTGATGATTGTTTGTCATGATGATTGTCTATTTCCTTGGTGTTAGTCGTGATCTCTCCCCTTTCATTCATAATTTTATTAATTTGGGTCCTCTCTCTTTTCTTTTGGATTAGTTTGGCCAGTGGCTTATTGATCTTATTGATTCTTTCAAAGAACCAGCTTCTAGTTTCGTTGATGTGTTCTACTGTATCTCTAGTTTCTAACTCATTGATCTCTGCTCTATTCTTGATTATTTCCCTTCTTGTGCATGGGGTTGGCTTAATTTGTTGTTGATTTTACAGTTTTTTAAGGTGTAAAGAGAGCTGGTGTGCCCTGCATGTCTTGCCAGCCCTTTCTGGCTTGCCAGGTTTCTGTGGACAGGTCTGACGTTATTCTGATGTACCTTCCTCTATAGTAAGGAATCTCTTCCCCCTGGCTGCCCTTAGGACCTCTTGTCTAAAATTATGATTTGTGAATTTCACAATTAAGTGTCTGGAGATCTTTCTAGATTCATTGATCTTGGGGGGTGTCATTTCTGCTTCTAGGACATGAACACTTGTTCCATTTCCCAGATTGGGGAAATTTTCATCCAGAATTTGTTCAACTATATCTTCTAGTCTTCTCTCTTTCTCCTCCCCCTCAGGGATTCCAATAATTCTGACGTTGGAATGTTTCATGGCATCATTTATTTCCCTAATTCTGTTTTCATGTCTTCTAAGCTGTTTGTTTTAGGCCTCCTCTCATCCTTCTTTTCTATCAGTTTGTCTTCTAGATCACTAAGTCTATCTTCTGCCTCGGTTACCCTAACTGTTAGAGTATTTAGATTAGATTGGATCTCATTGATAGCATTTTTAACTTCTGCCAGATCAGCTCTCACTTCCGCCCTTAGAGATTCTATGTTGTCACTACTAGTCTTCTCCAACCTAGCCATTGCCTGGATAATTGTTACCCTGAATTCCCTTTCTGACATACTGTTTATGTCCATATCCAATAGTTCTGTGGCAGAGGGCACAGTCTCTGAATTTCTCCTCTGTTGGGTGTTCCTCCTCCTAGTCATTTTGGTGAGAGGTGGTTGAGGGGATGTATAGCTGAATATATCAACCACAATCCAGGCAAGGTGCACCCTGGAAAGTTTCAGAGCAATCAGAAGTCATCACCAAAAAGAAAGAAAAAAGAAAAAAAGAGAGAAAGAGAAAAAAAAAAGAGAAAACCCACCCAAAATGAGCCCCAAAAGTAAGATTTATAAGGTACATATAAAAAAACAAACAAAAAGACCGACAAAAGTAAATGACAAGAAAAAAAAGAAGAACCCAGCCAAAATGAACCCAAGAGTAAGATTTATAAAATACCAGAAGTAAAACAAATACACAGAAACACCGACAGAAGAATAAGATGGGAGGGTGGTTATAAATCCTCGATGTAGGCAAGGAAGGTTATTTCGGTTCTTCCTGGGTGTATCTTGTTATCTTTGTTAAAGGACTCAACTTTCCAGAGATACAGGGAAATTAAAACTGGTTTATATATAGGGGTAGTATTGAATAGGGAAAAAGGATTACCTTGAAGCTTATACCTATATGTATATTTAAAAAAAAAAAAAGAAAAGAAAAAAGAAACACAGGTATATGCATGAAAAAAGTTCAAGTTAAAAAGTTACTATGGAATATGTTGTATTAAACCCCTAGTTGTAATGGTAAGTAGGTTTAAAAAAATTAAAAGAATAAGAATCGTGAGAACGGATAAAAAAAAGAAAAGAAAAGAAAAGAAAAAAGAAAAAAGAAAAGAAAAGAAAAATTGTATCTATGAAATATACAGGTTTTGGGGCAATACTGGGAGCTTAATATATTGTTTCCCCTGTTGTTGGGGTTTTACAGTTTTATGTGGACCCTGTTGTGGTTGTCCTCTTGTTCTTTTGGCTTGTCTTCTGGGGGAGGGGCCTGCTGCATTGTTTTCCCGTCAATCTTGCCTGGGTTGAGTTGCCCTGCCCGATATCAAGGGGCTGGGCTCTGTGGAAACCAGTTTTTCAGGCTTTTGTTCTCTGGAGGTTTTTATTCTTTGGCGGCTTTTTGAAGCTTTTCAGAGGGTCAGAGCAAAGAAAGAATCTGTCTGCACCCAGACCTCCACCTCAGAGAGAAGCCTCAGATTTTGCCCTCTGGGTGGTCCAGAACACACAGACTCTCCCTCTGCAAACTCTGCTGAATACCACAGCCTCCCACAGGTGGTCTGCACCCCCAGCCACTGTCCCAGTGGTTACACAAGGCCCCCGCTTGTCTCTGTACCCCCATGCCATTAAAACCACGAGTGATATTGGTCTGGGGAGCCCACTTCCAGTGGCTGCCTTTGCCGGGACTGTGTCTGGAGTCCAGGCCCACACCGGGGGATCCCAACTGGAGATAATGCTGGGTTCTCTCAGGTGCGGGCTGGGTGCGCTTAGACCCTGCAGCTGGTCACGGAAGGTTTCGGTCCTAGAGACCACCAGCTGGCACCCACACCAGGCTCTCTAAGGCACTGGAAGGAGTGCACCTAGCCAGAGTGGTAGTGCAAGTGCTGAAAGCCGCGGGCTCAGGGACCACAGACTGGAGGTCCCACCAGACTCTCTCTGGCATGGGCGGTCACCGGTGGTGACTATCCTGGGAATGCGGGCTTAAGCCTGTGCCCGTGACCACTGATTCCACTAGTTGCCCCTTAAGATTTTTTGCTCTTTTTGAGTGCTTTTAACCAGACTCCAAGTTAATTCTGGTCCCCAATCACAGGCATTTTCCAGTGGGTTGCTTCTGGTGACTCCCTTCCCCTTCTGTTTATCCTCTGATATCAGTCCGAGCATTCCCACTCCGCTTTACCTCTCCACTCATGTGTTCTGCCCCTGTAGAGATCCAGAAGTGTACAATCTTACATCTCAGGCTGATTTCATGGGTGTTCAGAGTGTTCTGGTAGATATCCAGCTCACTTTAGGGGACCAGTTTAAACAGGGTCTCCAACTTCTCCTCCATCTTGCCTCTCCTCCCTCATCAGTTTTCTATTTCTTCCTGTATCAGTTTTATAAAATTACAGATTCGAAGGTGTACATGCACCCCAAAGTTTATAGCAGCATTATCAACAATAGCCAAACTATGGAAAGATCCCAAATGTTCATTGCCTGGTGAATGGGTAAAGAAGATGTACTATATATATTGGAATATTATTCAACCATCAAAGAGAATGAAATCTTGCCATTTCTGATAACATGGATGGAGCTAGAGTGTTTTATGCTAAGCAAAATAAGTCAGTCATAGAAAAACAAACACTGGGGCACCTGGGTGGCTCAGTGGGTTAAAGCCTCTGCCTTCGGCTCAGGTCATGATCTCAGGGTCCTGGGATCGAGCCCTGCATTGGGCTCTCTGCTCAGGAGGGAGCCTGCTTCCCCCTCTCTCTGCCTGCCTCTCTGCCTGCTTGTGATCTCTCTCTCTCTCTCTCTCTCTGTCAAAGAAATAAATAAAATCGCTAAAAAAAAAAAAAAAAAGAAAAAATACCATATGATTTCACTCTTATGTGGAATTAAAGAAACAAAACAAATGAACATGTTGGAAAGGGGAAAAAAAAGAGAAGGAGAGAATGGGAAGCAAACCATAAGAGACCCTCAACTATAGAGAACAAACTGAGGGTTGATAGGGGGAGGTGGGTAGGGGATGGGCTAAATGGGTGATGAGCATTAAGGAGGACACTCATTATGGTGAGAACTGGGTGTAATATGTAACTGGCGAATCACTAAATTCTACTCCTGAAATCAATATTACACTATATGTTAACTAACTAGAATTTAAATAAAAATTTGAGGGGCGCCTGGGTGGCTCAGTGGGTAAAGCCTCTGCCTTCAGCTCAGGTCATGATCTCAGGGTCCTGGGATCCAGCCCCACATTGGGCTCTCTGCTCAGCAGGGAGCCTGCTTCCCCCTCTCTCTCTGCCTGCCTCTCTGCCTACTTGTGATCTCTCTCTCTGTCAAATGAATAAAATCTTTAAAATAAATAAATAAATAAATAAATAAATAAATAAATAAATAAAAATTTGGAAGGAATAAAAGTAAAATAAAAAATGCAGAACAGATTATCATGAGACTATATCAAATGAAATGTCAAAAAAGACTTAATACCTATTCCAAAATATTCCAAACTATTCCAAAATATATAAAAGGAAGGAAGACTTCCAAATTCATTCTATGAGGCCAGAATTACCCTGATGCCAAAACCAGATAAAGACACCACTGAAAAAGAGAAGTACAGGTCAATATCCCTGATGATCATGGATGCAAATATTTGCAACAAAATACTGGCAAACTAAATCTAATACATTAAAATAATCATTCACCATTTTAAAGTGGGTTGCAAGTGTGGATCAATATTTGTAAATCAATCACTATGATATACCACATTAATAAAAGATAAGAACCACATGATCCTTTCAATAGATATAGAAATAGCTTTTGACAAAGTGGAACGTGCATTCATGATAAAAACCCTCAATAAGATAGGTTTAGAGGGAACATACCTCAACATAATAAAGGTCATATATGAAAAATACAGAGCTATCATACTCAGTGGCGAAAACTGAATGCTTTTCCCCTAAGATCAAGAGCAAAGCAAATATGTCCACTCACCACTTTTATTCAACATAGTACTAGAATACCTAGCCACAGCAATCAGACAAGTAAATGTAATAAAAGATATCTAAATTGGTTGGGAAGTAGTGAAAGTATCACTATTTGCAGATGACATGATAATATACATAAGGAACCCTAGACTCCACCAAAAAACTACTAGAACTTATAAATGAATTCAGTAAGGTCACAAAATACAAAATCAATGTAAGAAATACATTGCACTTCTGTAACATCATAATTAAGCAACAGAAATAGAAATTTTAAAAGTAATCCTATTTACAATTGCACCAAAAATAGTAAAATACCTAGGAATAAACTTAGCCAAGGAGATGAATGACCTATAAAACTAAAAAACACTGATGAAAGAAATTGCAGATGACACAAACAAATGGAAAGACATTTCAAGCTCAGGACTTGGAAGAACAAATATTGTTAAAATGTCCATACTACTGAAAGCAATCTATATATTTAATACAATCCCTATTAAAATATCAACAGCATTTTTCACTGAACTAGAACAAATAATCCTAAAATTTTTATGGAGCCACAAAAGATTCTAAATAGCCAAAGCAAACTTGAAAAAGAAAAACAAAACTGGAGGCATTCCAGATTTCAAGTTATACTACAAAGCTATAGTTATGAAAACAATATGTTACTGACACAAAAATGGACACATAAATGAATGGAACAGGTAGAATATCCAGAAACAAACCCATGATTATATGGTCAACTAATCTTTAACAAAAGAGTCAAGGACACATAATGGGAAATGGTCTCTTCAACAAATTTTACTGGGAAAACTGGAAAGCTACATGCAAAAGAATGAAACTGGAGCACTTTCTTAGACCATACACAAGAATAAACTCAAAATAGATTGAAGACCTAAATGTGAGACCTGAAACCATAAAAGTCCTAGAAGAGAGCACATACAGTAATCTCTCTGACATTGGCCATAGCAACATTTTTCTGAATATTTCCTAAGGCAGAAGAAATAAAACAAAAATAAAGCATTTGGATTACATCTAAATAAAAAGATTCTGCACAATGAAGGAAACAATCAACAAAATTACAAGACAAACTACTGAATGGGAGAAGATAATTGCAAATGACATATCCTGTAAAGTGTCAGTACTCAAACTACAAAATTTCATACAACTCAACACCACAAAAACAAACTACCCATGTAAAAAATAGGCAAAAGATATGAACAGACATTTCTCCAAAGAAGACGTCCAGATAGCCAACAGACCCCTAAAAGATGCTCAACATTACTCACCAGACAAATGCAAATCAAAACTACAATGAGGTATCACCTCACACCTGCGAGAATGACTAAAATCAACAACACATGAAACAACAGGTGTTCGAGAGGATGTGGCAAAAAGGAACCCTCTTGCACTGTTGGTGGAAATGCAAACTGGTGAAGCCACTGTTGAAAATAGTATGGAGGTTCCTCAAAAAATTAAGAAGTACCTTATGATCCAGTAATCACACCAGTGGGTAATTACCCCAGAATACAAAAACATGTATTTGAAAGGATATATGCACCCTTATGATTATTGTAACATTATCTACAATAGCCAAATTATGGAAGCAGCGCATGTATCCATCTATAGATCAATGGGGTAAAGAAGAGATGGTATATATACAATGGAATAATGGTCGGCCATAAAAGAGAATGAAAACTTGACATTTGCAATGACATGGGTGGAGCTAGAAAGTATAATATAAGTGAAATAAGTTACCATATGATTTGACTCATATGTGGAATTTAAGAAACAAAACAAGCAAAGAAATACAAAGAGAAAGACAAACCAAGAAACAGACTTAAGTATGAAGAACAAACTGATGGTTACCAGAGGGGAGGCGTTTAGGGGGATATGGGTGAAATAGGTGATGATGATTAAAGAGTACACTACCCTTAATGAGCACTGGGTAATGTATACAATTATTGAATCACTATATTGTACACCTGAAACTAATATGACACTATATATTACCTCCACTGGAATTAAAATTAAAACTTAAAAAACATGAAAATTTAAGAAATAATTTTTAGAAATGTTCTATGGTTTTTTAACATATATTTACCTCATTAGCATGTCAAAGAGGGGTAGTTAAAAGAGGTACTGTAGGGGTTCAGTCACCTTCAGTCTGACCTAGACTATATCACCTTCAAACTCAAAAGGAAACTAGAAAAAACATTAGCCAATTTCAGTATCATTCAAAAAACAGCACAATCTAGTTACACTGTAATAAGTTAAGTAATGTAACTAATGGGGCTTTGGACTCTAGGTAAGAACATATGTGCTGGTTCCCTCTTTTTACCTGTGCTTCCCCTTGCCCCTGATTATTGTTCTTGATTCTTCTCCAAATCTGATATACTATCTGGTATACTATACAAACACCATCCGTATCTTTATTTCTCAAAAATTTCTTTTTTTATTTATTTTTAAAAAAAATTTTAGGGATTGAATTAAATCTGTAGATTGCTTTGTGTAGTAAACACATTTTAATAATATTGCTTCCTCCAATCCATGAGCACAGGATATCTTTCCATTTGTTTGTCTTATCTTCATTTTCTTTCATCAGTGTTATATAATTTTCAGAGTATAGGTCTTTCACCTCCTTGGGTAAGCTTATTTCTATGTAGCTATTCTTTTCGGTGCAAATATAAATAGGATTACTTTCTAAATTTCTTATTCTTGTACTTCATTAGTGTACAAAAATGCAACCAATTTCTTTATATTAATTTTGTATTCTGTGACTTTACTGAATTTATTTATCAGTTCTAGTAGGGTTTTGTTTTGTTGTTATTGTTGCTGTTGTTGTTGGAGTCTTTGGGGTTTCCATATACAGTATCATGTAATTTGCAATACTGACAGTTTTATCTCTTTCTTACTAATTTGGATGACTTTTATTTCTTTTCCTTATCTGATTGCTGTGACCAGGACTTCCAGTACTATGTTGAGTAAAAATGAGAGTGGACATCTTTGTCTTGTTTCTAATCATAGTGGAAAAATTCTCACTTTTTCCACATTAAAGAAGATGTCAGCTGTGGGTTTTTCATATATGGCCTATATTATGTTGAGGTGTGTTCCCTCTAAATTTACTTTACTGAGAGTCTTTTATCTTGAATGGATGCATTTTGCCAATGCTTTTTTTGCATCTATTGAAATCATTATATAGTTTTTATCCTTTCTCTTCTTAATGTGATGCATGATGATTGATTTGTGAATATTGAACCACCCTTGCATCCCTGGAATAAATTCCACCTGGTCGTGGTGATTTCTTTAATGTATTGTTGGATTTAGTTTGCCAATATTTTTGGAGGATTTTTACATCTATGCTCCTCAGACTAGACTGTAAATTTCTTTTTGTATTCTCTTTATCTGGTTTTGATAGCAATCTACAGCCATCAGAATGGCTTTGTAGAATGAACTTGGAAGCTCTCCTTCCTTTTATTTTTTGGAATATTTTGAAAAAAATAGACTTTAACTCTCTATATATTTGGTAAAATTCTTCTGTAAAGCCATCTTGTACTGCGAGCTTTTTGATTAATGATTCAATTTTATTGCTTTTTGCGAGCTTTTTGATTAATGATTCAATTTTATTGCTTATAATTGCTCTGTTCAAATTTTATATTTGTTGTGGTTGGAAAAGATGCATAATATAATTTTTTATTTTTTTTTTAATTTGTTGAGACTTGTTTTATTGCCTAACATGTGATTTATTGCGGAGAATCTTTCATGTGAGCTTGAAAAGAATGTGTAATGTGTTACCTTCAGGTACAATTATCTGCGAAGTCTACCCAGTCTAATGATTCATTCTATGTCACTGCTTCCTTATTGATTTTCTGTCTGGATGATGTATCCATTTATGTAAGTGAGCTATTAAAGTCCCAATGTCAATTTTTTCCTTAATATTTGCTAATAGTTTATGTATTTTGGTGCTCTGGTGTTTGGTGGATTTCTATTAACAATTGATACATGTTTTTGTTGGATTGTTTGAATGGATAAATATTCAATCAAGAAATTTTAGATAGCAGAAACTTATGGAAACTGTTGAAGGCATTGAACGTAGTGTAGGTGGCAGATGATTTAAAGAAGAAACTCATATTAAATATTATAATTTTATATATAAAAATGAAAAAGATTCTATGGCTTTGTAATATAAAAAACAAAAATAATTCAGAGACAACATGATGTCAATAAAAACTTATCTTACAATAATCACTCTCAATGTGAATGGCCTAAATGCTCCCATAAAATGACACAGAGTTGCAGACTGGATCAAACGACAGGACCCGTCCATATGCTGTCTACAAGAGACACATTTGGAACCTAAAGATACATTCAGACTGAAAGTGAAGGGATGGAAAAACATCTTCCATGCCAACGGGCCTCAAAAGAAAGCTGGGGTAGTGATTCTCATATCAGATAAATTAGACTTTAAGCTAAAGACTGTAGTCAGAGATACAGAAGGACACTACATCATTCTTAAAGGGTCTATCCTCCAGAAGATCTAACAATTGTAAACATATATGTCCCCAATATAGGAGCAACCAACTACTTAAGTCAACTGTTAATCAAAATAGTCATATTGATATGAATACATTAATTGTAGGAGATCTTAACACGCCACTCTCAGTAACAGACAGATCATCTAAACAGAAAATCAATAAAGAAACAAGAGCTTTGAATGACACACTGGACCAAATGGACCTCATAGATATATACAGAACATTCCACCCTAAAACAACAGAATACTCCTTCTTCTCGAGCGCACATGGAA
>CM052901.1:51373430-51392819 GCA_028534135.1 Potos flavus
TAAATAAAAAAAAAAAAAAAAAAAAAAAAAAAATCATTATTATAAAAACCATATGGTCACTGTGAAAATATATCAAAAGGTAAGAAATAAAAAAGAAATCTCAGGGGCGCTTGGGTGGCTCAGTGGGTTAAAGCCTCTGCCTTCGGCTCAAGTCATGATCTCAGGGTCCTGGGATCAATCCCTGCATCGGGCTCTCTGCTCAGCAGGGATCCTGCTTCCCCTTCTCTCTCTGCCTGCCTCTCTGCCTACTTGTGATCTCTCTCTGTCAATTAAATAAATAAAATCTTTAAAAAAAAAAAAAAAGAAATCTCAAAAAAAAAAAAAAAAACCATAATAAAAGCCATATATGAAGAATCCACAGCTAACATCATCCTTTATAGGAAAAAACTAAGAGCTTTTCCCCTAAGGCCAGGAACAAGACAAGGATGTCCACTCTCACCACTTCAATTCAACATAGTACTAGAAATCCTAGCTACAGCAATCAGAGCAGAAAAAGAAATAAAAGGCATCCAGATCAGCAAGGAAGAAATTAAAATTTCACTATTTGCAGATGACATTATATGGCATATAGAAAACCCAAAAGACTCCACCAAAAAAACTGCTAGAACTGATAAATGAATTCAGCAAAGCTGCAGGATACAAAATCAATGTACAGAAATCTGTGGCATTTCTATACACAAAAAATGAGGCAGCAGAATGAAGAATTAAGAAAACAATCTCATTTACAATTGCACCCAAAATAATAAGACACCTAGGAATAAAACTAACTGAAGAGGTGAAAACTTATAATTTGAAAACTATGAAACACTGATGAAGGAAATTGAAAAGGACAGAAAGAAATGGAAAGACATTCTATGCTCATGGATTGGAAAAACAGATACTGTTAAAATATCTATACTACCTAAAGCAATGTACATATTTAATGCAATCTCTATCAAAATATCACCAACATTTTTCACAGAGCTAGAAAAACAATCCTCAAATTTGTATGGAACCACAAAAGACCCTGAATAGTGAAAGCAGTCTTGGAAAAGAAAAGAAAAGCTGGGGGCATCACAATTCCAGACTTCAAGTTATATCACAAAGCTGTAGTAATCAAAATAGTATGGTACTGACAGAAGAAACAGACACATAGATCAATGGAACAGAATATAAAACCCAGGAATGAACGCACAACTACATGGTCAGTTAATCTTGGAGAAAGCAGGAAAGAATATCCAATGGGAAAAAGAATGTCTCTTCAACAAATGTTGCTGGGAAAACTGCGCAGCAACATACAAAAGAATGAAACTGGACCACTTTCTTACACCATACTCAAAAATAAATTCAAAATGGTTTAAAGACCAAAGTGTGAGACCTGAAACCATAAAAATCCTAGAAGAGAACACAGGCAGTAACTTCTCTGACATTGCTATAGCAACTTTTTTCTGTATATTACTCCTGAGGCAAGGGAAACAAAACCAAAAATACACTTTTGGGACTTCATCAAAATAAAAACTTCTGCACAATGAAGGAAACAATCAGCAAAACTAAAATACAGAATAGGAGAAGATATTTGCAAATGACATATCTAATAAAGGGTTGGTATCCAAATATATTTTAAAAACTTATAAAAATCACACTTAAAAACCAAATAATCCAATTAAAAATGGGCAGAAAAGATGAGAAGGTAGTTTTCCAAGGAAGACATCCAGATGGCCAACAGACACATGAAAAAATGTCATCATTTACCATCAGGGAAATGCAAATCAAAAGCAAAATGAGATATTACCTCACACCTGTCAGGATGGCTAAAATCAACACAAGTAACAGATTTTGGAAGGGATGTGAAGAAAGGGAAATCTTTTGCACTGTTGGTGAGAATGCAAACTCATGCAGCCTCCCTGGAAAACAGTATGGAGGTTCCTCAAAAAGTTAAAAATAGAACACCCTAAGATCCAGCAGTTGCACTATTAAGTATTTACCCAAATAATACAAAAATACAGGGACATTTGGGTGTCTCAGTCAGTTAAGTGTCTGCCTTTGGCTCAGGTCATGATCCCAGGGTCTTGGGATTGAGTCCTCCATCAGCTTCCTTGCTCAGAAGGGAGCCTGCTTCCCCTTCTACCTGCCACCTGCCACTCCCCCTACTTCTGCTCTCTCTCTGACAAATAAATAAAATCTTTTTTAAAAAAGAGTACAAAAACACTAATTCAAAGGGATGCATTCACCCTAAACTTTATAGCAGCATTATGCACAATAGCCAAATTATGGAAACAGCCCACATGTCCTTTGATTAATGAATGGATAAAGAAAAAGTGGTACATATATTCAATGGAATATTACTCAGCCATAAAAAAGAATGAAATCTTGCCATTTGCAATGATGTGAATGGAGCTAGAGAGTATTATGCTAAGCGAAATAAGTCTGTCAGAGAAAGACACATTACATGATTTTACTCCTAGGTGGAACTTAAGAAACAAAAAAAAATTAGCAAAAGGAGAAAAGAGAAAGATAAATCAATAAAGCAGGATCTTTATTATAAAGAAAAAACTGATGGTTACAGAGGGGAGTGGATGTGGTTGGTTTAAATGGATGATGGGGATTAAGGATTGCACTTATGATAAGTACCAGATGATGTATGGAATTGTTGAATCACTATATGTATACCTAAAACTAACATAGCACTATGTTAACTAATTGAAATTAAAATAAAAACTTGAAAAAACAAATTTTAAAAATACAATAAACATGTTTTTATGGGTCATTTCAAAATTGCTTTGCTCAGTTCCCTACCTTCTTTTAAAAGGCACATTGATTATATAGAGAGTTTACTAAAACTAAAGCCATAATCAACTTTTTTTTGCCAACTTCTCAAAAAGAGTTTTATATGAAATCAATAGTCTGTAGAGGTTGGGGCTTCTATGGATCTTCAGCATGTCCCATATGGTCACAACATTAGCCTAGTTTTCCTCAGAATTAGAAAATATTGAGTCTTTGATATTGAAATCACATGCTTTCCCTGCTCTGTCTTTTCTGCATTTCCATCTCAGAAATCATTGTTCTTGGCAACCTTCCCTTCTATTGAAAAGAAAGAAACATTTGGTACCTTTTTTCCCTGGCTCTCCTGGTTATTATTAAGCTCTTAAAGTCTAGGACTAAAGTTTTCCTGCTTTCTTGGTAGTAGCCCTGGTATCGACAAGCACTGGGTCAGTGTTCTGGCAAAGTAGATTTCTCTGGTTCTCAAAATAACAGGTAGAATCATGAAAAAATTCTTCACTTTACTTTCCCATTTTTAATTTCCATTTCTATTTTGAGAAGGAATAGGCGAAATCAGAGATCAGCGGTCATTAAGCCACTCAGAAAAGAATTGGCTTGGATTGAGCAGAGCTTCTTTGGGGATGCTAAAGGAAGGTTTCCAGTTCCTTTCTTTGTTCTGTAAAGAATGAAAATTTCATAAGGGAATAACTACTATATATAGTGCTTAGTGTATCTGGTGAATACATCTCAACATTCAGTAACCAGTGTCATTACAGTTGGTATTAGGGAGAGACAAATTCCCCTGAACCATGCAAGAGATATTGAGCCACACTCATGCCTAGTCCAAATTGAACCTCTCCATTTGTCTGGAATTCAGAATTTCGGGAGTTGGCAATAAGCTTTATATTCTTGACACAACTAAAGTTCCACATACTTAGTCAGGTTTTTGCAATCAACCCAGTGCAAAATGTTTTTTCCCTTTTGTAAGCATTTACTAGATTATGGGTTACTTATTACATATGTTCATTATATTTTCACATGTCTTATCTACTCCATACCTCTGTAAAAGATGTCCTAGGTACAATTCATCTTGATCACATCACAATGCCTGGATAGTGCTTCCCATACCATAAATACCTTTTTGTCTATTGATTCAGAGGCATATGTAGCCCAAGGTGTCTGGGCTACTACTACAAAACATTTTTGTTTCTTGGTGTAAGAATTCCTCCCTTTGGAACTAATATCTCAAGGCCAGAAGACTTAAGTTTACAGGGACATAAAGCAAAAATTTTGCCAGTGAATCACTAAGGGTAACAGTGAGTGTTGCCATTCCCATTTCTACCCCCTTGATTCCTGGACCCATAAATTTTGGCTATGGGAGAAAGAGCATCAGATATCGGATGTTGATTTACAGCATATACAGCATTCTGGAGAACATTGCTCCAGCTCCAGCCCAATACCTCCAGGTATTGCCACCTAACTGAGTCTTCAGAAGGCTAGTCTACCATTCTACCAAGCCATCTGCTTCAGGTTGATGGAAAAATGAGAAGAGCAGGATTCCAAGAACATGGACCCATTGCCACAATCCATTTGCTATGAAGTGATTTTCTGATTAGGAGTAATGCTGTGAAGAACACCATGATAGTGGATAAAGCATTCTGTAAATCTATTGATGGTAATTTTTGCAGAAGCACTTTGCATGCAAGGAACGAAAATCCATATCCAGAGTAAATGTCGATTCTAGTAAGAACAAATTGCTGCCTCTTCCATGATGGAAGCAGTCTAATGTAATCAACCAATATATTAAAAAGTAGCTAGCTGATTGCTTCAGGGAATGGTGCCATATGAGTGGCTGTGTTGGTCTCTGCTGCTGGCAGATTACACACTCAGCAGAGGTTGTAGCCAAGTGATCCTTGGTGAGTGAAAGTCTTTGTTCCTGAGCCATGTATAAATTCCATCCCTGCCACCATGGCTACTTTGTTGATCAGCTCATAGTCAATGACAGGAGTGGCTGGGAGAAGAAGCTGGCTGCTATCCATAGATTGGGTCAGCCTATTCACCTGATTATTAAAATCCTCTTCTCCTGAGGTTACCCTTTGGTGAGCATTCACATGGGCCACAAATATCTCCATATTTATTACCAGTTTAGAGAGGTCTATCCATATACATTTTCCCCAGATCTCCTTGCCACCAGTTTTCTAATCATATTCCTTCCAAATCCCCGATCAACCAGCCAAACCACTGGTCATGAATTGTTATATAATCATATGTCTGGCCATTTGTCCTTCTAAGCAAAGTGAACAACCAGGCACATGCTCAAAGTTCTGCCCACTGGGAGGATTTCCCTTTACCACTGTCCTTCAGGAATGTCCCAGAAAGGGGATGTAGTGTTACAATTGTCCACTTTCAGGTGGTACTGAATATCATACAGAATCATCTGTAAACCAGGCCTGAGTCTTCTCTTCCTCTGTCAACTGATTATAGGGAACTCTTCATGATACCATAGGTATAGGCTGATAGAGAGAAGGTAGTGTAGCAAGAGTGGGGATCATAGGAATTTGGGCTACTTTTGCATATAGTTTATGCCTTGGGGTTTATTCAAGCTCAATCTCCTATATACCATGTTCATTTGATGATAAGAGTGTTGCTGTGAATGCCTAATTCTATGGCCTATGGGTCAGACAACACCCAGTTCAAGATGGACAGTTCAGATCTCATGGTAATTTAGAGGCCCATGATTAAGTGTTCAGTCTCTACTAAGACCCAGTAGCAAGCCAAGAGCTATTTCTCAAAAGTAAAGTAGCTATCCACAGAAGATGGAGAGATTTGCTCCAAAATCCTAAGGCTGTGCTGTGATTCATGTTGGTTCCACTTTGAGATGGACATGAGCTAAAAGTCCAGGTGATCACCTAACCTTCATAAGTTCCCACTCTAACTGTGGACTACAGTGACATTTTGGGTCTCCTGGAATTAGTGTCAGTTCAGAGCCAGTATCCAGTAATCCCCAAAAAGCCTGATTAGTTTTTCCCAATGCAGTCATCCTGATAAAAAGCTATGGGTCCCTTGGGAAAGGCTAGGAGGAAGATTAACATTATAATTCTTTGTCAGAATACCCTGAAGGGTACCTGTCATCTTTTTCATTCAAACAATCCTGTGTATGTAAACTGGCTTCAGTCTGGGAATTGAGATACTGTGACACTCTGTTTTGATAATTCAAATTAGATTTCTGTTTACTTGACCTAAAACACTTCTGCTTATACAGATCAAGTGAGAATTTATTAGACCGCTCCTCTGTGTCTCTTCTTGGGACACCATGATGAACTAACCAACACCAGAGGTTTCTGTGAGCCAGATTATTCTGAGTGCTGCTTTGACTCTATTGTACATGATGGTAACGCTAGCCACCTTGTCTTTGGCTATTAAGGGCTACCACTTGGTCCTTGCCAATTCAAAAAATTCCTCCTTAATATTCTGTTTCTCCAGAATGACTCTCGGAACCACAATCAGTACTGTAAGTCAAGGTTCTCCAAAGAAACAGAACCAGTGGAATATGTTTTGTTTTTTTTTAACTTGGGTTTTTTAAGTAATTGACTCACTTAATTGTGGGGCCTGGAAAGTCCAATATTTGTAGGGAAGGCTGGCATCTCAGACAAGAATTGACATTGTAGTCTTGATTCTGAAATCTGTAGGACAGGCAAGCAGCCTGGAAATTCAAGCAGGATTTTAATGTTAGTCTTAAGGAAGAATTTTTTTCTGTGAAACCTCAGTTTTTGTTCTTAAGACATTTGACTGATTGGATGATTATTGAGGATGAGTCCCCTTTATTTAAAGTCAGTTAACAGTAAATTTAAGTCATGTCTACAATATATTTTTTACAGCAACATATGTTTGACTAAAAAACTGTGCACCATAGCCTAGCCAAGTGAATGCTTAAAATTAACCATCACAAGCTGTTTCAAGGTAATGTTTTTTTTTATTTTTTTATTATGTTATGTTAGTCACTATACAGTACCTAATTAGTTTTTGATGTAGCATTCCATGATTCACCGTTTGCGTATAACACCCAGTGCTCCATGCAATACGTGCCCTCCTTAATACCCATCACCGGGCTTATCCATCCCTCCACCTCCCTCCCCTCTAAAACCCTCAGTTTGTTTCCTGGAGTCCATAGTTTCTCAAGGTAATACTTTGACAGACATTTTATAAAAAAGATATACACTGAAGAGCCTTAAAAGTAGTCCAATTGGGTAAACAAATGGTTTCAGTAGCTTTGTAGTTCCATAAAAATAATACACCAACAATGAAACTTGCTTGTGGTAATGCTGGACAGCTACATGTAAAATAATGAAACTGGACTACTTTCTAACACCATACACAAAAATAAACTCAAAATGGATTAAAGACCTAAATGTGAGACATGAAAACATAAATATCCTAAAATAAATCACAAGTAGTAATTTTTCTTACATCAGCCATAGTAAAATTTTTTCTAGATATGTCTCCTAAGGCAAGGGAAACAAAAGCAAAAATAAACTATTGGGAGTACATCAAAATTAAAAGCTTTTACACAACAAAGAAATCCATCAACAAAACAAAAAGACAATCTACTGATTGGGAGAAAGTATTTGCAAATGATATAGCCAATAAGGGGCTAATATACAAAATATAAAAAGAACTCACACAATTCAACATCAAATAAAAAAAAACCAATCTGATTAAAACATCGGCAGAGGACCTCAATAGACATTTTTTCAAAAAATACATAAAGATGGCCAACAAACACATCAAAAGATGCTCAACATCACTAATTATCAGGGAAATGCAAACCAAAGCCACAAGAAGATATCACCTCATGCCTGTTAGAATAGCTAGAATGAAGAAGACAAGAAACAACAAACATTGGTAAGGTTGTGGAGAAAAGAGAACACTTGTGCACTGTTGTTGGGACTATAAACTGATACAGCCACTGGAAAACGGCATGGAGATTTCTCAAAAAAAATTAAAAATAGAAATACTGTATGATCCAGTAATTCCATATTGGGTATTTACGCAGGGAAAATTAAAACACTAACTTGAAAAGATATATGCACCCCCATGTTTACTGCAGCATTATTTACAATAGCCAATATGTGGAAGCAACCCAAGTGTCAATCAATTGAGGAATGGATGAGGAAGATGTGGTATATATAAACAATGGAATATTACACAGCCATAAAAAAGGATCAGATAGTGCCATTTGAGACAACATGGAATGACCTGGAGGGTAGTATGCTAAGTGAAGTCAGAACGAGAAAGGCAAATACCATAGGATTCCCCTCATAAATGGAATCTTAAAAATAAATAAACAAAAAGCAGAATCAGAGCTACAAATACAAAGAACAAACTGATGGATGCCAGAGGGAAGGGGTTAGGCAAAATATGTGAAAAGGAGAGGGATATACAGGCCATTTATGGAATGAATAAATTATGGGAATAAAAAGCAGAGCATAAGGAATACAGTCAATGATATTGTAATAGTGATGTAAGGGGACAGATGGTAGCTATATTTGTGGTGAATAGAGCATAATGTGTAAACTTGGCAAATCACTAAATCATACTCCTGAAACTAATGTAACATTGTACATCAACTAGACTCAAATTTTAAAAAATTAAACTTTCTTGTGAATGCCAAGAGAAAAGATGCTAAGGTCGTTGAAGCACTCCATCTGAAAAAGGAAATATTCGGTTATTACATCAATCTGGATTATTTTAGGAACCACTCTGGCACATCTAACCATCCTTGTGTGCCGTGTTTCTACTGGAAGGAAAGTAATCAGGAAGGCCTCAAGACTGACACAACTGAGTAAAAGTGAACTGACATGTGTATTTGCAATCTGGAAAGTCTGCCTCAGTATTGGTTGAAAAAAAGATGGTAATATTTCTCTATCAGCTCTTGAATCATGACAGCCTACAAAGATGCTACAGCCAACAAAGATGTCTGCCTGAGCTATGCTACAAATAAACACCACAGTGGATTTTCTGGATACAGGTTACATCAGAATCAGTGTGATATACAGACTGGGAAACAATCCCAACAAAATAATGATGTTTATAGAAGGTAGGACTAGATACTGGATATATTTGAATGCTAAGTACCTTTGGAAATCATTCCTATAGTCTTTATTTGTAAGAGCACTAAATTAGACAGCTTTCTTTTAATGAAGTAGAAAGAAAATGATTTAAGAGTATATGTAAAACAAAAACTTAGTCATTTAACGCTATGGTTTGGTTCAAGCAATTCAATGTTCTAGCAGGTTAACATGCTGATATCTTTCTCAAGATTAGACCTGGTTTCATAATAGGTCATGATACCATGTGAAATTACATCTTATTTATAGTAACAATTGATGGCAAAGGCAAAATCTGCTTTCTGTTTCAATGCTTTCTATAAAAAGATTGATGCCCTTATTCATGTTTATTTTTTTGATTATTTAGCTTAAGCAAAGAATTAGAATAAATGTTCCTGCTCAAATAAGTGTGTATATATCAGTATCACAGGAAAGAACTTTGAACAGTTGTCTGGTAGAGGAAGGATAAGTTTTCTACTGATTAATTTAAAAAAAAGATGGAAATCTTTACAATAAAGTTCCTTTGTGTAAAATGAACAAATTGAAAGAAAACCAGAAATTGAAGGATTCTCTCTTCCTCTAAGCAGAAGCACTGGTCAGAGTTACTAATTGGTTCTTCTACAGCCCCAACATAATTCTTCACACTGGGACTCTTCATATTTGGAAGTAGCATGCATAAAACATCTTCTCTGCTAATCTGAATTCTCCTTTATGTTATTAAATAATGTCTAAGTCCACGGCACTAGCATGGGTCTTGTGTGAAGCTGATATTCACAACATCATTGAGGTACTAAGTCCCCTCATGAAGAATACATAAAACATTGAAACAACTCAGTAACCCACCTCTCCTGTCTCCAGATTTATCCCTCCTTTCTCCTCCCCCCACCGTGTCCCTCTCAGACCCTCCTGTCATTAATATAGTTGGGGATGTTCGTGAGGAGATAGTGAATATTAACTTTGACAGTGATGTGTTTGTTAAATAGAAGGCAAATTGGAGGTTCTGAGCTAATGCAAAACCTGAAGAGGAGTATGCAAGGGAACATAAAAGAAAGCTATATAAACTTCTTATATCTCTGATAAGCATCTCAAGATTCTAGGCTGCTAAGATTTACCAACCGTGTTTGGTGATATTTGCCACTAGCTGTTCCATCCCTGGGACATGCATGCAGTTTGTTCCTGATATCAAAGCTGCTTAAAATTATCATTCCCAAGCCTGGCTGTGCCAGGCCCTAGAAGGATGCCCAGGGGACAGAGCCTCGTGTCAGTCAAGGGACAAAAGTAGCTTTCATGGTTCAGACAAAAGAACTGTGGAAACCTGAGAGGCTAGCATCAGGGGAAATTGAGCAAGGGGTACAGGAGTCCTCAGCATCAACTCTGCAACTTCTCTATTAACTTAAAGTTGCTCCTAAGTAAAATGTTTATTTCAAAAAAGTTCTTCCCAAGGTTTTTTGTTGTTGTTGTTACAAATATTTTTTTCTTGTGATGAGATCTTTTAAGATCTACTCTTTTAGCAACTTTCAAATACACAATACAGTATTATTAACTATACTAACCTTATACCCTGAGGACTTATGCATTTTATAATTGGAAGTTTGTACCTTTTGGCCAATTTCACTCATTTTGCTCAACCCCTGTCTCTGGAAAAAACCACCAATCTGTTTTCGGTAACTATGAGTTTACTTTTTTTTTTTTTAGATTCTAAATATAAGGAGATCATACAATATTTGTCTTTCTCTATCTGACCTATATCACCTAGCATAATGCCTTCAAGGTCCATCCATGTTGTCTCAAATGGCAGGTTTTCCTTCTTTTCTATGGCTGAATAATATTCACTTGTTTATAGATTTTATACACACACACATGCTTTATTCATTTATCCATCAACGGACACAGGTTGTTTTCATGTCTTGCCTATTGTACATAGTACAGCAATGAACATACACATACAGATAACTTTTTGAGTTAGTATTTTCTTTTCCTTTGAATAAATACCCAGAAGTGAGTTTGCTATATCATATAGTGGTTCTATTTTTACTTTTTTGAGAAAACTTTATACTACTTTCCATAGTAGCTGCACCAAATTACATTTCCACCAACAATGCGCAAGTGTTCCCTTTTCTCAACATATTCACCAACATTCATTATTTCTTGTCTTTCTGATGATAGCCATTTTAACAGGAGTCAAGTGATATCTAATTGTGCTTTTGATTTGCATCTACCTAATGATTAGTGATGTTGAGCCCTTTTTCATGCTCCTGTTGGTCAACTGCATATCTTCTTTGAAAAAATGTCTATTTCGATCCTTTGTCTATTTTTATTCTTTTTAATTTTTTAAATTTTATTTATTTATTTTTACAGACAGAAAGAGTGTGTGAGCAAGGGGTAGAGGAGAGAGGGAGGGAGAGGGAGAAAAATAATCCCAAGTAGACTCCACACTAAGCACGGAGTCCAATGCAGGGTTCGATCCCATGACCCTGAGATCATGACCTGAGCCAAAACCAAGAGGTGGTCACTTAACCAACTGAGCCACCCAGGCACCCCATCCTTTGTCTATTTTTAACTGGATTGTTTGTTTTGTTCCCAAGACTTATGACTAAGTGAGAATTTCACAGAAATCATAAATTCAAATGTCTTCAAGTTCCAGAAAGCCAATCTAAATGAGTGATACCCTATCTGAAGGACAGCTTACAATCAGCTTCAGCCTGTTATAGCCATTAAGTAGAATTGCCATACCTTTTCATTATTTCAAGATCTAGAAGTCAGACTTTTAGGTTAGATTACTCAAATTTTTCGTGTGGGCAATTAATTAAAATTTTTTTGTTTGGTGTTTTGTTTTGTTTTAATACCTGTATACCAGACAAAGCCCAACAATCACTTTGCAACTTTTGGGTTAAGTCCTACAAAGTTCACACTCAACAAAGAATCACTGTAATTTTTACACACATCATCAGATATAGCAAATTCCCTATCTAAACTGAATGAGAAAAGGGAATAGGAAAAGGAAGTATAATTTATTGAACACTTCCAATGTGCCAGGCACTGTGCTTAATACTTTACTTTTGTCATTTCTTTTAATATTTTAAATTTCTCTAAGAAGTGAAGGTCCTTACTATCCCCACTTTACAGATGAGAAACTAAAGTTTAGAGAGGTTATATAACTTGACCAACGTCACATGTGAGTAAGAAGTAATGGAAACAGAATCCGTGCTTGTCTATCAACCTTTTGTTCAATCTGTCTTAACAGGTCATTCATCTAAGAATTAACAGGAGCTTAAACTTTGGACCCCTTATATTAATGTGGGGTCATAAGCTGGAATGTCAGCACTCAGAGAGTAAAAACAAAAAACAAACAAACAAAAACTTGGTGTTTTTCTTCTCTCCCCACCCTTTCAACTCTTTAATACCCATTTTCATTATTACTGCTAAAGTAACTTTAGATAATTTTGCCACCTTTAAAAAACACCAATTCCCATGAAACAAGGTCTTTATTGACTCTGCTTCCAAATCTTATGTGATGTATTTAAATTTTAGTGCTTTTCCCTAAGGCAAAAACCTTAAAGTGCTTTTATTTCTCCTATTGTAAGGTAAAAAAAAAAACAAAACAAAAAAAAAAACACATTTTCTATTTTTCTTCTCTAGGAAGATTGCTTATTAGCTAGCAAAGATCATATCAGAGCCAAGTTCTCAGGAAGCATTTTTAAGGAGCTGATTTTATAGGGAAACATCCATTTCTCTCCCTCCGCCAACATCCCACACCACTAACTTTCACATATATATATGAATAACAATTACTATTAAGCAACTCCAAAGAACATTCAACATTTCTCTTATTTGCCTCTGGTTGATGATACTCACAGTTAACTGGAAATTAACACCAGATGCTCAAAGAGGAAAAAGTTACCCCCAAAATGACCTATATTGATACACTAAGATATTTTTAAAGTCAATGAGCCCCACTGAGGAGACAGTACACAGATAATTACAGTACAGGATGATAAGCACTATAGACCCATAGTAGCAATGATTTTAACACTGCCACTGCCAAACTCTGCCTATTCTGGGCTCTTCCTGAAGTACCTCGCCTTACAAATTTCTGTTAAGTACATCATGGGCATGCATTCTGAGAAGTTAACACCTCACCTGAATTTCTGGAAATTTACAAATCAAGAAAAGCTTTATACACTTACATAATTTCAGTAACCATGAGTAACTAAGACTGGAGGAAAAATCTGAGAAAATAAAATTTCAGTGACTACAAAAGAGATTCTATCACCAAGATGCCATAATTTTTAGTAAAGACCTAAAATCTTCATCTTTATCTATGCCAGTCCTCAAATTATAATGTTCTCCCAATGCTGCTAAATCTGAATGATACATACTTGTCATTCATGTAGTCACTAAAATTTATTCACTTACTAACATATCATAAAGGCCTGATCTATTTAGACAATGAAAATGAAGTAGTATACAAGACAAACACAACCTGCCCTGGCCTCACCAAATTTACAGACCAATGAGGGAGACAGTCTATCAAGAAGTCAAAATTATGATACACTTCAGTAAACATATTTTATTTAACATCTCCATTTCCAGCCTTGTTAAGTCAGTGTTGATTAAGTCAGATGGAAAATCATTGGAACTTCCATCCATTGTCCTCATCAGTAAAGGCATTTCCAGTAAAGACAGAAGTGGGTAGAAGGCTATTATAATTACTTAACTGATAGTAATGTGTTTATGGGTTCTCTTCCCTGGTTAACCCTGCATTTTAGCACTAGCCTTCTAGAGAGTTATTGCCTTTATATACCCTATGAAATGAATGCTACTGAATTTCAGGAACTTTGGCCAATCTCAGAAAGATATTTGCAGTCATAGGAGTTTTGGGGAGCCATCAATCACATTATACTACACCGACAGGAGCTATTTCCCCATGAGTCCTTTATTTTGCATATCTCCTACAGTCCTTTCCCTTCTTCTCTTCTTGTTACCTAGATGGTGTCAGAGGGAAGTCAGTCAATTTTGCTGTGAAAGAATTTTTTAAAAAGTCAGGATATCTACGAATTTGGTTTCATCCAGGAATTGTTAAGCTTGGCTGAGATGCTTACTCATTTAAAAACATGCCAGTTCTTTTAAGGTCTCTGGGAACAAGATCAGCCCTATGAGTAGACAGAGCAATAATCATGTAAAGAATATGATTTCAGGATCTCCAAAAGCTTCTCTTCTCTTTGTCGAGCAAGCAGCCTCCTCAAGCTCCCTAAATATAATAGTGTATGAAATTCTAATTTGGTAGTATTTCAAAAGCTTTTTGGTAGCTCTGGGGACAACCTAGGTGATTTGATTGAAGGGTGGCTCAAAAGGTTCCACTTCCTAAAGATATCTCTCTCAGGGCAATCTATAAAAGTACACAAAATTCTGTCAATATCTAATTTGAGTGAAAGCACTAAAGATCCTCATTATGGCACAAGTTCTACCTAGCAGAAAGAATCCCTGAATTTCAATGCAGTATAAATTAGCAAACATATAAAATATCCATCATATGCAAGGAAATGTTAGGTAATGGGCATAGACAGATGAAAGGACATAGTCTCTACTTCAAGGAGCTTACAAATGAAATAAAGATAAAGGCACTGGGTATGATATGAAATACTAAAAGACAGAAAGATTAAAAAGTAAAAACAAATAAATGCCCAAGAAAAAAAATCTCTTACTTCTTACTCTGTTTAAAAACAGGTGGATCACAAAAGACAATCTTGAAATTAAAGGAGCTAATTACCACTAAGCCAGCTTTATAAGAAACATTAAAGGGACTTCTTTAAGTGGAAAAAAAGGTGATAATTAGAAGTAAGAAGGAAAATATTTTGTAAGTAATAGCAAGCATACACCAAAGTTGGTAGAACACTCACTTATAAAGCTAGAATGAAGGTTAAAAAACAAAGTAATAAACTTAATAATAACTTAAATCTAAAAAATTAGTTAAGGGGACTCACAAAATATGCATGTAAATATGACAAGGTATACATAAAACTTGGAGGGGGAAGTAAAAATAAAGTTCTTTTAGAATGTGTTTGAATTCCAGTGACCATCAACCTAATATTGACTGCAATATACATAGGATGTTATATGTAAACCTCACAGTAACCACAAACCAAAACCTATAATGATACCAAAAAAAAAAAAAAAGAGAGAGAGAGAAAAGCCAGTCATAACACTAAATAAAGTTAGCAATTACAAAGGAAGAGAGTAAGAGAAAAAAGAAACAGAGAAGAACTACAGAAACAACTAAAAATCAGTGAACAGAATGGCAGTAAATACATACCTATCAATAATTACTTTAAATGTAAATGGTCTAAATGTTCCAATCAAAAGATATAGGGTACAGGGCGCCCGGATGGCTCAGTCGGTTAAGTGTCTGCCTTTGGCTCAGGTCATGGTCCCAGGGTCCTGGGATGGAGCCTTCATTGGTCTTCCTACTTAGCAGGGGGGAATCTGCTTATCGCTCTCTCTCTGCCCCTCCCCTCTGCTCATGTGCTTTATCTCTCTCTTTCTCTCTCTCTCAAATACAAGTCCCCTTGCAAGGGACTCTTCAGACCTAAAAACACATATAGACTGAAAGTAAATGGATCAAAAGAGATACTCCTGCAAATGAAGAAGAAGAAAAAAAAAAAAAGAAACTAAAGTAGCAATAGTTATGTAAGACCAAACAGACTTTAAAACACAAAGACTGTAGCCTATAAAAGATTCAAATTAGACTTATAGGCACATGCAGAGTGAAAGTGAGGGGGTGGAGAAACATTTATCACACAAATGGATGTCAGAAGAAAGTCAGACAGTACACTTACTGAAAGTGAAAGTAACACATCGGACAAACTGGACATTTTTGTTCTTGTATTTTTTAAATTAACATATAATGTATTATTTGTTTCAGGGGTACAGGTCTGTGAATCATTAGTCTTACACAATTCACAGCACTCACCATAGCACATACCCTCCCCAGTGTCCATCACCCAGCCACCTCTTGTATTGTTTTTATCCTGCTTTGTTATCAGGGTAGTACTGGCCTCATGGAATGGTTTTGAATGTGTTCCCTCTATTCCATTATTTGCAAGATTTTGATAAAGATTATCATTAATTATTTTTTTAATGTTTGATAGAATTCACCAATGAAGCCGGTATGGTCTTGGGCATTTCTGTGCTGGGAGATTTTTGAATCCTAGTTCAATTTTTATTCCTGTTATTGGACTAAGAAGATTTCCTATTTCATGATTCAATCATGATAACTTCTGCTTTTTTAGGAAGCATCTTAGTTTTTTTTCCTAAGTTATCTGATTAGTTAGTATATAATTGTTTGTAGGAATCTGTTATCACACTATGTATTTCTGTGGTTCTCTATTATATTGTTTTCTCTTCCATTTCTCCTTTTAATTATTTAAATTCAATTAGCCAAAGCATAGAACATCATTAGTTTCAGATGTAGTGTTCAACAATTCATCAGTTGCGTATGACACCCAGTGCTCATCATCTCACCATTTCTCATTTTGGTTTTTGAGTTGTCTCTTTTTTTTTCTTAGTTAATATAGTTAAACTATTGTGAATTTTCTTTTTTTAAAAAACTGGTCATTACTT
This sequence comes from Potos flavus, assembly GCA_028534135.1. Taxonomy (NCBI): domain Eukaryota; kingdom Metazoa; phylum Chordata; class Mammalia; order Carnivora; family Procyonidae; genus Potos; species Potos flavus. Next base: position 51,389,897 of record CM052901.1, read on the forward strand.
CCATTACATAAAATTCTTCCAAACAAAATCAACAAGAAAACAGTGGCTTTGAATAACACACTAGACCATATAGGCCTAATTGATACATATAGAACATTCGAACTCCAAAAAGCAGAATACACATTCTTTTCAAGTGCAAATGGAGTATTCCCCAGGATAGACCACATGTCAGGCCACAAAATAAGTCTCAATAAATTAAGGAAGATAAATATTGTCAAGCATCTTTTCCAACCACAATAGTATGAAACTAGAAATCAATCACAAGAAAGAAAAAAAAACCTGGAAAAGACACATACATGAAGGTTAAATAACATGGTACTAAACAATGAAAGCATCAACTAAGAAATCAAAGAAGAAATCAAAAACCAAATGGAGATGAATGAAAAGAAAAACATAATGGTCCAAAGTCTTTGAAATGCAGCAAAAGCAATTTTAACAAGAAAATTTATAGCAATTCAATCCTAACTCAACAAAAAGGAAAAATCTCAAATAGACAAGGTAACCTTACATCTAAAAGAGCTAGAAGCTTTTTATTTTGATGAAGTCCCAAAAGTTTATTTTTGTTTTGTTTCCCTTGCCTGAGGAGACATATCTAGTAAGAGGTTCCTATGGCTGATGTCAAAGAAATTGCTGCCTGTTTTCTCCTCCAGGATTTTAATGGTTTCCTGTCTCACAATTAAGTCTTTAGTCCATTTTGAATTTATTTTTGTGCATGGTGTAAAAAAAGTGATCCAGTTTCATTTTTCCACATGTTACTGTCTGTTTTCCCAACACCATTTGTTTAAGAGACTATCTTTTTTCCACTGGTTATTCTTTCCTGCTTCATCAAAGATTAATTGACCATATAGTTGTGTGCTCATGTCTGGATTTTCTATTCTGTTCTATTTATTTATGTGTCTATTTTTGTGCCAGTACCATACTGTATTGATCACTACAGTTTTGTAATATAACTTGAAGTCCAGAATTGTGACATCTCCAGCTTTGCTTTCCTTTTTCAAGGCTGCTTTGGCTATTCAGGGTTTTTTGTAGTTCCATACAAATTTTGGTATTGTCTCTTCTAGCTTCGTGAAAAATGCTGGTGGTATTTTGATGGGGATTGCATTAAATGTATAGGTTACTTTAGGTAGTATACACAGTTTAACAATATTTGTTCTTCTGAGCCATGAGCATAAAATGTCTGTCCATTTCTTTGTGTCATCTTCAATTACTTTCATCTATGTTTTATAGTTTTCAGAATACAGGTCTTTCACTTTTTTGGTTAGGTTTATTCCTAAGTATCTCATGGATTTTGGTGCAATTGTAAATGGGATTGATTCCTTGATTTCTCTTTCTACTGTTTCATTACTGGTATGTAGAAATGCAACAGATTTCTGTACATTGATTTTGTATCCTGCAACTTTAATGAAATCATGTATCAGTTCTAGCAAATCTTTGGCAGAGTCTTTTCAGGTTTTCTCCATAGAGTATCATATCATCTGCAAATAGTGAAAGTTTGACTTCTTCCTTGCTGATTTCGATGCCCTTTATTTCTTTTTGCCATCTGATTGCTGTGGCTAGGACTTCCAATACTATGTTAAATAACAGTGGCAAGGGTGGACATCCCTCTCGCACCTGTCAGAATGGCTAAAATCAACAAGAAATTGGTGTTGATGAGGATGTGGAGAAAGGGGAAACCTCTTGCACTGTTGGTGGGAATGCAACTGGCCCAGCCGCTATGGAAAACAACATGGAGTTTCCTCAAAAAGGGGAAAATAGAACTATTGTGTGACCTAGCAGTGACACTACTAGGTATTTACCCAAACAATAAAAAAAATACTAAGTCAAAGGGAGACACGCACCCTAAAATGTTTATAGCAACAATTATCCACAATAGCCAAATTATGGAAACAGCCCAAATGTCTATTGACTGATGAATGGACAAAAAAAAATGTGAGATAAACACACACACACACACACACACACACAATGGAATGTTACTCAGCCATAAAAAGAATGAAATCTTGCCATTTGCAATCAGATGGATGGAGCTAGAGAGTATTATGCCAAGCAAAATCAGTCAGAGAAAGACAAATAGCATATGATTTCACTCCTATGTGGAATTAAGAAACAAAACAGATGAGCATGGAGGAAAAAGAGGGAGAGAGAAGCAAACCAAGAAACAGACTCTTAACTATAGAGAACAAACTGATAGCTACCAGAGGGGAGGTGGGCAGGGGGATGGATTAAATAGGTGGTGGTGATTAAGGAGTGCACTTGTTCTGATGAGCATTGGGTGTTGTGTGTAAGTGGTAAATCACTAAATCGTACAACTGAAACTAATATTAGACTGTATGTTAACTAACTGGAATTTAAATAAAATCTTTTTTAAAAAGATACAAATTTTTGAAAATATATGTGTGGAATTATATGGGAATAACTGTGCCAAACTCATTGAAATTACTCTGTGTATAAACCATCATTCAAGTAACACTTTTTTATTAAGATACAAGTTTTTCTAAGGTATGCATAGAATCATATGGGAATAGCCATATGCTTAACTCACTGAAACTACTCCATGTATAATGCATCCTACAATTAACATGTTTCATTAAAAGACAAAAAAAAAAAGAGCTAGAAAAAAGAAAACAAAGCATGAAGCTATCAGAAGAAATAAACTAATAAAGATTAGAGCAAAATATATAATAGAGACTAAAACAACAGAAATGATCAATGAATCTAAGCTGGTTCTTTCAAAAGACTAACAAAATTGATAAACCTTTAGTTGACTTATCAAGAATAAAAGATAGGATGGAGGCAAGATGGCGGAGGAGTAAGAGGCAGAGATAGTGTCTGATCCCAGAAGTTCAGCTAGATAGTTATCAAACCACTCTAAACAACTACAAAATTAGCAGAAAATAGAAGAGAAGACGAACAGCACCTCTAA
>CM052901.1:51393319-51443159 GCA_028534135.1 Potos flavus
ATCGAGCCCCGCATAGGGCTCTCTGCTCAGCGGGGAGCCTGCTTCCCCCTCTCTCTCTGTCTGCCTCTCTGCCTACTTGTGATCTCTCTCTCTCTCTCTGTCAAATAAATAAAATCTTAAAAAAAAAAAATTTATAAAAAAAAAAAAGCAACCTGAAATCTGATCAACTGAACTGAAGATGCTGCATCTATGCTGTTTATAGTTGTCAAGTTGAATCATGGGAGCCCTTATAAAAAATAGGAAATGCTTATGATTTTTTTCATGGTAAGTCCAAGTTAATATTTTTAAAAAGTCAGACTAGTCGAGGAAAACAGAAAATGTACAACTTTAAATCATAGCCAGAAATGGTAGAATTGGCTATACAATTTAGTTTCCAAATAGGAAAACACAGCCTTTAATCAGCAATAATTATGGCACAAATGATAAGGATATGCAGGATAAAGAAATGGTATCCTGCCTCCAATTAGTTTAGAGTCCAATCGGAAAGAACACACACACACACACACACACACACACACACACACACACACTTGCACATGCATGAAAATCTAACAAGCAATGGCAAATAACAAGAGATAAGTGCTCAGTGAGTACATTGAAGTACAACAACTTAAGGCAAAAGTCATGTTCCCATCTACTGGAAATTTGTTTACATTTTTTTCTTCCCAACTAGCACTGTATACTTGCTCATAGGGTTTAGTTACAGACTACAATGTTTCTAACTCAGACATTTAAAAAACAGATGTTATACTTACCTGATGGTAGAATTTCCAACTAGAAACTATTGCACAGTGGTCTGTGTCGCTGAATGGCACCAGGGCAAATTTCTGTTTATATCTCATTTCCTGTGATATATTTAGCTATAAGCCATGGGTAAACTGCTCAAGCTACATGGGTTTGTAATGAATTTGCTCACAGCATATTTCACAGGAAATATCTGAGTCACTGCTGTTAATAACTTTTTTAGTAATCTGGAAAAAGTGACACTTCTGGTTTTGCTGTGTATTTCAGCAACTTCTTGTTTTCCCTTTGAAAACCTGAGGAATGCATTCTTCATTGGCTTGAACACCACCTAAGGTTTTGAATAAGTTAAAGCTTTGCTGCCTCAAATCTTCTGTGAATGGAGGTGGTTTATTACATAAATAAATGTATACATGTAATTAAAATAGATTAAAATCAACTTCAAGATAGAATAAGTCCTAAGGATATAATACCATGAAATTTGAAAAATTTTTTTGTCCCCATTAGACTCCATGCCAAGAGATGTGGCTTTTTTTTTTCTTTTTCAGTACTTTTTGTTTTTTTACTCTCTGTGTGAGAGGGAAAGAGAGAGAGACAAGAAGGGAAGAAGAGAGCACAAACAACAGACAGACACTAAAAAGGAGTTGGGCTTTCCCTAAGGCTGAGGACTTTTAATCTGAAAGCGAGTATTTTTTCAGACTGATATTTCAAATAAAAGCAATTTACAAATGTTCTTGGCCTCCACAGTAAAGTTTAAGTAATATTTCCACCTCGTATCTGTTCATCCCATTAACCTCCACATGCAGTGTTCTCAACAAACAACACCAACAGCAGCTACACACTGTAAGCCAGGCATTCATTTTTCAAATGGGAAAACTGCAAACCAGTGATAAAGCCAGAACAACCCACATTTACGGACTCTTGGATCTAGACTATTTCCACTAGGGCAGAAAAGGGGGTTAAGTATGAGATTACAAGGAGTTGGAGGTAAAAGGTCAGGCTGGGGTGGCGAAGCAGAATAAAAACCTGACATTCTGAAAGTATTATCACAAGTTTGAGAACACATTCCCATGATCTTTCCAGAAATACTTCCCTCATTAGAATATACTTAGTAGTTAGTTTCTTAAAATACACTAACTACTACTTATCTGGGGGCTCACTAACATCTTTTGGAAGACCTAATTTTTGCTGAAGTGAAAAGTTTGGCAGGCAATGGGGGCTTGCCCTGACAATACCTGGACTATAGCAAGCTCATACTCAGCTAGGAGTATTTTCAAACCACTGGGGAAGTCACTGCTGACAGCTGTTGGTTCATAGTTGACATGCTCGTGCTTGAGGATTTGCCATTGGAGTATGACTGACTGGTAAACAGACGACTGGTCTATTTCAATACCTAAGCTCAGGCACCTTTTTTCTTCTCCCTCTTTCAGAGCCATAGGGTATTCTCAGCTTTATCCCGATTAGCAGAAAAGAGAAGCTGGTGATACAGAACAATAGAGGGTTCCCATTTCTATAGAAAAGGAATGAACTGAAAAAAATGCTCTAAAATTAGCCTTCATATTAGGCCTGGTAGGCCCACAAATAGTTCTAGTCTATAATCTTTCCATTCTCCATTCCCCTATACCTTCTTTTTCTTTTTCTTTTTTTTTTAAGAAAAAGGAAAGAGTTTCTTAGGTTGATTTTTAATAACTAAGGATTGTTAAATATGTCTGTTGTGCTTTTAAAGCACAAGGACACCACAGTCAAGTAAGATGTTTTATCCCCCAGTAGAGAGCATTGGTACATTTTATTCAATACATTAAATTACATAGACATTAGCCACAACATGTTGATTCAGCTTCGCAGGAAATGAAAATCAAAACCATCTGTGTGGATAGCCATTCCACATCACCATAGCACACACTATAATGTATTCACTGCATCTCAGCTCCAAAACCTCACTTCATTAGAATGCCATTATTGTAAGTTTTTTTAAAAGTCACTTTAATATGCTTATAAAAAAATCCAAATCAAGAAGTCAAGAGATTTTGAATCCAGATTTCACCAGCTAAATTCTCTCGCTGCTTTCAATTTGCCTAGTGTTTGATAAATTCTGAAACTGTCATGGGATATATATCTTCAAGGACTGTGAGATATGGCACAAGTGCCTAGCATAAAGCCTGACATAGATATAGCGGGTGTTCAAAAAATATTCATCGAATTAATGTATCCCCTATACCTTCTTGTGAAAGCATTAAAAGTTTCGACGAAGTTCTAAGCTGCCCCAGAGTGAAAGGCTACTTATAGAAGATTTCCTTAGTAATTTGCCAGAAGTAAAATCAAGTTCCCTCTTCCTTTAGAAAGCCTTCTCTAACCATCCAAGATCACATATCATTACTAACTTTTTCTCTCCATTCCTAGAGTTTCTGCTATATTTTCGGTGCCTCTCATTTGGCCTTTATCATGCATCACTTGGTAAAGTGGAAGCAATTTTTGTAAATGCTGGGTCTTCCCTACTCACATGCTCAAAGTTCATAGAGAAGAACTTTTGCTTTTCCATAGCCATTATCTTACACTGCAAAATATTTCTCCCAAATCATTAAGCAATGAGGAATTCCCTGCCAAGAAATTCAAAGAAAAAGTCTAATGACTTATGTTAACTCTACATAACTCTACCTTAGGTAATTAATTTCTATCTGGTGAAATAACCCAAACCTAAAAAGCTTAACACACACACACACACACACACACACACACACACACACACACAGGTTTTGTTGCCAAGGGAGCATATGACCTAACTATTCTAGAGGTAAAATACTAATAAACAATATTGACAATGGATAAAGAACCTCTGACTCCTACCCTCAGTTGCTTCCCTATTCCACTATGCACATCAGTCAAACACACTACAAGTCCATATCAAATGTGACTTTTTAGATCTTATTTCTGTAATTAATTATATTAACTCTTCCTTTCAGCTTTGTGCCATCTGTGTGTTTGATCAGCATATTATCCATGCCCTCATTTAAGTCAGCAATGAACATGTTAAACTAGGACAAAGCCAAGGACAGATTCTCCTGATACACCACACTAGTGGTCTGTCTCAATGGAAATAGATCCATTAAAATCAACTCCTTAGATCCGATTACTTAGTCATGAACACCCCCAACCCCATCTGCACCCTCTTTTAGTCCAAAGTTCATCAGTTTTTCCCACAGTACTAACATGAAATATTTTATAAGATATCCTTTGAACTCCAAATAGAGTCTACATTATTCCTCTGTTCTTGTTATACATAAGGGGAGTCCCCTGAACCCTATCCCCAAAATACCAGAAATGCTATGGGCACTGACTAGCTGTGCAGTTGAGTAACAGAGGAGGGATAGAGAGATAGAGATTAGAGATCTGCCATAATTCTCTAGAGCCTAGATTAGCATGACTCAGGTAATAGAATTTTTGCCACTTTTTTGGAAGACTAAGTCACCCTCTAATCTTCTGAAACTTTTAAAAAGTTGTCTTCCTTATTTCTGACTCTCTAGACCTACATTCTTCATAAGCTCACAAATACTGCTTCAATTTTTCCTTGTAAAGCACACGCACATTGTGCCCTTCAGAGGTTCTAAGCTTTTCAAACCAGGGAGCTCATACAAACATCTATCACTACTACCTACTTCACTTATCAGATGTAAAGCCAAGTTTCAGAAAAGGGAAGTGGTTTGTTACAGGTCCTATAGTAAGTTAACATCTGAGTTGGAACTAGAAGTTCCCTTACTGACTTCTGACAGTGCTCTCTCTGCCATGCTTCACAACCTCCATGGACATTACACACTCTCTTTCTTGCCTTAGACACTAAAATTAAGTTATATACTGCTCTTTGACCAACTTTGTCAAGTTGTGCTTTCTCGGGCTCTTACCCATTTTTCTGTGGACTTTAAGAACTGGAATATTTTAGATAGAGCACTGTCAAACATGCTGCCAGATACAAGATCTGAATAACAATAAACAATTTCTTTTTAACTGTAAGAGACTATTTTTTTATTATGTTCAGTTAGCCATTGTATAGTACATCATTGGTTTTTTATGTAGTGTTCAATGATTCATTAGTTACATCTAACACCCAGTGCTCACCACAACACGTGCTGTCCTTAATACTCATCAGTCTATTATCCCCTCCCCCCACCCCCTCCCTTCTGAAATCCTCAGTTCGTTTACCTGGGCCCATAGTCTCTCGTGCTTCATCTCCCCTGATTTCTCCCCCCTGAGATTTCCCTCCCTTCCCCTATTTTCCTCCATGCTATTGCTTATGTTCCACTTATGAGTGAAACGATATGATAATTGCCCTTCTCTGCTTGACTTACTTCACTTAGCATAATCCCCTCCAGTTCCATCCATGTCAATGCAAATGGTGGGTATTCATCATTTCTGATGGCTGAGTAATATTCCATTGTATATATGTACCACATATTCTTTATCCATTCATCTGTTGAAGGGCATCCTGTCTCCTTCCACAGTTTGGCTATTGTGGACATTGCTGCTATGAACATTGGGGTGCAAGTGCCCCTTCTTTTCACTACATCTGTATCTTTGGGCTAAATACCTAGCAGTGCAATTGCTGGGTCATAGGGTAGCTCTATTCTTAATATCTTGAGGAAAGTCCATCCTGTTTTCCAGAGTGGCTGTACCAGCTTGTATTCTCACCAACAGTGTAAGAGGGTTCCCCTTTCTCCACATCCTTGCCAACATTTGTTGTATCCTGTTTTGTGAATGTTTGCCACTGTAACTGGTGTAAGGTGGTATCTCATTGTGGTTTTGATTTGCATTTCCCTGATGGCTAGTGATGTTGAGCATTTTTTCATGTTTTGCAGAGACAACATGAATAACATGAGGTGAGATACAAGATTGTAAGTAAGGAATGATTCCATGTTATGTGTGCTCTTTCAGTAGAAAGGATTAACTATTCAGAACACCTTACAAAGCATATAATGGGCATATGAAAATGTAATTCACCTAAAAACAAAATACTGCTACCAATATAAAACTCCTTAATCATGGTATGTTCAAACAATGGAAAACTATGGAACTGTTAAAATATTAAGGTAAAAAATTATCTATTGAAATAGAAACATAATCATGGTAAACCCTTAAGTAGTGATGAAACAAAGTATGAAATAATATATGGTATGATTTATACAGAGAACAAACTAAGGGTTGGTGGAGGGGAAATGGGCAGGAGATGGACTAAATGAGTGGTGGGTATTAAGGAGGGCACTTGTGTTAAGCACTGGGTGTTATGTGTAAGTGATGAACACTAAGTTCTACTCCTGAAACCAATATTACACTACATTTTAGCTAACTAGAATTTAAATAAAAACTTGAACACGGGACACCTGAGTGGCTCACTCCATTAAGTGTCTGCCTTTGGCTCAGGCCATGATCCCAAAGTCCTGGGATTAGAGTCCCAAAGTCAGGGGTGGGGGGTCCTTGTTCAGCGGAAAACCTGCTTCTCTCTCTGCCTGCCGCTCCTCCTGCTTGTGCTCACTCTCTCTGTCTCTCTGATAAATAAATAAATATATATATAAATAAAATCTCTAAAAAAACTTGAAACAAAAAAAATACATGGTATGATCTCAATTTTTTTAGCAAAAAGATATTATGTATATTTTTTTATTTTAAGGAGGAATATAGAGACACCAAGGGGTTAAATATAGTTATCTACAGAGACAAGATGAGGGGTATGATTTTCCTTTCTTCTTGTTAATATTCTCTATTTTTTCCTAAAATTAGGAATATATCACATCTGTAATAAAATAAAATAAAATAATGAATTTATTCTAGTGGAAAGTAATTTAACCTGTAACCATGTAATACTATAATTCTATCACCATTCTTTTGACTAGTGCTTTCTATTTTACCGGCATTTTTATATAATTATCTTGGGTGAGAAATATGACAAGCATTAAGGGAACTAAAGTGGGAATCATAAAATATATGTAACTTGCGTAGGAGTTTACAACTCCCTATTTGGTGGTAAAGCTAGGGCTAAAATACACATTTCTTAACACAAGGCAGAGTATACTTTTGCTATGCCACATGGTCCCCTGTATGGTTGGTTCATCTTTAATTCCTGAATGAGGAAACTTTAAAAATGTTAGGTAACTTGAGTGTGGTTTTATCTAGAGGCAAATCAAATCCCCCCCAACCTAGAAAGTAGGAGACACCGCAGTGATGCCAGAGTACTAGAGAGGGTTTTCACTGATGACAGTACATTATCACTGTGTCTTTCTCATTTGGAAAAGTAGAAATTCTGGAGGCTACCCTAGAGATCACTGAGTCTGCCTATGTGCTCATATTCCCAAAGCAGGTTATCATTCATGTCATTGATGACTGATGGAGGTCTAGATTTTCAGGATGGAATTTCCTCAGTCATCCCCCTTAGTCACCTAAACATGTGTCTGACAATTTAGTTACCAAGATTCAGTTTCTGTATAATTTCACCTCTCTCTCTCTCTCTCTCTCTCTCCATCTCTTATACAGTGAGATTAAGTGAAGCCTGTTGAACCAAAGTGTCCATCAAATCTCAGAATAAACATGACAAACTACAAAGCAGGGCACACTGAGCAGATATGATTCCAGGAATGTCTAGAAGGTCCAGACCCTCCAAAACAACTCTGCTTTGCTAGCTGGTGGGTGTCCAAAATCTCATCTGTCTGAGTTCCATCCCTTCCATTTAAAGCTTCGACCATCATGAAAATATCAATTTTCTGTCCTTTTCTGGAGCCTTTTGCCTTTCTATCTACCCTAGTTCCCCTTTTCCCCAAGAGATGTAATATTTGATCAGCTATCATTTACACCTCAAAAAATAAAAGGTTATCAAACTGCGAAGTGTTGTTAGAGGTCAGATTGTCCAACATAAACGGGCAAATGAGACCTAGGAAAGTGGATTTCCCAAAGCTGCACAGCAAATTAGTACTAAAGGGGGAACTTACCTCTTTAGTACTAATTTGCTGTGCAGCTTTGGGAAATGGAGGTGAATGGAAACATCAAGGGCAGATCTTTCTAAAAAGTCTTAGAGAGAGGAGAGGGAGGAAGATGACAGTGGAGTAGGAGGACCCTAGGCTCATCTTGTCCCACGAACACAGGTAACAGTGAAATCATCCTAACTATCCCAGGAATTGACCTGGAGACTGACAGAATAGACTCCACAGCTAGAGGGAGAGAAAAAAACCACATCAAGAAAGGCAGGGAGTGAAAAGATTTGGCTTGGGGGAGAAACAGGTCAGGGATGCTGCAGAGGGGAGGGAGCCGTGATAGTAGAGAAGGGTGAGAGAGAGAGAGGAGCACACAGGGAAACCCACAAAGCCATTGGCTTGGAAAATGACAGGGAGAATTTCCTGAGCTCTTGTAACCAGTGAGATTTGAAGCCTGGAGGGTTGTTTTCGTTTTTGTTTTAAGTAGGCTCCATGCCCAGCATGAAGCCCAACACAGGACTTGAACTCACAGCCACGAGATCAAGACCTGAGCCAAAATCAAGGGTCATATGCTTAACCAGCTGAACCGCCCAGGCATCCCTTGAAGTCTGGAGTTTTAAAGATCAGTGGGCTTGGCTGGGATGGAGCCCTGAGGGTACTGCATTGCTCCTGGAGAGAAGGCAGGGAAACAACCTGGGAGCAGACACTGTGGAAACTGATCTATAGAACACCAGGAGCACACACTAGGGAGATTATTCACCCTTCTCAGAGCACATCTCTGAGAGGCAGAGTTCACACAGACATCTCTCTGGGAAGAAAGAAGCTGGCTGATTCCACTTTCCTTCCTCGCCCCTCAGCGTAAGCACAGAGTCACCTGTATGAAGCAGCAAAGTGCCGACACTGGCTGCCTTGCTTGCTTACACTCACCCCCAGCACTCTGTTGGAATTGCCCTTCTTAGTGAAGCTTCCCTCAGTCCCAGCATGGCCAGCCCCTCCCCCAGAAGACTAGCAGAAACCCCTGCCCACACCATATTTCCTAACCTAACTAAGAGAGTGCTGCAGGGCCTCAATTCAGGTGGAGGGTGGTGTCAGGTCTCCTTTTACAGGGAGACCAGACCACACATAGTTAAAACTCACCACATTCAGGGCAGGGACCAAACACTGCCCACAGCAGGCAAGGAGATCCTCTGCAGATGACTGGCTTGAAGGATGGAGCAGCCAGAACACAACAGCAGAGCACATGCAACATGCACTGGAGACACTCCCTGAAGTGCCAGGCCCCGGGCACCACATGACCTCTTCATTAAGCCATTACTTTCAGGAACAGGAAGTATAACTGGCTTTTCTAACACAAAAACAAAGACAGAGACTTAGGCAAAATGCCAAGGTGGAAGACTTTCTCCCAAATGAAAGAACAAGTTAAGTCCACTGCCAGAGATCTAAGCGAAAGAGATATAAGTAACATGCCTGAAGGAGAATTGAAAGCAACGATCATAAGGATACTCAATGAGCTTGAGAAAAGAATAGAAGACATCAGAGAGACCCTTACCACAGAAATAAAAGAGATTTAAAAAGTATCAATCAGAGATGATGAATGCAATAAACAAGACTGAAAACATTGCTTGAGGGAGGAATGCAAGATGGCAGAGGAGTAGGGGACCCCCTTTCAACTGGGCCCCTGAATTTAGCTGGATATATATCAAACCACTTTGAACATGCACAAAATCACCCTGAGATGTAAGAATCTCTATCTGGATCTCTACAAGCAGAAAAGCACTGCCTGTCAAGAGGTAGGTAGGGTGGAGTCATGAATTTGTAGGAAGATACTGGAAGATAAACAGAAGGGAGAGGGAGCCTCCATAAACTGGCTCCTGGAAAGTGATATAAAACTGGAGTGCAAAATCAGAAGCCTTAGAAATCTGCTCTAGTGAGAGACATCCTTCTCTGAAAGAGGCTCCGGATATGAAAAGGCGGAATTCTAGGTAGGGCATTTTGGTCTCAGGATATGAGGAGCCACAGAGTGAAAGGGGGAGCCTGAACTGGTAGAGTGCCCGAGCAGTGGAGCCTGGAAGCAGGTTATGGTCAGAGAGCCCAGGAAAGGACTCTCAGCTGGGATCTGGGATCGCCATAAACCATTAGCCGGGCGGGTCAATAACCAACCGCTCTTTTCCTGAGCAGCCTGAAAAAGTCTGGAACCTGCACCCAACTGGGCAAAAACTCGCAGGACAGTAGCAACCCAGAAAGGACATTAGAGTGGCACCCAGACAAGATCCAGGAGCTTTGGGTGAGTGCATTGAGCCCGAGGACACTTGCGGTTTTAGAATAACAAAGGGCAGTGGCATTCCTGGGCCACTGGGACTACCTCTGAAAGAGTTGCTGTGGGTGTACACCACAGGAGGCTGCAGTTTTTGGCAGTGAATACATAAGTGGAGACTGTATGTCCTGGAGGGTTTATTAGAGTGGGCAGACTGCAAATTTTCTGCTCTGGGCTAGAGGTGACCATTTTTGTCTGTGACCATTTTTGCTCCGATCCTCTGAAGAGGTGCAGAAAGCCTCCAGGGAACAAAAGCCACAAAGAGGACTAGTTTCCACTGAGCCATCCCCCTGACAGAGCATGGGGCAACTTCATCCAGGCAGGGTTATTGGAGAAAAAGCGAGGCAGGCCGCTCCCACAGAAGATAATCTGGAAAAACAGGTGGACAACAACCCTATGGATCCCATAAAACTGTAAAATTCCAGCGCCAGGGGAAAATAGTATATTGAGCTCCAGGTGTTGCCTCACGACTTGTTTATTTTTCAGATAAATTCTCCTTTTCTTTTTTTTTCTTTTTCTTATGCTTTTTCTCTTTTTCTTTTTACCTTTTTCTCATTTCAACTAGATGTTTATTATATCAACTTATATTTCATACTCACTCTAACTTTTATTTTTTCACACCTATATTTTTTTATAGATATATGCTTCATTTTAGTCCTTTTTCACTATATTCAATTTTAATTTTCAGATTAGATAAAAAAGCAGGACCCATCCATATGCAGTCTACAAGAGACTCATTTTGAACCTAAAGACATCTCCATATTGAAAGTGAGGGGATAGAGAACCATTTACCATGCCAAAAGACCTCAAAAGAAGGCTGGGGTAGGAATCCTCAATCCAAAGACCATAGTAAAAGATGTAGGGGGAAAATATATCATACTTAAAGGGTCTATCCAACAAGAAGATCTAACAACTGTAAATTTCTATGTAGCCAACATGGGAGCAGCCAATTAGATAAACCAATTAATAACCAAAATAAAGAAACATATTGATAATAAAATATTAATAGTAGGAGACTTCAACACTCCACTCACAACAATGGACAAATCATCTACGCAGAAGAGAAAGAAGGAAGGAAGGAAGGAAGGAAGGAAGGAAGGAAGGAAGGAAGGAAGGAAGGAAAGGAAGGAAGGAAGGAAGGAAGGAAGGAAGGAAGGAAGGAAGGAAGGAAGGAAGGAAGGAAAGAAGGAAGGAAGGAAGAGCTTTGAATGACACATTGGGCCAGATGGACTTCACAGATATATACAGAACATTCCACTCTAAAACAACAGAATACTCATTCTTCTCAAGTGCACACGGAACTTTCTCCAGAACAGACCACATACTGGGTCACAAATCAGGTCTCAATTGATACCAAAAGATTGAGATTATTCCCTGCATATTTTCAGACCACAGTGCTTTGAAACTGGAACTCAATCACAAGAAGAAATTTGGAAGGAACTCAAACACAAGGAGGTTAAAATATATCCTACTAAAGAATGAATGGCCAAATAGGAAATTAAATAATTTACAAAATACATGAAAACATGACATTTCAGAACTTTTGGATGCAGCAAAGGTGGTCCCAAGAGAGAAGTATATAGCAATACAGGCCTTCCTCAAGAAACAAGAAAAGATAAATACACAACCCAACCTTACACCTAAAGGACCTGGAAAATGACAGCAAATAAAGCCTAAATAAAGGAAGAGAAGAGAAATACTAATGATTAGAGCAGAAATCAATGATATAGAAATTTTTAAAAACTGTAGAACAGGGACACCTGTGTGGTTCAGTTGGTTAAGTACCTGCCTATGGCTCAGGTCCCAGGGTACTGGGATCAAGCCCCATGAGCGGCTCCCTGCTCAGTGAGGAGTCTGTTTCTCCCTCTCCCTCTGCCACTCTCCCTGCTCATTCTCTCTCTCTCTCTCTCTCTTTCTCTCTCTCAAATAAATAATCTTTAAAAAAAAAACTAGAACAGAGCAATGAAGCTAGGAGCTGGTTCTTTGAAAGAATTAATAAGATTGATAAACCCCTAGCCAGATATATCAAAAAGAAAAGAGAAAAGATCCAAATAAAGGAAATCATGAAAGAAAGAGGAGAGATAACAACCAACACCAAAGAAATACAAACAATTATAAGAGAATATTATGAGCAACTATGTGCCAACAAATTAGGCAATCTGGAAGAAATGGATACATTCCTAGAAACATATAAATTACCAAAAGTAAAACAAGAAAAAATAGAAAACCTGAACAGACCCATAACCAGCAAAGGAATTGAATCAGTAATCAAAAGTCTCCCAACAAACAAGAGTCCAGGTCCGGACAGCCTCCCAGCAGAATTCTACCAAATATGTAAAGAAGAATTAATACCTATTCTTCTGAAACTATTCCAAAAAATAGAAATGGAAGGAAAACTTCCAAACTCTTTCTATGAGGACGAATCACCCTGATCCCAAAACCAGACCAAGACACCACCAAAATGGAGAATTACATGACCATTATCCCTGACGAACATGGATTCAAAAATTCTTAACAAGATGCTAGTTAGTAGGGGCACCTGGGTGGCTCAGTGGGTTAAGCCTCTGCCTTCGGCTCAGGTCATGATCTCAGGGTCCTGGGATCGAGCCCCGCATTGGGCTTTCTGTTCAACAGGGAGCCTGCTTCCCCCTCTACCTCTGCCTGCCTCTCTGCCTACTTGTGATCTCTTTCTCTCTGTCAAATAAATAAATAAAATCTTTAAAAAAAAAAGATGCTAGTTAATAGAATCCAACAGAACATTAAAAGGATTATTCACCACAACCAAGTAGGATTTACTACTGGACTGCAGGGGTGGTTCAACATTGACAAATAAATCAATGTGATACACCACATTAATAAAAGGATAAGAACCTTTCTCCACCATGTAGGGGTAGAAGGAACATACTTCAATATCATAAAAGCCATATCAAAAATGCCATAGCAAATATCATCCTTAACAGGGAAAAACAGAGAGCTTTTCCCCTAGGGTCAGGAACATGACAGGGATGTCCACTCTCACCACTGTTGTTCAACAGAGTACTGGAACTCTTAGCCTCAGCAATCAGACAACAAAAAGAAATAAAAGGCATCCAAATTGCCAAAGACAAAGTCAAGCTTTCACTCTTCCCAGACAAGATGGTACTCTGAAGAAAACCTGAATGATTTCACCCAAAAATTGTTAGAACTGATACAGGAATTCAGCAAAGTCACAGGATATAAAATCAATGCACAGAAGTCAGTTGAATTTCTATACACTAACAATAAGGCAGAAGAAAAGGAAATCAAAGGATCGATCCCATTTATAATTGCATAAAAAAATAAGATAACTAGAAATAAACCTGACCAAAGAGGCAAAGTATTTGTACTCTGAAACTATAGAACACTTATGAAAGAAATTGAGGAAGACACAAAGAGATAGAAAAACATTCCATATTCATGGATTAGAAGAACAAATATTGTTAAAATGACTATACCACCCAAAGCAATCTAAACATTTAATTCAATCCCTATTAAATACCAACAGCATTTTTCACAGAGTTAGAATAAAACAATCCTAAATCTTTTATGGAACCAGAAAACAATAGCCAAATAGCCAAAGCAATCCTGAAAGAGAAAGGCAATGCTGGCGGCATCACAATTCTGGACTTCAAGCTGTATTACAAAGCTGTATTATCAAGAATGTATGGTACTGGCACAAAAAGAGACATATGGACCAATGGAATAAAATAGAGAACCCAGAAATGGACCCTCAACTCTATGGTCAACAAATTTTCAACAAAGCAGGAAAGAATATCCAATGGAAAAAAGACAGTCTCTTCAACAAATGGTGTTGGGAAAACTGGAGGGCAACATGAAGAATGGAACTGGACCACTTTCTTACACCATACACAAAAATAGATTCAAAATGGATGAAAGACCTAAATGTGAGACGGGAAACCATCAAAATACTAGAGGAGAACACAGGCAATAACGTCTTTGATCTCAGCCACAGCAACTTCTTGCTAGACATGTGTCCAAAGGCAGGGAAACAAAAGCAAAAATGAACTATTAGGATTTCATCAAGATAAAAAGCTTTTGCACAGCAAAGGAAACAGTCAACAAAACTAAAAGGCAACCTACAGAATGGGAAAAGATATTTATGAATGTCTTATCAGATAGAGAGCTAGTATCCAAAGTATATAAAGAACTTATCAAACTCAATGCCCAAAAAACAAAAATCCAGTCAAGAAATGGGCAGAAGACATGAACAGCCATTTCTCCAAAGAAGACATGCAAAGATATCAAGGCTCCACATCACTCAGCATCAGAGAAATACAAATCAAAACCACAATGAGATACCACCTCACGTTGGTCAAAATGGGTAAAAATAACCACTCAGGAAATAATAGATGTTGGTGAAGATGTGGAGAAAGGGGAATCCTCTTACACTGTTGGCAGGAATGCAACCTGGTGTAACTACTGTGAAAGACAGGTTGGAAGTTCCTCAAAGATTTAAAAATAGAGCTACTCTACAACCCAGCAATTGCACTATTAGGTATTTTTCCGAAGAATACAAACATAGGGATCCAAAGTGGCACATGCACCCCAATGTTTATAACAGCAATGTCCACAGTAGCCAAAATATGGAAAGATCCAAGATGTCCATTGAGTGATGAATGGTTAAGAAGAGGTGGTATATACATGTATATGTGTATATATATATATATATATATATATATATATATATACCCACACACACAATGGAATATTACTCAACCATCAAAAAGAATGAAATCTTTCCATTTGCAATGATGGGGATGGAACTAGCAGGTATTTTGCTAAGCAAAATAAGTCTTTCAAGAAAAACAAATACCATATGATTTCACACATATGTGGAATTTAAGAAACAAAACAGATGAATGTAGGGAAGGGAAGGAAAAATAAAATGATAAAAATTGAGAGGCAGGCAAACCACAAGAGACACTGAACTCTAGGAATGAAACTAAGGGTTGCGAAGGGAGGTGGGTGGGGGATAGGGTAATTGGGTGATGGGTATAAAGGAGGGCACTTGATGTAATGGACACTTGGTGTTATATGCAACTGATGAATCACTAAATTCTACCCTGGAATCTAAAATACAGTGTGTGTTAACTATATTGAATTTAAATAAATAATTATTTTAAAAGTGCTGAATCGGAAAAATCTGCAGCCAAGAATCCTTTATCCAGCAAGGCTATTACTCATAATAGAAGGAGAGATAAATAGTTTCTCAGAATAAGAGAATTTGTGACCACTAAACCAGCCCTACAAGAAATACTAACGGGGACTCTGAGTGCAAAGGAAAGACCCAGAGTGAGAAAACAAAAAAGAATCAGAGAAATCTCCAGAAACACCCACAAAATTCATAATAAAATGGCGATAAACACATATCTATCAATAATTACTTTGAATATAAATGGACTAAATGATCCAATAGAAAGACATAGGGTGTCAGAATGGATAAAAAATAAGACCCTTCTGTCTACTGCCTACAAGAGACTCATTTTATTTTTTTTAAGATTTTATTTACTTATTTGAGAGAGAGACAGAGAGAGCAGGAGCAGGGAGAGGGGCAGAGGGTGAGGGACAAGCAGACTCCCTGCTGAGCACAGACCCCCCCCCCAATACAGGGCTCAATCCTAGGACCCTGAGATCATGACCTGAGTCAAAGTCAGGCACTTAACCAACTGAGCCATACAGAGGCCCCTAAAGAGACTCATTTTAGACCTAAAGACACCTGTAGATTGAAAGTGAGAGGATGGAGAAACATTAATCACACAAATGATGTCAAAAGAAAGTCAGAGTAGCAATACTTATATCAGACAAAATAGACTTTAAAACAAAGACTGTAACAAACGACAAAGAAGGGCACTATATTGTAATTAAGGGACAATCCAACAAGAACATCTAACAATTGTAGGTATTTATGCACTCAACATGGAAGTACCCAAATACATAAAACAATTAATAACATACATAAACATACTGGGGCAGTGCCTGGGTGGCTGTCAGTTAAATGGCTGACTCTTGCTTTTTGCTCAGGTCATGATCTCATCGAGCTCCATGCTGGGCATGGAGCTTTCTTGAGATTCATTCTCTCTTTCTCCTTCTACCCCTCCCCCCTCTAAAAAAGAAGAAAAGGTTTTAAAAAATAACATACATAAAAGTACTAATTGATAACAATACGATAATAGTAGGGGACTTTATCTGCACAGAACTGCCCCTATTTGAACAATCTGGCAGTTCCATAGAAAACACCACTCACGGGGCTTTTCTTTATTTGATCTGACACAGAGTTTGCTCACAACAGACTTCTCATCAGGTCATTTGTTAAGACAATTCAGTGGCAATTGTTTAATATTGCAGCTGCCTGAGGCATGGATAACAGCTGGAGCAAAACAGAAACTGACCAAAATAACTTAAAATGAAAACTAAATAATGAGATATTCACAATGGGTTTTGAAAAATTCTGATATAGTTTGAAAATCTAAAACTTAACATGCACATTCAGAGCTGTGTCTCTCTCACCTCTGGCTGACCTAGAGGCTCTACGGAAACAGAAAGTGAAGGCTAAGTCTGAGTTGTCTAATACCTTTAGAAGCATTGAAGGCATGCCCCCAACATATATACAAAGTCCCTTAGCAAAGACTCAGATATTTAATGATGAAAGGTATGGAAGAAAATCTGTCAAATTACTACCTGACCACTAAACTAACAACTATACTTTTAGAACCCACATGTAGCAATGAATACAGACATCACAGAACTAGTTCAATAGTCACTGAACAGAAAAAAAAAATGTAAAACAAAAATAGAGTAACAACAGAAGAACCTGGGAAGAAGAATCTTATTTCAATTTTTGCCACATTATATTATGAAAATGGCCAATTGTCACCCCCTCCATGGAACACACCAAGTTCTTCCTCCTGAAGAACTGAGGGCCAACTGACAGCTCCTAAACAGCAAAAAAGAGAAAGGCAAAAAAGAACAGCAAGAGAGACAGAGACATGGTAACAAAGGGAAACCTCACCCCCACGGTTGCAAACTGCAGTGTGGAGAGATAGTACTGAGGGTCTGGGAACAGATTCCTCTGTCTTTAGACACAGAAAAAAGCCACAGTTTAAAAGAGCAACTAGGATACATAACAGACAACACTAGAACTCCACTAAAAGGTGGAGAAGCCATGGGAACATTCTCTCACAGAGAGGGACTGGACAGCATTATGATGTTCATCCCCCTCCACCTTAAAAGCCCAGAAAAGTAGGGTCTGAATGCCATAGATGGCTTGCTTTCTCAGCAAGCCCCTCATGGGCAAGTCCATACCAGCTCTCATCATGATGGTGCACAGAAAAAATGTTGCAGTTCAAAAGGGCAAAGGAGCTGGAAGAATGCTTTCTGAGTTAGAGAAATTGAAGAAAAACATGGTTTACCCTCCTACTCCATCCTAAAAGCACAGACAGGAGTAGGGTCTGGTTGCCAAAGAAGGCTTCCTGCCTCAGTGTGCCCTTCACCCAAAAGCCCACACCAACCCTGGTCACAATGGGGCACAGAAAAAAAGCTATGGTTTAATAGAGCAACTGCTATACAAAAGAGCCAGGCTTAGAACTCTGCCAAACAGCAGAGGGAGCTGCTGGAACACTTTCAGAATTGGAGGAACTGACAGACATGATCTACCCTCCCCTCCCATCTTGAAAGTACAGACCAGTGAACAAGCACCCTAACCAGCCTGTTGCCCCAGTGAGCACTGAGCTTGTAGTCCACACCAGCTCCAGCTATCCCACCAAGGTAGACACAGGGCAATGCACACTGGGATAACTCTGGTTAGCACTCACTACAGCTGTAGCATGTGCACCAAGCAGACACAGGCACAAAGCACCCCAGAACTCACCAGGCCCGAGTCACTTTGGCTTCAGATGGCTTGCTAGGGCACCCCCAGTGCACAGTACTCCAGAACTGCCCAGCTGATATCTGCTTCAGATCCAGCTACCTTAGCAGTGTGCCCCCTGCACAGCGTCCAGGGAACCCCTGGCCCAAACATGCATCAATTACAGCCACCCCGCCAGAGCGCTACCTATGTACAATATCCTGCAACACTTCTGCCTGCCTTGGCCTTCACTCCAGATACCTGACCAGAGCATCTCCTGTGCTGAGAACCTTGCTTGAGACACTCTGGCTTGCATCTAATTCAGACTCAGCTGTCCCACCAGGTCGCCGTCAGTGTAATGAGCCCTGAGACAACCCAGCTTGCAACCGCTTTACCTTCAACTGTCCTTCCATGGTATATTTTACACGGAGAGTGCAGGGACAACACCACCAAAGCCCACTTTACCGTTAGCTGTCCTACCAGAGCAACCCTGTGTAGAGTGCCCTAGGACCTCCTGGCCCGCACCCTATTTTAGCTCTAGCCACCACTTCAGGGAACCCTCTATGCAGACAGTCTTGGAACACAGCAGATTACATAAGCTTCAGCTTCAGCTGTCTTTCCAAGATGCCTGGAGCACAGAGAGCCAACCTGCATACCACCTCAGCTGCAGCTATGCTGCCAGAGCACTCCAAGTGAGGAGCCCTCTGGGATCCCCCAACAAACACTCATTTCAGCTTTAGCTGTCCTGCCATGGTTCCCACTAAGTGGAAAGCCCTAGGAACTCCCAGTCCACACCATAGTGAGAGACAGCCACCCTGCCAGGGCAAACTCTGCATGGAAATCCATTGGACATGACAGATAACACCCACTTCAGGTATGTTGCCAAGGTGCCTTCTGTGTGTAGACCTTCGAGGCACCTGGCTTGCATCCACTTTAGCCTTAACTACCCTGCCAGGGTACATGCTACATGGAGAGCCCTAAGACTCACAACCCACACCAGCAAAATTTCCAGCCAGCCAGCAAAAGTTACTGAGCACACACTGTCTACATAGGGACAACCATACACAAGGCCACTCCTTCAAGTTTAGGGGAGGTAGCTGTTCTGTCTAATTCATTGAAACAAGCACAGAGTAAAGCAAAATGGGGAGACACAGGAATATGCTCCCCCAAAAACCAACAAGACAAAACAGAAAAAAAGAACTAAATGAAATAGAGATAAGAAATATGCCTGATAAAGAATTTAAAGTAATGGTTGTAAAGATGCTCACTCGGCTGAAGACAAGACTGGAAGAACTCAGTGAGACTTTAAAGAAAGAAAAAAATATTTTTAAAAACCAATCGGAGTTGAAGAATACAATAACTGAAATAAAAACACACTAGAAGAAATCAACAGCAGATTAGTGAATGCAGAAGAATGTATTAGTGATCTGGATGACAGTATAATGGAAAATACCCAAACTGAACAGAAAAAAAAGGAAAGAATTTCTAAAAAAAGAGGATAGGTTAAGAAATCCCTTGGATAACATCAAGTGAACAAGCATTTGCATTATAAGGGTCCCAGAAGAAGAAGACAGAGAAATGGCAAGAAAACTTTATGTAGAAATAATACCTAAAAACTTCCCTAACTTAGAGAAGGAAATAGACACCCAAATTCAAGCAGCACAGGGTTCCAAATAAGATGAACCCAAGGAGGTTCATACCATAACACATAATAATTAAAATGTTAAAGTTTAACTATAAAGAGAAAAATTTTAAGGTAGCAAGAAACTAAAAATTATATACAAGGGTAACACTGTAAGACTTATATATAAGCTTATTTTTCAGCAGAAACTTTGCAAGAAAGTTTTGAAAGGAAGAAAGGAGAGACATAATATATTCAAGGTACTGGAGGGGAAAAATAATGACCAAGAATACCCTACCCGGCAAGATTATTATTCAGATTTGAAGGAGAGATAAACAGTTTCCCAGACAAACAAAAGATAAAAGAGTTTATCAACACTAAAATAACCTTGCAAGAAATTTTAAAAGGATGATGTAAGTGGAAAATAAATGGCCATAAGCAGACATAGACATAAAAAATTATGAATAAAAAGATGTAAAATATAATACACACACACATAAAACATGGAAAGGAGAATAAAGAAAAAAACAATAGTTTTTTTCTTTTTTAGAATGTGTTTGAACTTAAATGGCCGTCGACAATATAAACGACTATATACTTAGCTATATAGCTATATAGCTATACTTAGCTATGTTATATATGAACCTCATGATAATCACAAACTCAAAATCTATGACAGATACACAAAAACTAAAGAGAAAAAAAGCCAAGCACAACAGTACAAAAACTCATCAGTTACAAAGAAAGAAAGCAAAAGAAAAGGACAGAACAGAACAGAGAACTACAAAAACAACCAGAAAACAAATAACAAAATGACATTAAATAAATACCTATCAATAATTACTTTAAATGTAAATTATTTTTACATAAATTACTTTAAATGTAAATGACCTAAAGGTTCCTATTAAAAGATATAAAATGAAGGAATAAATTTAAAAAAAAAGAAAGAAAGAAACAAGACCAAAATATGTGCTACTCAGAAGATACTCACCTCATACAGACTGAAACTGAAGGGATGGAAAAACATTTATCATGCAAATAGGAAAAACAAACAAAAAGTCACAGTAGCAATAATTGTATCACATGAAATAGACTTTAAAACAAAGCCTTTAACAAGAGACAAAGAAGGACATTATGTAATGATAAAGGAATCAGCCCCACAAGAAGATATAACAATTGTAAATATCTATTCACCCAACACTGGGGCACCTAAATACATAAAGCAAATATTAATAGATATTAACAGAAAAAATGATGGTAATAGAATAATAGTAAGGAATTGTAACACTCCACTTACATCAATGGATAGGTCATCCATGCAGAAAATCAATAAGGAAACAGTATCCTTGAATGACACATAAGACAGATAAACATAGCAGATTTGTACAGAACATTCCACCCAAAAACAGCAGAATATACATTATTTTCAAATGCACATGGAACATTCTCCAGAAAAGATGATAGGTTAGACCACAAAACAGGCATCAATATACTTAAGAAGACTGAAGTCATGCCATACATCTCTTATGACCACAATGCTATAAAACTAAAAATCATTCACAAGAAAAAAACACAAGTGCAGGATAAACATGATACAAAGCAACCATTGGTTCGATGAAGCAATCAAAGAAGGAATCAAAAAATACATGAAGGAAAATGAAAACACAAAGTTCCTAAATGTTTGAGACACAGCAAAAGCAGTACTAAGAGGGAAATATATAGTGGTGCAGACCTACTTCAAAAAAGAAGAAAAAGCTCAAATAAAAATCTAATCTTACAGGGGCACCTGGGTGGCTCAGTGGGTTAAAGCCTCTGCCTTCATGATCTCAGGTCATGATCTCAGGGTCCTGGGATCGAGCCCCGCATCGGGCTCTCTGCTCAGCGGGGAGCCTGCTTCCCCCTCTCTCTCTGCCTGCCTCTCTGCCTACTTGTGATCTCTCTCTCTGTCAAATAAATAAATAAAATCTTTTAAAAAAAAATCTAATCTTACATATAAAGGAACGAGAAAAAGAACAAATAAAACCCAAGGTGAACAGAATAAAGGAAATAATATAAGTCAGAGCAGAAATAAATACATAGATACTTTAAAAAATAGGAAAAAATCAATAAAACCCAGAGCTGGTTATTTGAAAAGATAATAAAATTGATAAACCCTTAGCCAGCTATTTCAAGAAAAGAAAGAGAGGACTCAAATAGACAAAATCAGAAATGAAGGAGAAAAAAACGACTGACACCACAGAAATACAAAAAATTATATGAGAATTCTATTAAAAATTACATGCCAACAAATTGGAAAACCTAGAAGAAATGTGTAAATTCCTAGAAACATATAATCTTCCAAAACTGAATTAAGAAGCAAATAGAAAACTTGCACAAAATGATTAGTAGAAAGAACGCAGAATCAGTAATCAAAAACTCCTGACAAACAAAAATCCAGACCAGAGAACTTCACAGGTAAATGCTGCCAAACATTTAAAGACTTAATACATTTTGAGTTTATGTATGAAATGGAATATTATGCCTCCATCAGAAAGGATGAATACCCAACTTTTGTATCAACATGGACGGGACTGGAAGAGATTATGCTGAGTGAAATAAGTCAAGCAGAGAGAGTCAACTATCATATGGTCTCACTTACATGTGGAGCATAAGGAAAAACATGGAGGACATTGGGAGAAGGAAAGGAAGGGTGAATTGGGGGAATTCGGAGGGGGAGATGAACCATGAGAGACTGTGGACTCTGAGCAACAAACTGAAGGTTTTGGAGGGGAAGGGGTGAGGGGTTGGGCGACCCTGGTGATGGGTATTTAGGAGGGCACGTATTGCATAGAGCACCTGGTGTGGTACATGAACAATGAATCTTGTAACACTGAAAAAATAAAAAGTATTTGGGGAAAAAATAAAAAAATAAAATAAAATAAAGACTTAATACATATTCTCACCAAACTATTCCAAAAAAGAAAAGAGGAAGGAAAGCTTCCAAACACATTCTATGATCAGCATTACCCTGATACCAAAACCAGACACAGACAGCACAAAAAAAGAAAACTAAAGACCAATATCTCCAATGAACACAGATGTAATATTCTCAACAAATTATTATAAAACCACATTGAAAAAACACATTAAAAGAATCATTCATCACAATCAAGTGAGATTTATTCCAGAAATACAAGGATGGTTCAATATTCACAAGTCAATAACCTGATATACTATATCAACAAAATAAGGAATAAAAATCATATGATTACCTCAATAGATGCAGAAAAAGCATTTGACAAAATTCAAAAATGATTCATGATAATAACAGTTAACAAGGTGGGTTTAGAGGCAATGTATCTCAAGATATAAAGACCATATTTAAAAAACCCAGAGCCAAAATCATATTCCATAGTAAAAAATGGAGAAATTTTCCTCTAAGATTAGTAGTAAGACAAGTATGTCCATTCCCGCCACTTTTACTCAACATATAACTGGTAGTCCTAGCCACGGCAGTCAGAAAGAGAAATAAGAAAAAGAAATAAGAGGCAACCTCTGTCCCCTGTTTTTATCTAATTATCTGTGTCTACTTCTGTGTTTTAGGAAAGACAGCTATGCCTCCTGCTCTTAAAAGTAATGGCTTTAAGAGGAAGAAGTCCTGCAGTGCACTGCATTGCAGTGTCCCCTGTTTCCCAGGACCTGGTGCTTCAGGGAGTGTCTCCTTTGTGTGCAGCTTGTACACTGCTGTTCAGTTCTGGCCACTTTTTCCTTCAGTCCGGTCATCTGCAGAGGTTCTTTTCACCTGTTGTGGGTATTGTTTTATCCCCTGTCAGCCTGAGTGTGTTTTAACAAGGTATGCACTGGTCTGTTTGTGAAATGAGACCTGCCAGTATCCCCTCTGGAACTGAGGTCCCACAAAATGTGTGGGTCAGGAGATGAGGTGTTGGTGGGTTTTGTGCTGGTCTTCTTGGGGATGGAATTTGTAGCACTGGGATTGAAGTAAGCGTGCCTGGGAAGAGTGAATCTGCCCAAGCTCAGGGAGGCAGATCTTGAGGTAAGCAAGTTATATAGTGAGTGTTGGCACCACACAGGTTGCTGCAGGTGCCTGTGTGGTTATGCTGGGGGGCAAGGGACGGAAATGGAGTCTGTCAGTTCCTTTTTTCATGGTGGGGTCTCCCCATGATCCCTACCTCATTGGGCCATGCTCCGAGATAAGTAAATAAGTCTCCCTCCCATCTGCCCCTGGTGTTTTTCAAACTACTGCTTCCATGCTGTGTCTCTGCTGACTGTCATGCTGTCTCTTTAAAGGCAGAGACTCCATTTCCTAATGCCCTCTGGGGTCTCCCAGAGCCAAGCCTCCTGATTTTTAAAATTCCAGGCTCTAAGTCTTGCTGGTTATAACAACTCACAAAATTTTATCCTTCTTGCTTTCAAAGCCAAGTATTATGGGGATTTATCTTCCCCATGAAGGCTTTCCATTGTAGTCTGTCTTTCACCTTTCTCTGAGCCACCAGCTCCCTCCCCACCATGGATGGCCATGATCTATTTCACTCCCAAGCTGCATCTCTATCCTTCCTATCCTCGTTGTTGTGGCCTCTTCTCTACTTTTAGTTGTGGAGTTTGTTCTGCCAGTCTTTGGGTCATTTTCTGGGTTACTTATGCTGATATGAGTGTTACCTAGTTGTATCCATGGGACAAGGCAAACTTAGGGTCCTTCTACTCAACCATCTTCCCAGCCTCGCTTTAATTTTAGTGTATTTTTATGGTAAAATTATTTGTTTATCTGAAATTCAAATTCAGCTAGGACTCTCTATTTTAGCTGGTAATCTTATGACCACTGCTTAATCTGTTGCTCTATTTGTACTGCAATGTAAGAGGAAATACATGGGTCTCTGGGAATCCCCACACTGGGACTCTTCCTCAGTCTTGAAGGTAAATAATTCCAAAGTGGTAAACTATGATTCAGCTTTCAGTTAGATTATTAAGCGCTGTTCAGTTCTGTCTCATGTAGCTAGGGCTCTCCTCAGAGAGTAACCCACCCCCCCAACACAGATTCTCATTATAAAGGAATTGGGAAATACAGATGGTATAAAGGTGTAAAGAGGAAAATAAAAGCCACCCAGAAAGGTCAACTCCTGAGAATCTTGGGAAGGTGGTGGAGTAGGAGGACCCTGAACTCACGCCGTCACACATTTTCAACTAGATATCATCCACATTCAAGTCAATAAACCACAGACTGGCAGAACTAACTCCGCACAACTAACTATGGAGTAGAAGCTGCATCTGAAAGGTTAGGAAATTCAGAAAGGTGGAGGAAGGCTGCCTGCAGGAGGGAGGGAACTGTGCACATGGAGAGGGCAAAGAAATGGGCCCTTGCAGCAGGGAGCTCACATGAAGAAGATACCCATAACATATGGCTTTAAAAACCAGAGGGGCTGATTTCCATGAGTTTGTAAGACCAGTGGGACTTGGAACCTGGAGCTTAAAAGCCAACTGACTCAGCACTGGGTGAGCTGGGAGGGCCAGTGGATAGCCGGGTCACTCCCCTTAAAGAGACAGCAGCCTGTGCAGAGAAGAAATATAGAAACGGTGTTATACACAATTAACGAATCATTGAACACCACATCAAAAACTAATGATGTACTCTATGTTGGCTAATTGAACATAATAAAAAAAGAAAAGAAAAAGAAACAGCAGTTTACACAATGCCAGGGACAAATGGGAGACAGATCTGTTCGTACTGATTTTGGAGTGTGTTGCGGGCTTCTCTGGGAATGAGAGAGTTGACAGGTGCCATTTTCCTCCCCCACCCCCAGCATAAACATAGAACCACCTGCGTGAGGCAGCACTGCAAAGACACTTGCTACCTAACATGCTAGCAGTGCACCATGCCCATGATTTCTCCTGAGGACTTGCCCACTCTAAGCCAGCTAGCCTCAGCCCTGGGTTTAGGGCAAATTTTGTTAAAGCCATGCAGGTGCACCACCCAGCTGCTAGTTGTACCGCTGCCACTGCATATCATACACATCCCCCACACCATGCCCAGCCATGTGCCCCTAGCCACCATTACATGCTGCACCTGGCAACATGACTCCAGCCACCTTCACATACCACACCAAGCCATGTGCCACCAGCTACCCGGGCATACAGACCCCACCTACTCCAGTCCTTCAGGGGATCAGGCAAAAGACTAGTAGTCTGGTGCAAACTTTGCTAACATCACTGCCCAGTGCCCATGTTCCCTGGTGGGCATGCTCCCTCAGAGCTGGCCTGCCCAAGGCTCACAAATACCTCAGAGAGCAGGCATAGCCTACAACAGGCAGAAAGTGCAAATGACTGCACTGAAAGGAATTGACTCAGACACAACAGCAGGACATAAGCAACACACATAGGACACTCTCCTGCAATGTCAGATTCTGGTGAACATGAGACACTGTACTGCGGGGCACTCCAGGACCTATTCTTCATAAAGTCATGACTTTCAAGAGCTGAAGACACAGCTGACATTCTTAACACACAGAAACAGACACAGAGAGGCAGACAAATGAGGAGACAGAGAAATTTACCCTAAATGAAAGAAAAGGACAAGGCCACAGCCGGAGATCTAAGCAAAACAGATATAAATAACATGCCTGATAGAGGATTTAAAGGAATGATCATAAGGATACTCACTGGCTGTGAAAAAAAATGTGGAAGACATGAATGATACCTTTAACACAGAGATAAGGAATAACAGCAGAGATAAAGGACACGGTAAAAGAAATGAGACACATGCTTGATGGAATGAACAGCAGGATGGAACAAACAGAAGAATGGATTAGTGACCTAAAAGACTGAGTAGTAGAAAGCAACCAAGCTGAACAAAAAAGAGACAAAAGTATTACTCAAAATGAGAATAGACTTCAGGAATGCAGTGATTCCATCAAACATAATTTTGTGTGTGTGTGTATATATATATATAAAATAGAGGTCCCAGAAGAAGAAGAGAAAGAAAAGGTGGCAGAAAATTTATTTGAAAAAATAATAGCTGAAAACTTCCCTAATCTGGGGAAGGAAATAGATATCCAGATCCAGGAGGCAGAGAAACCTAAAAAAAGTCAACAAAAGCAGACTCACACCAAGACATACTGTAAATAAATCTGTAAACTGTAGTGATAAAGAAAATATTTTAAAAGCAACAAGACAGAAGAAGCCATTAACTTTACAAGGGAAAACCCATAAGGTTAACTGGATATTTTTCCCTTTTTTCCCCCTTTTTTCCCAAGTTTGTATTTAAATTCCAGTTAGTTAACACATAGTGCAATATTCGTTTCAGGAGTAGAATTTAGAGATTCATCACCTACATATAACACCCAGTGCTCATCACTAGTGCCCTCCTTAATACCCATCACCCATTTAACCAATCCTCCTGCCCACCTCTCCTCCAGCAGTCCTTAATTTGTTCTCCATAGTTAAGAGTTTGTTTTATGGTTTGCCTCTCTCTTATTTTTTTCCCTATGTTCATCTGTTTTGTTTCTTAAATTCCACAATTTGGCTGTTGTTGATAATGCTGATATAAACATTGGGGTGCATGTTTCCTTTTAATTACTATTTTTGTATCCTTTAGGCAAATACCTAATGGTGCAATTGTTGTATCATAGGATAGTTCTATTTTTAACTTTCTGAGGAACCTCCATGCTGTCTTCCACAGTGGCTACACCAGTTTGCATTCCCACCAACAGTGTAAGAGGGTTCTCCTTTCTCCACATCCTTGCCAACATCTGTTGTTTCCTGTGTTGTTAATTTTAGCCATTATGACAGGGGTGAGGTGATACCTCATTGAAGTTTTGATTTGTATTTCTCTGATGATGTGTGATGTCGAGCATTTTTTATGTGTCTGTTAGCCATCTGTATGTCTTCTTTGGAAAAATGTCTGTTCATGTCTTCTGCCCATTTCTTAACTGGATTATTTGTTTTTTGGGTGTTGACTTTCATAAGTTCTTTGAAAATTTAATTATACCATGTCTTGGTGTAGCCCTATTTGGGTTCAACCTATTTGGTATCTTTTGGGCCTAAAAGATGTAGATGTTCATTTCTCTTCCCAAGTTTGGGAAGTTTTCAGCCAATATTGCTTTAAATTTTCTTTCTGTCCCTTTCTCTTTCTCTTTTCCTTTGGAATTCCAATAATCTGAATATTGTTTCTTTTTATTGTGTCCTATAATTCTCATAGACTTTCTTCACTCTTTTTCATACTTTTTTCTTTTTGCTCCTCTCACGAGATAATTTCTAATGTCCTATCCTTTAGCTCACTGATTTTTGTTTTCTGCATTGTCAAGTCTGTTTTTGAAACTGTCTATTGAATTCTTCAGTGACCTTATCATATTTTCCAATTCTAGGATTTCTGTTACTTTTTAAAAATGAAAAAAAAATGTTTTCTATTCCTTTGTTGAACTTCTCAGTTTGTTCACTTATTGTTTCACTAATTTCATTTAGTTACTTGTGTGTGTGTCTTGGTAGTTCACTAAAGTTCTTCAAGAGGATTGTTCTGAATTCCTTGTCAGACAGTTTATCACCATTTCTTTAGGATCAGTTTTTAAAGCTTTATTGGTTTCCTTTGATGGTGTCATATTTATTTGTTTTTTTATGATCCTTAATTCTTTACATTGGTATCTGTGCACCTGATTAACCAGGTTCCATTTCCAGACTTTACAGGTTTGCTTTCACAGAAACATATCTTCACCAGTCAGCTCAGTTTGGGTTTTTGGCCATGTATGTTTGTAAAGTCCTTGGGCAGATGGTGACTGCTATTATGGTCATTACATGGTGAGACAACTGCTGAACGTTGAGGATGTGGGGGTGGACTATTGGCTGAGAACACTTGGAAAGCCTGCTAGTTTAGTTCCCTAACTGGGTGAGCTTTAGGATGAACTCTACAGTTACCTCAATTCTCTGGTCAGGCTTATTAGTTGTTCAGGATAGGGTACTATATTCAGTAGTAGCAGGAGGTTATGTATTAGCTTCCTTGACCTGCCAAGGCAGCAGGACTCAAGGCCCATGTAGGTTGTTGTTTGGAGGCACAAATCTGGCATCGGTGTGTGCTGTATTTCCTGGTCATGTTAGGCCACTGGTTTTGCTCTGCAGATTGGGAAAGCCATAAACTATGCTCTCTGACCAAGTGCCACTGTAATCAGGGCTGTTGAATGAGCTACACTGCTTATAATTGGGAAGTCTGTGCTTACAAATCATTATCACTCAAAGTGCCTAGTTTACATTAGGATTCAGTCTTGGTATACAAATGTATGACAGTTTCCCACCATTATAGTAGCATACAAAATAGTTTCACTGTTGTAAAAATCTTTCGTACTTGACTTAATTACCCATCTCCTCCATAACTGTTGGCAACCTCAGATTTTTTTACTGTCTCCATAGTTTTGCCTTTTTCAATTTTCAATTGCCTTTGCCAATATTATATAGTCAGAAAGATATAATATGTAGTCCTTCAGATTGGGCTTTTCACTGATTAATATGCATTTCATTACATCCATGTCTTTTCATGGCTTGATAGCTTGTTTCTTTTTATTGCTGAAAAATACTCCATTTTCTGGATGTACCACAATTTTATTTATCCATTCACTTACTGAAAGACATTTTGGTTATTTTTACATTTTAAAAATTATGAATAAAGCTACTGTAAACATTCCTGTACAGGTTCTTGTGTGCACATACGTTTTCAACTTATTTGAGTAAGTACCAAGGAACACAACTGGATTTTATGGTATGAGTATGTTTAGTTTTGTAAGATATTGCTACTATATTCCAACTTGGTTGTATTATTTTGCATTTGCACCAGCAAAGAATGAAAGTTCCTTTTTATCCGTATCTTTGCCAGAATTTGCTTTTGTCAGTGTTCTGACTTTTAATCATTTTAATAGTTGTGTAGTAGTGTTTTATTATTGTTTTAATATGCAATTCCTTAATGACATATGATGTCATATGGTTATTTTTCATATGTGTATCTTCTTTTTTAGCATTAAATATATAATTGATAATGAAGTATAATTTATATAAAAATATTGCACAATTTAATGTATACATCTTGCTGAGCTTGGGAATATGCATATACCCATGTTACCATTACCATATCCAAGGTAATAAACAAAACCATCAACAGGTGGATTTATTGATATTTGTGGGAAATGTTATAGTTTGTGCCTCAAATACTGGTCTCATGTTTATAGCTCATGACCAAAAACAAAAAGTGGCAACACTGAGCACTAGTTATTTTTACCAGTGCATTCCCTCCACCAACTTTCTACAAATTGAAACATCTTTATATCAAAGATAATATGCTTCAATTTAATTCCATTTTTCTATGTAATTTATAAACTCTCGAACTTAGCTATGTCCATATTTCTTTGTGGCATCCAATCATTCTTCCTTGTTTTAACTGTCACCAGAAATATTTTCTTCTGGGCTCATATTTATTATTGCTTCAAAGCATTTCACTTCCCCCAGGACAGTGAACCAGAACAAGATCACATGGAAATATCTGCCACAAATGTAATCATGTAAAGAAATAAAGGAGAAGCAGCTTTCAAATAGGTCCAATTGCTCAGATGATACACACAACATTTAATTTGGCCACCAGAATTTCTGTTATATATATTTTTAACAGAGAGAATTCATTACCTCCTAAATCTTACACAAATGCAATATACAATGCTTGATGTCTTTTTGTAAAATAAATCTAGAGGAAGGATATTTTAACATTTAGGTTGAATGAAGGAGACTATTGGTTGGCTTTCTTTTTCTAGGATCTCTTTCATCAGCACTAAAACTAGAACCATAAGTGCCTGACACAGCAGATAGTCAATAAATATATGATAAATAAATGTCTTGGTTACATGTCTTGGTTGGTCTTTCCTATCCATTTAGTACTCCAATTTCCTAACCTAAGGTTCAATATAAACTGAGCCATGAATTCATGATGACCCATCTCTCCATCTAAGGAGAAGGGACCTAAAAAACCTATTCATTCTGAGACTAGGGATCAAAGTAATTTTTCCTTAAAAGATTATATTTTAAAAATTGTAAGGAGGGGGACGCCTGGGTGGCTCAGTCGGTTAAGCCACTGCCTTCGGCTCAGGTCATGATCCTAGGGTCCCGGGATCGAGTCCCACATCGGGCTCCTTGCTGAGAGCTTCTCTCAGGGAGAAGAAGCTTCTCTCAGGGAGAGAGCTTCTCCCTCTGCCTGCTCTGCCTGCTGCTCCCCCTGCTTGTGCTCTCTCTCTCTCTCTGACAAATAAATAAATAAAATCTTTAAAAAAAATTGTAAGGAGGGCAGCATGTTATCTAATGCTTGAATTGGTAGTGATAGAAATTCAAGTTTAGGGTGCAGTCTTTTTTCAATTTTTTCGTATCTTAACACATAAGAGAAAAATACAAATAGTCATGTGGAAACTCATAGAAGGAAGGTTGCTTATTGCTTTTGGTTTGTTAATAGTCAGAGAATAGCTAGTTTAAAGAAGCCTTTATGGGAGAATTAGATCAGGACTATAATGGATAGATAAGTCTTCACCATGTAGAAATGAAAGGGATGATATAAAAATTAAAATAGAGTGAGAAAAGGCACAAGAGCTGAAAGGCTTATTTGGGTTCCAAAGAACAGCAAGTACCTCAATTTGGATACAATAAAAAAGAAAGGGTAGTAGAGGAAGGTAAGGGTGGCAGGTACACTGGAATAAGAGCAAGATCATGAAGAGCCCTAAAGGCCTGGCTAAGGAATCCAAATTCCATTCAGTAAGGAACTAGAAAGAGAGGCATTGAGAATTTTTGAATCAGAGAATATTATGATCAGAGGGGTTTTAGTTAGATTAATCTAACCGAACTTCTCAAGATCCCAACCTCTTTGCTGAATAAAGTTTTGTTAAGAGGTGTAATGTAAAGCTTCGCTACCTGAATTTTCACTCAGATTATTTTTAGCTCAGGATTTCCTGGCAAGTCGAAAAGTCCAAAGGCGAGGTTTTCTTCTATTGGTAGCAGGTGTTTTTTGAGAGAGAGAGAAAGAGTAGGTTTTTAATTTTTAAAAGATTTTTATTTATTCATTTGAGAGAGAGAGGTAACATGAGTGGGATGAGGGGTAGAGGGAGAAGCAGACTCCCCACTGAGCAGAGATCCCAATCTGGGGCTCAATCCCAGGACTCCAGGAATATGTCCTGAGCCAAAGGCAGACACTTAACTGACTAAGCAACCCAGGTCCCCCAAAAGGGTAGGTTTAACTTACACAGAAGTCTATTTAGGCCTGAAATAGCTAGATAATAACCCCTACTCCTCTGTGTTACTCAGACCATGAAAGCTTAAGGAAGGATAACTTATCTATAAGTAAAAATAGAGTAGTAGACAATTAAGAACATTGCTTTGGGAATGCAATAGACCTGCACTAATCAAAACCATGGTCTGAGAAGAAGCAATATCAACATCACTTGGGAAATTTTTAGAAATGCAAAATGTAAGGCTCTACTTTATATCTACTGACTCATAATTTGAATTTTTAAAAGACCATAAAGTGATGACATTATATACATAAAACACAGAGTAAAAATTTAGTGCTTTTAGAATGTGCTCAAATTTAAGTGACCATCAGCATCAACTTAATACACACTGCTCTATGCATAAGATGTTATATATGAAACTAATATTAACTACAAATAAAAAACCTTTAATAGATATACAAAAAATAAAGAGAAGGTAATCCAAGAATGTCATTAAAGAAAAGAAGAAAGAGAAGAAGAAAGGAACAGAGAAAAACTATAAAGAAAAAATTAAAACAAATAACAAAATGGAAATAAGTACATACCTATCAATAATTACTTTGAATGTAAATGGACTAAAAGCAGCAATCAAAACACATAGGGTGACTGAATGGATTAAAAACAAGATCCACCTGTATGCTGCCTGCAAGAGACACACTTCAATATGAAAGACATATGCCAATTGAAAATGAAGGAATGGAAAAATATTTACCATGCAAATAGAAGTGAAAGAAAAATGAGGCAGCAATACTTATATAAGAGAAAGAAGACTATGAAACAAAGGCTATAGCAAGAGACAAAGAAAAACACTACATACTGATAAGGTGAACAATCCAAAAAGAAGATATGACAATAGTAAATATTTATGCACCCAACATGGGAACACCTAAACACATAAAGCAACTATTAACAGACATAAAAGAAGAAAGTGACAGTAATTCAATAATAGCAGAGGACTTTAACACCACTTACATCAATGGATAGATCAATGAGGCAAAAAATCAACAAAGAAACAGGGCTTTAATGACACATTGGACCAGATGGACCTAATAGATATATTTAGAACATTCCATCCCCAAACATCAAAATACACATTCAAGTGTACATGAGACATTCTCCAGAATGGATCACAAGATAGGCTATAAAAAAAGTCATGAAAAATTCAAAAGATTGAAATCATATCATGTATCTATTCTGACCATGATGGTATGAAATTAGAAGCCAATCACAAGAAAAAATCTGGAAAGAACACAGATACAGAAGCTAAATAACATGCTACTACACACTGAATTGGTCAACAAGGAAATCAAAAAAGAAATACAAATATACATGTAGACAAATAAACAAAAACAGAATGGTCCAAAATGTTTGGGATGCAACAAAACATGTTCTAAGAGGGAATACTATAATACAGACCTAATTCAAGAGGCAAAAACAAAAGCAACTAATGAATCATTGAAGACTACATAAAAAATTATTGGTGTACAATATGTTGGCTTATCGAACTTAATAAAAAAAAATAGAGTTACACTATGACCCAGCAATTGCACTACTTGGTATTTACCCCAAAGATACAGATGTAGTGAGAAGAAGGGGCACTTGCACCCCAATGTTCATAGCAGCAATGTCTACAATAGCCAAACTGTGGAAAGAGCTGAGATGCCCTTCAACAGATGAAGAGATAAAGATGTGGTTCACATACACAACGCAAGATTACTCAGCCATCAGAAAGGATGAATACCCATATTTTGCATCAACATGGATGGGATTGTAGGAGATCATGCTAAGTGAAATAAGTCAAGTAGAGAAAGTCAATTTTCTTATGTTTTCACTTATTTGTGGAACAAAAAGAATAGCATGGAGGACGTTAGGAGAGGGAAGGGAAAAATGAAGGGGGGTATCAGAGTGGGAGATGAACCATGAGAGACTATGGACTCTGAGAAACAAACTGAGGGTTTTAGAAGGGAGGGGGGTGGGTGGATTGGTTAGCCCGGTGATGGGTATTAATGAGGGCACATATTGCATGGACCACTGGGTGTTATATGCAAACAATGAATCATGTAACACTACATCAAAAACTAATGTACTGTATGGTGACTAACATAACATAATAAAAAAATAAAAATAAAAGGATACTTTAAAACAAAAAAACAAAAACAAAACCTCAAATAAATAATCTAACCTTACACCTGAATGTGCTAGAAAAAGAACAACAACGAAAACAACAAAAAATGCCCAATGGCAGAAGGAGGAAAGGAATAATAAAAATTAGAGTAGAAATAAATGAAATAGTGACTTTAAAAATGGAGCAGATAAATGAAAACAGGAGCTGTCTCTTTGAAAAGATCAACAAAATTAATAAAATTTTATCCAGATTCATCAAAAAAAGAGAGCACTCAAATGAATAAAATCAGAAATGAAAGAGGAGAAACAACAGAGATATAAAAATAATAATAGAATATGATGAAAAATCATATGCCTACAAATTGGACAAACTAGAAGAATTGAATAAATTCCTAGAAATATATAACTTTCCAAAATTAAATTAGGAAGAAATAGAAAACTGAACAAACTGATTATGAGCAATGAAATTGATTCAGTAGTCAAAAACTACCCAACAAACAAAAGTCCAGAACCAGATGTCTTCACAGTTGAGTTCTACCAAACATATAAAGGAGAGTTAATTCTTCTCACACTATTCCAAAAATAGAAAAAGAAGGAAAACTTCCAAATTCATTCTGAGGCCAGCATTACTCTGATATAAAAGCCAGAAAAAGACACTCAAAAAAGAAAACTAGAGGTCAATATCACTGATGAACACAAATACAACAATCCTCAAAAAATACTAGCAAACTGAAAACAATGTATAAAAAAAATCATTCACCACAATCAAGTGGGATTTATTCCAGGGATGCATGTGTGGTTCAGTATTCACAAATCAATCAATCATCATATTAACATGAGAAAAGATGAAAAACATATGATTATCTCAATAGACACAGAAAAAGCATCTGATAATCTACAATATTCATTTATGATAAAAACTCTCAACAAAATAGGTTTAGAGGAAACACACCTCAACATAAGAAATTCCATATATGAAAAACTCACAACTAACATATTTAATGCTGAAAAACTTAGAGCTTTTACTCTAGGAACAGACAAATGTGTCCACACTTAATACTTTTATTCAATATAGGGCTAGGAGTCCTAGCCACAGCAATCAAACAAGAAGAAGAAATAAAAGGTATCCAAATTGGTAAGAAAGAAGTAAAACTTCCAGTATTTGCAGATGACATAACAATATATATAAAAAACCCTAAAGATGCCAATAAAAAATCTACTAACAGTGATAAATTAATTCAATAAAGTCACAGGATACAAAACTAATATATAGAAATCTGTTGCATTTCTATACATTAATAATAAAGCAGAGGAAAAGGTATTAAGAAAACTATTCCATATATAATTGCACCATAAGAATAAAATACCTAGGAATAAACATAACCTAGAAGGTGAAAGACAACTATGAAACCTATAAAACACTGATGCAAGAAATTGAAGGTTACACAAAGAAATGGAAAGTTATTCCACACACATGGATTGGAAAAACAAACACTGTTAAGACGTCTATACTACACAAAGCGATCTATAGATTTAGTGCAACTTCTATGAAAATACCAACAACATTTTTCACAGAACTAGAAAAAATAATTCTAAAATTTGTACAAAACTGCAAAAGAGGCATGCCTGGGAGGCTCATTCGGTTAAACATCTGCCTTCAGTTCAGATCATGATCCCAGGTTCCTGAGACTGAGTCCCACACCGGGCTCCTTGCTCAGCAGGGAGCCTGCTTCTCTTTCTGCCTGCTGCTCCCCTTGCTTGCACTCTCTCTCTCTCTCTCTCTCTCTCTCTCCCCCTGACAAATAAATAAATAAATAAAATAAGAAAGAAAGAAAGAAAGAAAGAAAGAAAGAAAGAAAGAAAGAAAAGAAAGGAAAGAAAGAAAGAAAGAAAGAAAGAAAGAAAGAAAGAAAGAAAGAAAAAAGAAACTGCAAAAGACCTAAATAGACAAGGCGATCTTGCAAAAAGAGCAAAGCTGGAAGCATCACAATCCCAGATTTTAAGATATCCTAAAGGCAGTAGTAATCAAAACAGTATGGCACTGGCACAAAAATAGACACGTAGATCAATGGAACAGAACCAAGAGCCCAGAAACAAACCCAAAATTATATGGTCAATTAATCAATGACAAAGTAAGCAGGAATATGCAATAGGAAAGACAGTTTTTTCAGCAAGTAGTGTTGGGAAAACTGGACAGATATATGCAAAAGAATGAAACTAGACCACATTCTTACACCATACACAAAAGTAAACTCGAAATGGATTAAAGAGTAAATATGGGAACTAAAAACAAGACTCCTAGAAAAAGACACAGGCAGTAATTTCTTTGACATAGGTTGTACAAATATTTTTCTAGATATGTTCCTGAGGCAAGGGAAACAAAAGCAAAACAAAACCAAACAAAACAAAAGCAAAAATACACTATTAGACTACATCAAAATAAAGTTTTGCACAGTGAAGAAACTCATCAACAAAATAGGAAGTCAACCTAATGAATGGGAGAAGTTATTTGCAACTTATGTACCCAATAAGTTAATATTCACGATATAGAAAGAACATATACAACTCAACACCAGAACAACAGTATTAAAAATGGGCAGAGAAACTGAATAGACATTTTTACAAAGAAGACATACAAATGGCCTACAGACACAAGAAAAATTGTTCAACATCACTAATCATCAGGGAAATGCAAATCAAAACCACAGTGAATATCATTTTACACCTGTCAGTATGGCTAAAATAAAAAGCACAAGAAATAAGAAGTGTTGGTAAGGATGTGGAGAAAAAGGAACCCTTGCACACTGTTGGGGGTAATGCAAGCTAGTGTAGCACTGTGGAAAAGTATGAAGCTTCCTCAAAAAATTAAAAATAGAGGAGACAGGAAGATTGTAGCAGAGTAGAAGGACCCTAGACTCACCTCATCCCAAGAATAAAGCTAGATAACAATCCAAACATCCTAAGTACCCTTCAGAAATCAACAAGAGGACTGACACAACAAACTCCACAACTAAAAGGAGAGAAGGTGCCATGTCAAAGAAGGTAGGAAGTGTGGAGTTAAGGTTTAGGAGAGAAACTGTATCCTGACAGCTGTGGAGGGGAGGGAGTAGTGGTAGCTGAGAAGGAGAGAGAGAGAGAGAGAGAGAGAGGAGCACACAGGGAAATGCATAAGGAGAGTGTATCCCCATAGCCACTCGTTTGGGAAATGAGAGGGGCAGAATTTCATGAGTTCTTACAAAAAGTGGAGCTTAAAGCCTGAGATTTTAAAGGGCAGCAGGCTTGACTGAGATAGAGCCTGGAGGGCACTGTGTTGCTCTTGGAAAGAAGGCAGGCAAACAATCCGTGGGCATACAGTGTGGAAACAACAATCTGAAGGGTGCCTGGGGCAGACAGTATGGAGATTATTCGCTTTTCTTGGAGCATGTTCCATAAAGGCAGCACTGATGGAGATACCTCTCCAGGATCAAAAGAGTTGGCCAGAGACATTTCCCTCCCTTGCCCCTTAGCACAAACAGAGATGCTTGCATGAAGTAGCTCAGCCATGACACTGGCTGCCTAAATTGCTTACACCAAACCCCATGCCCCTGGACTCTGTCAGGACTGCCGTTCTCAGTCAAGTTTGTCTCAATCCCAGCACAGTGGGCCCTTCCCCCTGGAAGATCAGCACAAACCCCTAACACACCACACCTCCCAACCAAAGAGTTTTTCAAGGCTTCAGTTTCAGTGAAGGTAGTGACAGGTCTCATTTCACAGGGAGAAAAACACACTTAGTCAAAATGCACCACATTGAGGCCAGAGAACAAACAATGCTCACAGCAGGTAAGGAGAGCCTCTGCAGATGACTGACCTGAAGGACAGAGCAGCCAGAACACAACACATAGAACACACTGGAGGAACTTCCTATAGCACCGGGCCCTGGGCACTACATGACCTCTTTATCATAAGGTCAATACTTTCAGGAGCAAGAGACAAAACTGGCTTTTCTAATACAGAGAAGAAAGCAAAGACTTAGACAAAATGAGAAATCAGAGGAATTTATCCCAAAAAAAAGAATGAGATAAGGTCATGGTCAGAGATCTAAGCAAAACAAATATAAACTGCATGTCTGATGGAGAATTTAAATCAACAATCATAAGTATACTTACTGGGCTTGAGGAAAGAATGGAAGACATCAGTAAGACCTTTACCGTAGAGATAAAGAATTTAAAAAGAATCAATCAGACATGAAAAGTGCAATAAATGAGATTAAAAACACATGTGATACAATGAGTAACTGGCGGGAAGAAGGAGAGGAATGAATTAATGACCTAGAAGACCAAGTATTGGAAATCAATGAAGCTGAACAAAAGAGAGAAAGAACGATTAAACAACACAATAATAGACTTGGGGGATTCAGTGACTCCATCAGACATAACAACATTTGCATTATAGGAGTCCTAGAAGAAGAGAGAGAAAAGGAAAGAAAAAGTATGAGAAGAAAGAATAGCCAAAAACTTCCCTAATCTGGGGAAGGAAACATACATCCAGATCCAGGAGAAACAGAGAACTCCCATCAAAATCAACAAAAGTAGATCCACACCAAGACAAACTATAATTAAATTGCCAAAATATAGTGATAAAGAAAAAATTTAAAAGCAGCAAGATAAAAGAAGTCTTTAACTTACAAGGAAAGACCCATAAGGCCAGCTGGAGATTTCTCAAAAGAAACATGGCAAGCCAGAAGGGAGTGGCATATATATTCAATGTGCTGAATGGGAAAGATCTTCAGCCAAGAATCTTCTATCCAGCAAGGTTACCATTCAGGATGGAAGGAGAGATAAAGAGTTTCTCAGACAAATAAAACTCTTCAGGAAATATTAAAGGGGATTCTTTGAGTGAAAAAGAGAGCAAAAGTGACAGAATAAAGGCAGGAAAAACAAAAGCAGTAAAAATGAATATTTCTGTAAAAAGTCAAGGAATTCATGAAAAAAGGATATGAAACATATTAACATATACATAAAACATGGAGAGGAGAGGAGAAAAAATGGATTCAAACTTAAACCATCAAGTTAATATATACTGTTATTTGCAGAAGAGATTATATACAAATTTAATGGTAACCACATATCAAAAGACACTAATAAACATGCAAAGAATAAAGAGATAAATCCAAATATATCACTAAAGAAAATCAGCAAACTATAAGAGAGAAAGACAAGAATGGATTAGAAAAAATCTTCAGAAACAACCACAAAACAAATACTAAAATGACAATCTATACTATCTATCCATAATTACTTTGAATGTAAATGTCACTGCAATCAAAAGACAGAGATAGTTTCAGCGTGGAGAAAAAAACTAAAACCATCTCTATGCTGTCTACAAGAGAATTATTTTAGACCTAAAGACATCTGCAGATTGAAGTGAGGGAAAGGAAAGACATCTATCATACAAATGAATGTCAAAAGAAAGCTGAAGTAGCAATACTTACATCCAACAAAATAGATTTTAAAACAAAGATCGTAACAAGAGACAAAGAAGGACACTATGTAGTAACAAAAGGGACACTCCAACAAGAAGATATAACAACTGTAAATATTTAGGACGCAATGTGAGAGCACTGAAATATATGAAACAGTTAATAACAAATATAAAGATCTAATTGATAAAACAATAATAGGGGACTTTAACACCCCACTTACAACAATGGGCAAATCATCTAAACAGAAAATCAACAAGGAAACAATGGCTTTGCATGACACACTGTACCAGATGAACTTAAGAAATATAACCAGAGCATTCCATCCTAAAACAGCAGAATACACATTCTTC
Organism: Potos flavus; assembly: GCA_028534135.1. Classification (NCBI taxonomy): domain Eukaryota; kingdom Metazoa; phylum Chordata; class Mammalia; order Carnivora; family Procyonidae; genus Potos; species Potos flavus. The sequence continues at coordinate 51,433,032 of CM052901.1, forward strand.
TCAAGTGCACATGGAACATTCTCCAGAACACACCACATATTAGCCCACAAAACAAGCCTCAATAATTCAAAAATATAGAACTCATACCATGCATCATTTTTTTTAAAGATTTATATATTTGAGAGAGAGAGCAAGACCACGAGTGAGAGGAGGGGCAGAGAGAGAGAATCTTCAAGCAGACTCTCTACTGAGTTTGGAGCCCAGTGCAGAGTTTGAGCTCACGATCCATGAGATCATGACCTGAACCAAAACCAAGAGTCAGACGCTTAACTGACTGAACCACCCAGTTGCCCCCCATGCATCATTTCTGACCACAATGATATGAAACAAGAAGTCAACCACAAGAAAAAATATGGAAAGGCCAAAATACTTGGAGGCTAAATAATATACTACTAAACAACGAAGGAGTCAAGCAGGAAATAAAAAAAGAAATAGAAAAGCACATGAAAACAAATGAAAATGAAAACACAAGGGTCCACAACCTTTGGGATGTAGCAAAAGTGGTTTTAAGAGGGAAGTTGATAGCAATACAGGCCAACTACCTCAAGAAGAAAGAAAAATCTCAAATAAACAATCTAACCTTACACCTAAAGGAGCTAAAAAAAAGAACATCAAACAAAATGTTAAAAACAAGAAGAACGAAGGAAATAATAAAGATTGGAGCAGAAATAAATGATATAGAAACGTAAAAGCAATAAAACCAGGAGCTGTTTTCTTGGAAAAAATCAATAAAATTGATCAACCTCTAGCCAGAATTATCAAGAAAAAAAGAGAAAGGACTCAAATAAATAAAGTCACAAATGAGAGAGGAGAAAAAAACACCACCACAGAAATACAAACAGCTATAAGAGAGTATTACGTAAAACTATATGCCAACAAATTGGAAAACCTGAAAGAAATGGATAAATTCCTAGAAACATATACACTACCAAAATTGAAACAGGAAGAAATACAAAATTTAAATCAACTGATAATCAGAGAAGGAACTGAATCAGTAACCCAAAAACTCAGAACAAACAAAAATTTAGGACCAGATGACTTCACAAGGAAATTCTACCAAACGTTTAAAGAAGAGGTAATACTTATTCTTCTCAAACTATTCAAAAAAAAAAAAAAATAGAAAGGAAAGAAAGCTGCCAAACTCATGCTATGAGGCTAGCATTTCCTTGGGGGGAAAAAAGGCACCACAAAAAAAGAGAACTACAGGCCAATACCCCTGAGGATCATAGATGGACAAATCCTCAACAAAATATTAGCAAATGGAATTCAACTATACATTTAAATAACCATTAGCCATGATCAAGTGGGATTTATTCCTGGGTTGCAAGAATAGTTCAATATTTGCAAATCAATCAGTGTGATACATCACATCAACAAGGAAAAGAATAAAAACTATATGATCATTTCAATAGATGCAGAAAAAGCATTTGATAAAGTACAACATCCATTCATGATAAAAACCCTCATCAAAGTAGGTTTAGAAGGAACATACCTCAACATAATAAATGCTATATATGAAAAACCTACAGTTAACATCATCCCTAATGAGGAAATACTGAGAGCTATTCCCCTAAGATCAGGAACAAGACAGAGATGTCTACTCTCATGGCTTTTATTCAACATAATACTAGAAGTAGCACAGCAATCAGACAACAAAAAGGGAAAAAAAGGTATCCATATCAGTAAGGAAGAAGTAAAATTTTCATTCTCTATAGATGACATATATAGAAAACACAAAAGACTCCACCAAAAAAATGTTAGAACTGGTAAACTAATTCAGTAAAGTTACAGAATGCAAAATCAATGTACAGAAATCTTGCATTTCTATACAACCAATAATGAAGCTGCAAAAAGAGAAATTAATAAAAACAATACCATCTACAATTTTACCAAAAGTAATATGATCCCTAGGAAAAAGCCTAACCAAAGAGGCGAAGGATGTATATACTGAAAAATATAAAACACTGGTGAAAGAAGCTGAAGATGACAAAGAAATGGAAAGACATTCCATGCTCATGGATTGGAAGAAAAAAATATGGTTAACAGGTCTATACTATCCAAAATAACCTGCATGTTTAATGCAATCCTTATCAAAACACCAAAAACATTTTTCACAGAACTAGAACAATTTTTAAATGTGTATGGAACTCCAAAAGATCCCAAATAGCCAAAACAATCTAAAAAAAGAACAAAACTGGAAGTATCACAATCCCAGATTTGAAGATAAACTACAAAGCTGTAGTGATCAAAACAGTATGGTACTGGCACTAAAATAGGCACATAGATCAATAGAACAGAATAGATAACCCAGAAATGAACCCAGGATTATGTGGTCAACTAATCTATGACAAAGGGAGCAAGAATATACAACAAGGAAAAGACAGTCTCTTCAATAAATGGTGCTGGGAGAACTGGACAGCTACATGTACAAGCGCAAAACTAGACTTTTTTTAGACGATACACAAAATTAAAGTCAAAATGGATTAAAGACCTAAATATGAGACCTGAAACCATAAAACTTCTAGAAGAAAACTGGCAGTAATTTCTTTGACATCAGCTGTAGCAACATTTTTCTAGAGATGTCTCCTCAGACAAGGGAAAGAAAAGCAAAAATAAACCACTGGGACTACACCAAAATCTACTGCACGCCATAGAAAACAATCACCAAAACAAAAAGACAATTTACTGAATGGGAGAAGATATTTGTAAATGATGTGTCCAATAAGAAGTTAATATGCAAAATATATAAAACCTTACATAACTCAACACCAAAAAACATGAACAATCCAAATAAAAAATAGGAAAGGTCCTGAGTAAACGCTTTTCCAAAGAAGACTTGCAGATGGCCAACAGAGACATGAAAAGATGCTCAACATCACTAATCATCAGAAAAATGCAAATCAAAACCACAGTTAGATGGTACCTCGTACCAGTCAGAATGACTGGAATCAAAAAGATAAGAAATAACAAGTGTTGGTGAGCAGGTAGTGGAAAGGGAACACTTGTGGACTATTGGTGGGATTGTAAATTGTGCAACCACTATAGAAAACAGTATGAAATTACCTCAAAAAATTAAAAATATTCCTATTTTTAATTGGATCATATGATCCAATAATTCCACTATTGGGTATTTACCCAAAGAAAACGTAAATAGTAATTCAAAAAGATATCTGCACCCCTATGTTTATTGCAGTATTATTTATAATAGCCAAGATATGGAATCAAACTATGCGTCCCCTCAATAGATGAATGGATAAGGAAGATGTGGTATATATATGCAATGGTATGTTATGCAGCCATAAAAAGGATGAGATTGTGCCATTTGTGACAACATAGATGGACCTAGAGAGTATTATGGTAAGTGAAATAATTCAGAATGAAAACAACAAATACCACATGATTCCATTCTTAAGTGGATTCTAAAACAAACAAACAAACAAAAAAAAAAACCTGAATAAACAATTAAAAAGTAGAATCATACCTGCAAATACAAAGAACAAATTGATGGTTGCCAGGGGGTAGGGTGTGGGGACTGGGCAAAATGGGTGAAGAGGAGTGTGAGATACAGGCTTCCAGTTATGGATGAATAGGTCAGAGGAACAAAAAGCACAGCATAAGGGATATAGTCGATGATATTGCAACAGTGATGTACCAGGACAGACAGTAGCTACACTTGTGAACATAGTATAAGTTGTACACCTGAAACTAATGCAACATTTTATGTCAAGCACACTCAAGTTAAAAAAAAATAAGGACTTTCAATGTAATCAAACCTGAGAGAATTCATCACTAGCAGTTCTTCCCCTCAATAAATATGAAATGTAGTCTTTCAGGCTAAAGTGAAAAGACACTGAAGAGTAATTCCAATCTACATAAAGAAATACAGAGCACCAGTAAAAGTAAGTGTATATATAAATAAAATGAGAGTAGTTCTGATGGCACGTGATGTAATGAACACTGGGTGATATACACAACTGATAAATTACTGAACACTACATCTGAAATTAATGACGTACTATATGTTGGCTAATTGAATTTAAATAATAAATAAAATAAGATTTGTAGGTAGCATATAAAAATAAATAAAAATTAAAATAAATATCTATATAAAAAATGAAGGAATAAATCAGTAATCTAACCTAACACGTGAAGACACTAGAAGAAGAGGAAACTAAACCCAAAACAAGCAGAAAGAAGTAAAACATAAACATTATATCAGAATAAATGAGAGAACAGAAAACAATAGAGAAAATCAATGGAATCACAAAGTTGTCCTTTTAAAAGATCAAAAAAATTGACAAACCTTAAGCCATACTGATCAAGAAAAAAGAAAGAAGACTTAACTTACTAAAATTAATAATAAAAGAGGGAACATTACTACTGATCCTACAGAAATAAAGATGATTATAAAAGAACAGAGCAACAGACTGAGGGTTTCGGCGGGGGGAGGAGGGGGATGGGCGAGCCTGGTGGTGGGTATTGAGGAGGGCACGCATTGCATGGACCACTGGGTGTGGTACATAAACAATGAATCTTGTAACACTGAAAAAATAAAATAAAAGTATTTGGGGAAAAAAAGAATAATGTAAACAACTATAATCCAACAAATTAGATAATCTGGATAAAATTAATAAATCCCTGAAAAAAAACAACTAAAACTGACTCAAGAAATAGAAAATATGAATGAGCCTATAATAATGAGATAAAAATTAGTAAGTTTTACAACTTCCCACAAAGAATTAACCCAGGACCAGATAGTTCCACCAGTGAATTTTACCAAATGTTTAAAGAATTCTTCACACACTCTTTCAAAACTAGAAAAAGGAGTAATATTCAACTCATTATATGAATTCAATATTAACAAAGCCAAATGAAGATATCCCAAGAAAACTGTTCACTAATATGCCTTATGAATATAGATGTAAAATTCCTCAGAAAAATACGAACAAACCAAGTCTAGTCATACATAAAAAGAATTATATAACATTAACAAGTGGGATTTATCCTGGGAATATGAATTTGTTTCAACACTTAAAAACAAATTAATGTAATATGCCGTATTAACAGAATAAAGGCCAAACGACATGATCCTCTCAATAGATGCAGAAAAAGCATTTGACTAAATCTACCTTGATTTCATGATGGAAACACTTAACAAACTAGGAATAGAAGAAAATTTCCTCAACCTGTTTAGGAAAATATATAAAAAAAGGAAAAACCCTGCAAATGACATCATACTTGCTGGTAAAAGCCTGAGAGCTTTACCCCTAAAATCAGGAATAATACAAGCATGTTTATTCTCCTAACTTCTATTCATCATTTTACAGGAAGTTCTAGCCATGGGTAAATAAGTAAGAATGTTGGGGGGGGAATCACCTGAATGGAAAAGAAGTCAAAATATCCACATTTGCAAATAATATAATCATATACATAATCTTAAGGAATCTTCCCCAAATAATTAGAAATAATTAACGAGGTCAGCTAAGTAGCAGGATACATCAGTATGTAAAATTTATTATAATTCTGTACATGATCAATAAGCTATGCAAGACAAAATTAAGATAATTCCATATAAAGTAGCATCAAAAATCCCAAATACTTATGAATAAATTTAACAAAAGAAGTGTAAAACATATACCCTGAAAACTTCAAAAAAAATCATTGAAGTTAATTAGAGACCTAAAGAAATAGAAACACATTCTGTGTTCACAGATCAGAAGATTTAATATTATTAAAACAGCAAGTGGAACTTCCTAAATAGACCTACAGATTCAATAAAATATCAAAGGCACCAGCTGGGTTTTTTTTTTTTTTTCAGAAATTGATGATTGGATCCCACAATTCAAATAGAAATGCAGAGACCTGGAAAAACCAAAACAATTTGGAAAAGTACAGAATCAAAGAACTCACATGTGTCAATTTCAAAACTTTTTACAAAGCCACAGTAATCATGACTATGTGGTACTGGAATAAGGATAGACATATAAATTAATGGAATAAAATTGAGAGTCCAGAAATAAGCCCATACATTTATGGTCAATTGGTTATTGACAAGCATACCAAAAAAAATTTTGGAAAGAGCAACACATTTCTTTCCAACAAATGTGTTGAAAGAACTGAATATTCATATGCAAAAGAATAAAGTTGTCTTTTCATGCATCTCTTGACCATCTGGATGTCTTCTTTGGAAAACTGCCTATGGATGTTTTCTGTTTATTTTTTAATTGGACTATTCATTTTGGGTATTTAGTTGTATGAGTTCTTTACATATTTTTGATACTAACCCTTTATCAGGTATGTCATTGGTATGTCATTTGCAAATATCTTCTCCCATTTCATTGGTTGCCTTTTAGTGTTATTGAACAATTACTTCCCTAAGCAGAAGCTTTTTATTTCAATGAAGTCCCAATAGTTTATTTTCGCTTTTCCTTCCCCTGCCTCAGGAGACGTCTCTAGAAAGATTTTGCTATGGCTGATGTCAAAAAGGTTACTGGCTGTGTTCTCTAGAATTTTTATAGTTTCATGTCTTACATTTAGTAATCCATTTTGAATTTACTTTTCTCTGTAGTATAAAAAAAGTGGTTCAGTTTCATGTTTTGCCTGTTGCTGTCCAGTTTTCCAAACACCATTTTTTAGAGAAACTGTCTTTTCTTCCATTGGATATTCTTTTCTTCTTCATCAAAGATTAGTTGACCATATAGTTATGGGTCCATTTCTGGGTTTTCTATTTTGTTCCATTGATCAGTGTGTCTGTTTTTGTGTCAGTACCATACTGTTTTGGTCACTACAGCTTTATAATATAACTTCAAGTCTGGAATTGTGATGCCCCTAGCTTTGCTTTTTCTTTTTCAAAGTTACTTTGGTTATTCGCAGTCTTTTGTGTTTCCATACAAATTCTAGGATTGTTTGTTCATTCTAGCTCTGTGAGAAATGTTGGTATTTTAGGGATTGCATTAAATGTGTAGATTGCTTTGGGTAGTATGGACATTTAAACAATATTTCTTCTTCCAATCCATGAGCATGGAATGTCTTTCCATTTATTTGTGTCTTCTTCAATTTCTTTCATCAGTGTTTTATAGTTTACAGAGTACAGGTTCAATATCACTATTCATCAGGGAAATACAAATCAAAACTACAATGAGATATCACCTCACACCTGTCAGAATGGCGAAAATCAACAACACTAGAAACAATAGGTGCTGGCAAGGATATGGAGAAAGGGGGAACCCTCTTCCACTGTTCATGGGAATGCAAACTCATACAGCCACTCTGGAAAACAGTATGGAGGTTCCCCCAAAAATTAAAAATAGAGTACCCTATGATCCAGCATTTACACAACTAGATGTGTACCCAAAGAATACAAAAATACTAATGCAAAGGAATACCCGCACCCCAACATTTATAGCAGCATTATCTACAACAGCCTAATTATAGAAAACAGTCCAAATGCCCATCAACTGATGAATAGATGAGGAAGATGTGGTATGTATATATATACATACACACACACACACACACATATATACATATACTTACATATGTATATACATGTAATTATGTATACAATGGAATATTACTCAGCCATAAAAATTAATGAAATCTTACCATTTGCAGTGACATGGATGGAGCTAGAGGGTATTATGCTAAGTGAAATAAGTTAATCAGAGAAAAATAAATAACAAATTACTTCACTCATATGTGGAATTTAAGAAATAAAACAAATGAGCAAAGAGGTAAAGAAAGAGAGAGAAGCAAACCAACTTATAGTTAAGATTCTTAACTATAGAGAATAAACTGATGGTTACCAGAGGGGAGGGGGGTGGTCAAATGGGTTAAATAAGTGATGTGTATTAAGGAGTGCACTTGTAATGAGCACAGGTTGATGTATGGAAGTGTTTAATCTCTATATTTTATACCGGAAACTAGTATTACACTGTATGTTAACAAACTGGAATTTAAATAAAATTTAAATAAAAACTTTTTAAAATTCAAAAAACAATGAAGTTGTATTCTTACCTCACACTATATACGAAATTACAAAGTTAATTAAAAATATTCAAAGCAGAATGGGAAAGCTGGGAAGAGGAGCAAGATGGCGGAGTAGTAGGAGGCTGAGATAGTATCAGATCCCAGACGTACAGCTAGATAGTTATCAAACCACTCTAAACACCTACAAACTCAACAGGAGATAGAAGAGAACAGCAATTCTAGGAAGAGAAAAGTGACTACTTTCTGGAAGGTAGAGCCTGTGGAAAAGTGAATCCAAAGCGACGGGAAGATAGACCGCGGGGGGAGAGGCCGGATCCCGGCAAGCCACAGAGCAGCTGAGCACAAAATTGGAACTTTTAGAAGTCTGCTCCACTGAGGGACATCACTCCAGAAGCAAAGCGGGGGGTTTAGCCCTCGTGGGAACAGTGTGGTTTCATGACCTGTGGGGTCACAGAAAGACTGGGGGTGTCTGAGGGTGACAGAGCTCCCAGGTATCAGAGTAGGGAAGCCGAATGCAGAGACGGAGCCGAGCAGTGGGCCTTCAGCTCGAGCTTACCTTAAACATTCATCTGAGGCACAGTCAGGCCACTGCTCTTCGAAAAGGACCCCACAAGGGGCAGATCCGGATAGACCCCCTCCTTCCTCCTCTAGGAGGAGTGGCATGGTAGCGCACCGCAGGAATCTGCTGGGTTTGGAGACTCCAAATGGGGCCGTGTGCCAGAGACAGAAATGCTCGGTCACAAGCCGGGTAAGCTTGGGGTGCGGCCGGAGACCAGGGAGATGGGAGTGACTGACTGCTTTTCTCTGAGGGTGCACTGAGGAGTGGGGCCCCGAGCTCTCGGCTCCTACGGGCTGGAGATTGGGAGGCCGCCATTTTCATTCCCCTCCTCCAAAGCTGTACGGAAAGCGTTCAGGGGAAAAAAAGCTCCTGAGAACAAACCCGAGCAGATTATTTAGCCCAACCGCTGGCAAGGGCGGTGCAATTCTGCCTCGGGCAAAGACATTTGAGAATCACTGCAACAGGCCCCTCCCCCAGAAGATCAGCAAGAACATCCAGCCAAGACCAAGTTCACTGATCAATGAGAACTGCAGAACTCCAGAGTTAGGAAAAAGCAACACACAGAATTCATGGCTTTTTTTCCCATGAACCTTTAGTCTTTCAGAGTTAAATTTTTTTAATTTTCTTTTTTCTTATTTAATTTTTTTATTTTATTTTTCCTCTTTCCTATTTTAACGTTTTTTAACTAGTATTTTATCAATACCTTTTAAAAAATATTTTCTAATTCTCACTGTTACATTCATATTTTATCCCCTCATTATATTTAACCTTATTTTTTTGTATACATATAGGGTTTCTTTTTCTTTAAAATTCTGGGATATAATTTCTTCCAATAGATCAAAATATACCCTAAATCTAGCACACGGCTTGGTTCTAGTCTCCAGCCTGATCACATTCCTTCATCTTTTTTCCTTTTTTTTTTCTTTTTTCAACCACCCTCTTATCATCCCTTTCTTAGAATCTCTTTTAATTTTCATCTTTACACTCATATTCCATCCCTTCATAGTGTTTACCCTTATTTTTGTATATTTATAAGTTTTTCTTTCTTTAAAATTTTGATAGGTAGTTTCTTCTAACAGACCAAAAACCACCCAAAATCAGGTGTGGGGCTCTGTTCTAATCACAAGTCTAATATATATATATATATTTTTTTTTTTTTTTCTCTCCCCCTCCTTTTCTTCAACCCCTGATTTTGGCTCTCTTTTGATTTTTCTGGGGTCATTGCTACCCTTTTAGTATTTTGTTCTCTCATTCATCTATTCTTATCTTGATAAAATGACAAGGCAGAAAAACTCACCACAAGAAAAAGACCCAGAGGCAGTATCAATGGTTAGGGACCTAATCAATACAGACATTAGTAATATGTCAGAACTAGAGCTCAAAATGACAATTATCAAGGTGCTAGCAGGGCTCGAAAAAAGCATGGAAGATATCAGAGAATCCCTGTCTGGAGAAATAAAATCCCTTTCTGGAGAAATAAAAGAACTAAAATATAACCAAGTTGAAATAAAAAAAGCTATCAATGAGGTGCAATCAAAAATGGAGGCTCTTACTTCTAGGATAAATGAGGCAGAAGAGAG
>CM052901.1:51450576-51473244 GCA_028534135.1 Potos flavus
TGTGGAAAGAGCCAAGATGCCCTTCAACAGATGAATGGATAAAGAAGATATGGTCCATATATACAATAGAATATTATGCCTCCATCAGAAAGGATGAATACCCAACTTTTATTTTAACATGGACTGGACTGGAAGAGATTATGTTGAGTGAAATAAGTCAAGTGGAGAGAGTCAATTATCATATGGTCTCACTTACATGTGGAGCGTAAGGAAAAACATGGAGGACATTGTGAGAGGGAAGGGAGGGATGAATTGGAGGAAATCGGAGGGGCGAAGAACCATGAGAGACTGTGAACTCGGAACAACGGACTGAGGGTTTTGGAGGGGCGGGGAGTGGGGGGATGGGCAAGCCTGATGGTGGGTATTGAGGAGGGCATGTATTGCATGGACCACTGGGTGTGGTACATAAACAATGAATCTTGTAACACTGAAAAAATAAAAGTATTTGGGAAAAAAAATAAAAAAGAGAATTATAGTCCAGCATCCTTGATGAACATGGATGCAAAATTCTCAACAAAATACTAGCCAATCAAAGTCAACAATATTTAAAAGAATCACTCACCAGGATCAAATAGAATTTATTGCTGGGCTTCAGTATATTTTAATATTCACAAATCAATCAACATGATACACCACATTAATAAAAGAAAGGATAGGAACCAGATGACCTCTCAGGGTGCCTGTAGTTGCTTAAGTGTGTGCCTTTGGCTCAGGTCATTATCCCTGGGTCCAGAGATTGAGCCCTGCTTTGGGTTCCTTGCTCAGCAGGGAGTCTGCTTCTCTCTTTCCCTCTGTTTGTGTTCTCTCTCCATATGTGTCCTTCTCTTTCATTCAGCTCTCTCTCTCTCTCAAATCAATCAATAAAAATCTATGTAAAAAGAACTATATGACCTCTCAAAAGATATAGGAAAAGCATTTGACAAAGTACAATACCCATTAATAACAAAAACCCTAAACAAAGTAGGGATTGAGGGAACATACCTCAACATCATAAAGGCCATATATGAACCCACAGCCAATATCATCCTCAATGAGAGCTTTTCCTCTACAGTCAGGAACAAGATAGAGATGTCCATTCTCACCACTGTTACTTAACATAGTACTGCAAGTGCTAACCTCAGCAATCAGTAAACAAAAGAAATAAAAGGCATCCAAATCAGCAACAAAGAAGTCAAACTTTACTATTTGCAGATGACATGATACTTTATATAGAAAACCCAAAAGACCCCATCAAAAATTTGTAGAACTGATACACAAACTCAGTAAAGCCACAGGATACAGAATCAACATGCAGAAATCTGTGACATTTCTATGTACCAATAATGAAGCAGCAGGAAAAGAAATCAAGGAATTGATCCAATTACAATTATACCAAAAACCATAAGATACCTAGGAATAAACATAACTAAAGTGGTAAAATATCTGTATTCCAATAACTACAAAACACTGATGAAAGAAATTGAAGTTGACACAAATGTAAAAACATACCTTGCTTGTGGATTGGAAAAACAAGTATTGTTAAAATATCTATATTACCTAAAGCAACCTACACACTTAATGCATTCCTTATCAAAATACCACCAGTATTTTTCACACAGAGCTCAAACAAACAAACCTTAAGTTTGTATGGAACCATGAAAGACCCCAAATAGCCAGAGCAATCTTGAAAAAAAAAAAAAAAAAAAAGCAAAGCTGGAGGCATCACAATTCCAGACTTCAAGTTTATTATAAAGCTGTAATAATCAAGAGAGTATGGTACTGGCAGGAAAAAAGACACATACATTAATGGAACAGAATAGAAAACTCAGAAATGGACTCAGAACTATATGGTCAATTAATCTTCAACAAAGCAGGAAAGACTATCCAATAGAAAAAAGACAGTCTCTTCAACAAATTGTGTTAGGGAAACTAGACAGCAACATTCACAAGATTGAAAGTGAACCACTTTCTTACACTACACACAAAACTAAATTCAAAATGCATGAAATACCTAACTGTGAGATAGGAAACCCTTACAGTCCTAGAGGAGAACACAGGCTGCAACTTCTTTGAAATCAACCGTAGCAAATTCTTACTAGATATGTCTCCTGAGGTAAGGGAAGCAAAAGCAAAAATAAACTATTGGGACTTCAGCAAGATAAAAACCTTCTGCACAGCAAAGGAAACAATCCACAAAACTAAAAAGCAACCTTCAGAATGGGAGAAGATATTTATAAATGATGTATCTGATAAGGGGTTAGTATACAAAATATATAGAGAACTTATGAAACTCAACAGACAAAAAAACAAATAATCCAGTTTAAAAAAAATGGGCAGAGGACATGAATAGCCTTTTTTCCAAAGAAGACATACAAATGCCTAACAGACCCATGAAAACATGCTTGACATCAGTGATCATCAGAGAAATACAAATCAAAACTTCAATGAGATATCACCTGACACCTGTCAGAAAGGCTAAAATTAACAACACAGGAAACAACAGATATTGGTGAGGATGGGGAGGAGGGGAAACCTCTTACACTGTTGGTGGGAATGCAAACTGGTGCAGCCATTCTGGAAAACAGTATGGAAGTTCCTCAAAAAGTTAAAAATAGAACTACCCTATGATCTAACAATTGCACTATTAGGTATTTACCCGAAGGACACAAAATTACTAATTAGAAGGGATATGTGCACCCTGATGTTTATAGCTGCATTGTCAACATAGCCATATTGTGGAAAGAGCCCAAATGTCCATCAAGTGATGAATGAATAATGAGGAGGCCGTATATACATACAATGGAATATTACTCAGCCATCAAAAGGAATGAAATCTTGCTGTTTGCAACAACATGGATGGAGTTAGGGTGTATTATGCTAAGTGAAATAAGTCAGTCAGAGAAAGATAAATACCATATGATTTCAGTTATATGTGGAATTTAAGAAACAAAGCAGATGAATATAGGGGTAAAAAAAAGAGAGGCAAACCAAAAAACAGACTCTTAACTACAGAAAACAAACTGAGGGTTGCAGGAATGGAGGGTGGGAGGATGGGTTAAATGGGTGATGGGTATTAATGAGGGCACTTGTTGAGATGCACTGAGTGTTGTATGTAAGTGATGAATCACTAAATTCTACACTTGAAACTAAAATGATATTAATATCGGTAATAATGACTCCAAGTTTTTAATGTGTATTGCTTTTTTTTAAGCTTAGAGAAATCTTTTAGACTATAATATCCCAGCAATTTCATTTCTCTTAAATACAAATTTAAATTTGACATTTTTATTTGGACTATAATCTCATTAAAAAATTACCTACACACACACAAAAATTTTAAATTGCTGAGAGTGGACATCCTTGTCTTATCTCTGACCTTAGGGGAAAAGTTCTCAGTTTTTCCCTGTTGAGGATGATGTTACCTGTGGTTTTTTCATATATTGCCTTTATTATGTGGAGGTAGTTCCCTGTAACTGTACTTTGTTGTGGGCTTTTATCTTGTATGGATGTTGCATTTTGTGAAGTGCTTTTACTGCATCTATTGAAATGATCATTTTTATCCTTTATCTTCTTGATATGATCTATCATATTGATTGATTTGCAAATATTAAAACACTCTTCCATCCCAGGAAAAAATCCCATTAACTGTGGTGAATAATTTTTTAATATATTGTTTGATTTAGCCTGCTAATATTTTGTTGAGGATTTTTGCATCTGCGTTCAGCAAATTGGCCTGTAGTTCTCTTTTTTGTAGTGTCTTCATCTGTTTTTGTATCAGGGTAATGCAGGACTCATAGAATGAACTTGGAAGTTTTCCTTCCTCTTCTATTTTTTTGGGATAATTGGAGGAGAATAAGTATTAACTCTTCCTTAAATATTTGGTAGAAATCCCCTGTGGAGCCATCTGGTCCAGAACTTTTGTTTGTTGGGATTTTGTTCATTAGTGATTCAATATCATTACTAGTAACTGTTCTGTTCAAATTTTCTATTTCTTCCTGGTTCAGTTTTGGGAGGTTATATGTTTCTAGGAATTTGTCCATTTCTTCTAGATTGTCCAAAATATGGCATATAGTTTGTCTTACTATTCTCTTACAATCCTTTTTATTTCTGTGGTGTCAGTTGTTATTTCTCCTTTTTCATTTTTGAATTTGTTTGAATTCTCTCTCTCTCTTTCTTTCTTTCTTTCATGTCTCTGACTAGAGGTTTATTGATTGTGTTAATCTTTTCAAGGAACCAGTTCCTGATTTTATTAATTTGTTGTTTTTCTTTGTTTTCTTGGGTTTTTTTTTATATTTCTAAATCATTTATTTCTGCTCTAATCTTTATTAATTTATTCCTTCTACTGGTTTGGGGTTTTGTCTGTTCTTTTTCTAGCTCAGTTAGGTGTAAGGTTAGGTAATTTATTTGAGATTTTTCCTGTCTTGAGGTAGGCCTGTATTGCTATAAACTTTCCTCTCAGGACCACTTTTTCTGCAATCCAAGGATTTTTGGACCATTGTGTTTTTTGTCGTTGTCATTGTTGTTTCTGTTTTTAATTTAATTTTATTTTTTCAGTGTTACAAGATTCCTTGTTTATGCACCACATCCAGTGGTCCATGCAATACGTGCCCTCCTCAATACTCACCACAAGGCTCACCTAACTCCCAACACCCTCCCCTCCAAAACCCTCAGTTTGTTGCTCAGAGTCCACAGTCTCTCATGTTTCCTCTCCCCCTCCGATTTCTCCCAATTCACCCTTCCTTTCCTTCTCCCAATGTCCTCTATATTTTTCCTTATGTTCCACACGTAAGTGAAGCCATATGGTAATTGACTCTCTCTGCTTGACCATTGTGTTTTCATTTTTATTTGTCTCCATGCATTTTTTAAAGATTTCACTTTAAAGTAATGTCTACATCCAACATAGGGCTCAAACCCACAACTCCAAGATCCTGAGCCAGCCAGGCGCCCCATGTCTCCACTTATTTTTTTTTATTTCCTTTCTCACTTCTTGGTTGGCCCCTTTATTGTGTAATAGCATGTTATTTAACCTCCATATATTTGTCATCTTTCCAGATTTTTTCCTTGTTTGATTTCTTCTTTTCTTTTAAGATCTTATTTATTTATTTGATAGAGAGAGGGAACACAAACAGAGGGAGTGGGAGAGGGAGAAACAGATTTCCCACTGAGCAGGGAGCCCGTTGTGGGGCTCGATCCCAGGACCCAGGGATCATGACCTGAGCTGAAGGGAGACACTTAACGACTGAGCCACCCAGGCACCCCCCTTGGTTGATTTCTAATTTCATAGCATCATGGTCAGAATAGATGCCTGGTCTGACTTCGATTTTTTAAATTTGTTGAGACTAGGTTTGTAGCCTAATATGTGCTCTATTCTGGAGAATGTTCCATATACACTTGAAAAGGATGTGTATTCTGCTCTTTCAGGATAGAATGTTCTGAATATATCTGTTAGGTCCATTTAGTCTAATTCAGAGCCAGCAATTCCACATTGATTTTTTGTTTAGATGATCTGTATTCTGATGTAAGTATGGTGTTAATGTCCCCTACTATTATTGTATTACTATGGATTTGTTCCTTTATGTGTGTTATTAACTGCTTTATGGTTAATTTATGCTTCCATTTTGGGGGCATAAATATTTTCAGTTGTTATATCTTCATGTTGGGTTGTTCATTTTATGATTTTTGTGTCCTTCTTTGTCTCTAGTTACAGTATTTGTTTAAAGTCTATTTTGTCTGCTATAAGTATCGCTGCCCTGGCTTTCTTTTCACATCAACTTGCTTGATTAATGTTTTACAGTCTATTTTGCCTGATATAATTATTGTTTTACTGGGGGGTTTTTTTCACATTTTTCACATTTCACATTCACATTTGCATAATAAATGCTTCTTCAACCCTTCGCTTTCCATCTGCCTGTGTTTAGGTCTAAAATGAGTCTGTTATAGACAGCATATAAAGGGGTATTGCTTTTTTATCTGTTCTATCAAACTATGTCTTTTGATTGGAGCATTTAGTCCATTTACATTCAAAGTAATTATTGATAGAGACGTATTTATTGCCATTTTGTTACTTGTTTTATGTTTGTTTGGTTCCTCTCTGTTCCTTTCTTCCTTTGCTCCCTTCTTTTGTGATTAGTTGCCTTTCTTTAGTGATAAACTTAGATTCTTCTCTGTTTTTTGCATATCTATTACAGGTATTTGATTTCTAGTTGCTGTTAGTTTTGTATATAACATCTTGTGCATAGAGCAATGAGTGTTAAGTTGATGGTCACTTAAGTTTGAACACATTCTTTACTCTTCTCCCCCACATATTTTAGATATATGGTGTCATACTTTACATTCTTTTATTTTGGAGTCCCTGGGCTGATTTTTACAGATATACTTACTTTTCTGCTTTTGTGCTTCCTACTATTCATACTCTTATATTTGGTCTTTACTTTCCATTCACAGAATCTTCTTTAGCATTTCTTTTAGGTGTGGTTTAGTGGTCATGAACTCCTTTAACCTTTGTTTGTCTAGGAAACTTGATCTCTCCTTCTATTTTGAATCATGGTCTTGATAGATAGAGTATCCTTGGCTGCAGAATTTTCCCTTTCATCCCTTTGAGTATATCATGCCACTCCCTTGTGGCCTACAAGTTTCCTGCTAAAAGAAAAAAAAAGTGCTGATAGTCTTATTGGGTTTCCCTTTTATACAAGTGTTTTCTTTTCTCTTGCTGCTTTTAAACTTTTGTCTTCATCACTACTTTTTTCCATTTTAATTACTGTGGATCTTGGAGTGGACCTACTTTGGTTGATTTTGTGGGAGATCTCTATGCCTCCCGGATTTGGATTTCTTTTTCCTTTCCCAGATTCAGGAAGTTTTCAGCTATTATTTCTTCAAATAAATTTTTTCCCCTCCTCCTTTCTCTTTCTTGTCCTTCTGAGATCCCCATAGTGTGAATTATGTCATGCTCCTTAAATCTATTCTCATTTTGCATTATTTTTTTCTTTCATGTGCTCAGCTGGTTTACTTATCTTTACTCTGTTTTTCAGGTTGCTGTCTCATTTTTCTGCTTTTCTGCTTCCTCTAGTCCACTATTTATTCCATCTAGTGTATTTTTAATTTCATTTATTGTGCTTTTCATCTCTGATTGGTTCTTTTTGTCTCTTTGTTAAGGGTCTCACTGATGTCCTGCACTCTTTGTTCAAGTACAATGAGTATCCTTTATGATCATTACCTTAAATTCTCTATCAGACATATTACTTTTTCTGCTTAGATCTTTTGCTGTGATTTTTTTCCTGGTCTTTCATTCGAGACATATTCTTCTGACTACCCATTTTGTCTAACTCTGTGTGTCTCTTTCTTGTGTTAGGAAAGTCAGCTACATGGCCTGCTCTTGAAAGTAGTGGCCTTATGAAGAGGTCCTTACTGCCCTGCAGTGCAGTGTCCCGTTTATAGGAACCTGGTGCTTCAGGGGTGTCTACTATGTTTTGCATGTGCCCTGCTATTGTGGCTGAGCCACTTTTTCCTTTAGTACAGGTGTTTGCAATGACTCTCTTTGCCTGTTATAGGCTGTGTTTGGTCCCTATGTTGTTAGTGGACCAGTCTGGGGCTGCCTTGGGCTTGATTTGAGTTTGACCAGGCATTTTTCAGAGATGCAGTAGCACGAAACTGCAGGGCCCTTTCCCTGTGTTGTTCCCTGAGAAGCTCTTTACTGGTGGACAGGGCCTGAAGTCAGACCATCTGCCTACCCCTCAGCCCACTGCTGGAGCCACAGTATTCCTGGTGTGTGTGATTGTCTTTCCCTCTCCCTGGGGCAGGAGTCACTTTGGAGTGGTATTGGCCCCTGTCAGGGCTGCTTGCATACTGCCAGGTTTGTGGCATCACTTTGGATGTGCCCTGGCCATAAGTTTATTGGAGGGGGCCAGAACTTCAAGGTTTGCAGGGTTGGGAGTTGCAGCATTAGCAAGGATTGGGTGCCAGTCCTCTGCAAGAGGGGACCTGCCACCATTGCAACCAAGGCTGATTGGATTAGAGGGGGTGGATCCACAAAGCTCATGGAGGTAGGAGGTGTGGTGTTAACAAGGTTTGCCCCTGTCTTCTGTGGGCAGAAAGACCTTCAGTGCCAGTACTGAGTCAGGTCTGCCTGGAGGGGGTGGATTCACTGAAAGGGTGGCAGGATGTGTAGTGTTAACAAGTGAGTGTTAGCACCATGCTAGTTCCTGTAGGTGGCCATGTGTTTATGCTGGAGGTTGGGTGAGGGAAACATCACTACCAGCTCCTTTGTTCCTAGAAGTCTCTCAAAGATCTCTGTCCCTCCAGGACAGGATCTGAGATTAGTAAACAACTATCCCTCCTATATAACCTAGGTGTTTTTCAAATTGCTGCTTCCGTGTGGTATTTCTGGGGGCTCTTTGTTGTGCTATCTTTTTAAGTGTGGGGGCTCAGTTTTCTCTTGCAGTCCTAGCTCTCCCAGAACAAGGCTGGCTGATTTTTAAAATTCCAGGTTTTAAGACCTGCTGGTTGTAGGAACCCATGAAATTCAGCTCCTCTGGTTTTCAAAGCCAAATGACATGGTAATTCTTTTTCCCCATGTGGTATCTCCAGCGTGATAGTCTATTTCCCTTCTATCTCTGTCCTTGTAGGTCCCTCCCTTTCACAGACAATCCAGAAAGTCTGTTTAGCTCAGCATCTCGTGTTCACTCTTCCAACCTTCTTCAATGTGACCTCTTTACTACATTAAGTTGTGGAGTTTGTTCTGCCAATCTTTAGGTCATTTTCTGGATTATTTATACTTAGTGAGTGTTATCTAGTTGTGTCCATGGGATGAGGTGAGGTTAAGGTCCTCCTACTCTGTCTTCTTCGCAGCAATCCTCCCCAGCATATAATTTTAATTTTAAAAAATTTTTGCACATTTTCCCACCAACATGTGCTGTGTGACTGGTGAGGGGGTGACCCCACTTCCCGAGCTACAGTCATTCAGGGGAGAGCAGCTTTCTGCACCAGAGCCTGTCCTGGTGCACAGGGAGTTACACTGAGCAACATCAGAGGTGGAGGGTCCAGCTATCTGAGGCCAATCCAAGCTGCATAGCACTGCCATATAATGCCTCCTGGGTGGGATTCTAACTTAGAAGCATTCAGTCATAATCCCACAAATGGCAGCTTTGCCTCATTGGCTCCTCAATCAAGCACATACAACATGAAATTTTTTTTAGTTTTTTGTTTTTATATTTTCATTTTTTTTAGAAACCTTTGTATGGAGAGGGGTGACTTTCAATAGATCAGAGCAAGAATAATGCTCTGATCGTGACCTAGAAAACACCCCAAAAAATTAATGAAAAGAAACCCAAATAGAGAAAAAAGAGAGATTGCATTTGATGTTATAGAAAAAAATTAATAATTGCCAAATATAAATAACAGGTTGAAGGTGTCCACTGATAGACAAATAGATAAGGAAGATATGGTATATATACACAATGGAATGTTATGTATCCATAAAAAAGATGACATCATGCCATTTGCAACAACATGGATGGACCTAGAGGGTATTATGCTAAGTGAAATAAGTCAGACAGAGAAAGACAAATACCATATGATTTCACTCATATGTGGAACCTAAAAAATAAAACAAACAAACAAAAAAGCAAAATCAGAGATGTAAATACAGAGAACAAAACTGACAACTGCCAGAGAAGAAGGGTTCAGGACAAAATGGGCGAAAGAGAGTGGGAGATATAGGTTTCCAGTTATGGAATGAGTAATTCATGGGAATAAAAGGCATACCATAGGGAATATAGTCAGTTATACTGTAATAGCATTATATGGTGACCCATGGTAGATAAACCCAAGGAGCATAGCATAATGTATAGAGAATATGAATTACTATACTGTACACCTGAAACTAATGCAACATTGCATGTGAACTATACTCAAGTAAAAAAAATTTAAAGAAATCAATGACTGAAACAGGTTGGTAAACAATATGTATAATGTAATCCTATTTTGATGAATATATCTATGTATATATGTAAAGAAAAAAGCATAAAAGGCTATAACACACAAATATTAAGAGTGGGTTAATTTGGAAAGGTGAGATCATGGATGATTGCCTTAATTGGTTTTTTATTTTTGTTTAATGATATTTATAATTTCATATAACTAAAATAAAATACTCACTTCAGAAAAAAAGAACTATTTAAATTTCTTTACAATGAAATGTTAACAATTTCTCAGATCCACTTTCCTTCAAACCTTTCCTTCAAACTCAGCATAAGAAGAGAAGCACTGGATGCCTGTAAAGCTAAAGAGATAAAAAAAGGGAAAAGAGGAAGAGGATTAAAAGGTACAAACTTCCAGTTATAAAATCAATAATTCACAGGGAGGAAAAATACAGCATATGGAATATAGTTAATCATATCGTAATAACCTTGCATGATGACAGATAGTAGCTATATTTGTGGTGAATACTTAAGAATGTATAAGATTGGGGTTTTTTGTTGGTTTTTTTTAAAGATTTTATTTATATATTTGACAGAGTGGAGAGAGATCACAAGTAGGCAGAGAGGCAGGCAGAGAGAGAGGGGCAAGCAGGCTCCCCACTGAGCAGAGAGCCTGATGCGGGGCTCAATCCCAGGACCCTGAGATCATGACCTGAGCCGAAGGCAGAGGCTTTAGCCCACTGAGCCACCCAGGCGCCCCAAGAATGTATAATATTGTTAAATCACTATGTTGTACACCTGAAACTGATAAAATATTGTATGTCAACTATACTTTAATAAAAAATTAAAATTTAAAAAGAGAAAAGAGATCTTCAAATAAAAAAAGAAGCCAAGAAGTGCTCACTTCATTCATTTCCTAATTTTCCTCAGGACTGATCCTTTTGGACTGACAACTTCTGAGTTAATTTCACATGTGTGATAGACAAACCATGCCCCCAAGAAAAATGCAGTATGAACAAATTTTTAGGTTTCTAGCCCCTTTCTTCTTTGTTTAAAGTGTTCTTCTGACTTGCTGTTCTAAGTACCCAATGAGTACAACAAAACTATCTGATACACTCTTAAAAGTCTGAAAGGAGGCAACAGTTATGCAACATGGAGTGCTTATTTATATATAATGTTATCAGCACTTCCTGCTTAAAACAGGAAGGAAGAGAAGAACTGACAGTTATAAAACCAAAATGAGTAAAATGATGAGTCCTCTTTGTCTTAGGATCAAAAAGACTCTTACAGGTACCATTTTTACTACTCCTGATGACTGCTCGTTTGTTTGTTTAAATGGTATTGTATTCAAGACAGCCTGGAGATTGAACAATCATCAGATACAGAAACAAAAAGCAGAATCAGACATATAAATACAAACAACCAAATGATGGTTACCAGAAGGAAGCGTTATGAGAGGGGATGGGCAAAATGAATGAAGGAGAGTAGGAGACACAGGTTTTCAGTTATGGAATGAGTAAGTCACAGGAATAAAAGGCACATCACAGGGAATATGGTGTGTGATAGTGTAATAGTATTATACGGTGACAGATGGTAGCTACACTTGTGGTGAGTATAACATAACATAGAAAATGCAAATCACTAAGTTGTACACCTGAAACTAATGCAAAATCGTGTGTCAACTATACTTAAATAAAAAATTTTTTAAAGGTTTTATGTATTTGACAGAGGGAGAGCACAAGCAGGGGAAGGAGCAGGCAGAGGGAGAAGCAGACTCTATGCTGAGCAGGGAGCCCAACACGGAGCTCAGAGCTCGGAGCTCGACAAAAGGACCCTGGGCCCTGGGATCATGACCTGAGCTGAAGGCATATGCTTAAACAACTTAGCCACCCAGGTGCCCCAAATAAATTTTTTTTTTTAATTTTAAAAAGAAGTCAATAATTCTTTAATCTATTTACAAATTGAATTTGACCTCAATATAGTTACCATCTGATTGTGTTGTGCATGTAGAAATTTTATTGACAATAAGAATAAACAAATAATATTCATGAAAAATCCAAAGAGGAAAAAAAAGTGCTCCATTTAGAAGTCAAGTGAGCATAAGAACCATTTCAGAGGAGGGAAGACACCAATAATATCTTTATGCAAATGAGAAAGTTCAACATTCTCTAACAAGAGCATTTCTCCACCGACACTGTGCTAATAACAAAAAAATAATCTCAGAATTTGACAGTGAATTTCTATTTTTAGGAGCATAAGGAAAAACATGGAGGACGTTAGGAGAAGGAAAGGAAAAGTGAATTGGGGGAAATCGGAGGGGGAGACAAAGCATGAGAGACTGTGGACTCTGAGAAACAAACTGAGGATTTTGGAGGGGGGCTGTGGGGGGTTGGGTGAGCCTGGTGGTGGGCATTAAGGAGGGCACGTATTGCATGGAGGACTGGGTGTGGTGCCTAAACAATGAATGTTGGAAGACTGAAAAAATAAAATTAAAAAAAAATAATAAAGTGCTTTCACAAACTTCATTTGATCAACAGTGAGAAACCGAAAACAACAGTTCAAACTCTGTTAAGAGATGTAACAAAAGTGATCAGTTTATGTGCCTGAACACCGGATAAACCTTTACTCCTCATCCTATTAAGTGTATTTTCCTTCTGTATGAAAAATTTTCAACCAACCAGAAACCACACACTTGTCCCCTTTCCTTCCCACAATTTTTCTCTATGGGTGAGAAATTAATTGTTATGTACAATTTCATGGAACCAAAGGCAACCTGTAAACTAATAACATGAATTTGAGGTTGATTCATAAAAGTATGTTCCAAATCAAAAATCATGAAATTAAACAAACTAACCCTTTTGTCCCATAACCATATCTATTATACTTCCAGGGATTCAGCTTAGCCCCATGAGATAAATACTATCTTTTGTGTTCTTTTAAGAACAGGAAAAAAAATCTTCATTCTTGTTAGTTTGTTTTAGTCAAGGTCAAAGCTTTGACCAGACAATCTAGTACCAACTATTCAGTAGTGAGGAGCCTTCTGGACTAAATTGGGATGAACATATTTATTAGGATATAATCAATATGAAATAAAGCAATTTTGATCACCTGAAAGCAACACTAAAAAAAAAAATTACAGGGGCGCCTGGGTAGCTCAGTCGGTTAAGCGTCTGCCTTCAGGTCAGGTCATGATCCCGAGGTCCTGGAATTGAGCTCCACATTGGGCTCCCTGCTCCATGGGGAGCCTACTTCTCTCTCTCCCTCTGCCCCTCCCCCCTGCTCATGCTCTCTCTCTCCCTTGCTCACTTTCTCTCTCTCAAATGAATAAATAAAACCTAAAAAAAATTACAAAAAAGTGTAAATTGGAAAGGCTGTGGAAATATCACTGAAAAAAACCCAAATTTTTATTTTGTATTCAAATTTGTGCCTAATATTTCCTGAGGGTCGGCTCACTTGTACAAACCACCAAAACACCAAACCAACAAGGCTAAGAGGTGGGAAAGATCTTAACACTCCAAACCAGAAGTCACTCTTTAGGACAGTGTCTATTTCCTGGTTGGTAACTTTAAAATGTAATAACTCCGAGTGAGCAAAACCATAGTTTGAATAAAAATAAAGCTATATTTATTGGAAACATTATTTGTGCCAGGCACTATTGCATTGAATCCTTGTAACAATCCCATGAGGTAGTGTAATTATTGGACCCATTTTACAGACCAGGAATCTAAGGAGCTTACAGGTTGGATAATTTATCCAAAATCACAAATAATAAATGATCGAACTAACATTCAGCCCAGATGTCTGTCTCCAAAGTTTACAATATTAACTACTAGTGCATACAACCTCCCAGAATATAGTTACTTCTGCTACCCAGTACATCCTCTAAAGGAGGGGTGCTGAAAGGGATAAGGGGAATCATTGAAAATGTGATTTACTTGTTTCAAAATTTTCCCCAGTCTAGTTCTGCTTGCATTTTCTGAAAGTGAGGGTGTCCCAGTAACAGAAGTGAAGCTAGGTTAAGGGCTAGACCCCCAAGTCAAATGTTTAAGTCACTTTCCCTTCTTGGCTAGAGAATCGATTGGTCCCTACTGAAATAAAGGAAATATACCAAAGGTAACTTCTAAGCATGTCCCTGGAGGATTTCCCCTGATACTTGGAAATAACAATGAGGTTGTTTGTATAGCTATTTACAGTTCACAAGTGCTTTCATATGCATTACCTCACTCTTATTCCCAGTGAAGGACATAGGAGCAATTATTAATCCTTTATTGTTGTTAATTACAAACAGGAAAACAGAGGCTCAGAAAATTCAAATGACTTGCTCTCTTCCAGGTCATACCAAAAGTGATGTAGCCACAATAAACCCAGGTCTTGGGAGTCCATTTTCAAGTTAAATGAATGTTTTCACTTTACTTTCAGAGATCTCTGGTAACTTCGTTTTACAAATAACACTTCATTGGCCCATACACACAGCAAACACATACAAATATGCCTAGCAAATAGTGTCATTGTGGCAAACTCACCTCCAGATATAAAAGTGGGCTTTTGCAACTAGATCCTCAATGACATTAATTCCTACCTTTGATGTAGGTGTTATAACACCCTGCAGTGTTCAAAATTATGCCAAAGTTACTCAAATTGCTCTCAAAAAATTTTTATTTATGAGAACTCACGCAATATTTTAGGTGAGAAATAGCACTGTGTAGAAGATGAAGGAGAAATAGTTAATGGAATAATTTTGTCTGCATATTACACTTATAGTTCATAAAGCCTTTTTATGGCCCTATTTTAATATTTTTCTCCCAAATTATTTAAATTATTGTTTGTTAACATATAGTATAATATTGGTTTCAGGAATAGAATTAAGTGGTTCATCACTTACATATAATACCCAGTGGTCATCACAACAAGTGCCCTCTTTAATACTTATCACCCACTTAGCCCATCCTCCATCCACCTCCCCTCCATCAACCCTCAGTTTGTTCTCTATCATTGAGTCTCTTATGGTTTGCTTCCCTCCCTCTCTCTCTCTTTTTTCCTCTTCTCATAGGTTCATCTGTTTTTTTTCCTAAATTCCACATATGAGTGAAATCATATGGTATTTGTTTTTCTCTGAATGATTAATTTTGCTTAGCATAATACACTCTAGCTCCATCTATGTCTTGAAAATAGCAAGATTTCACTCTTTGTCATGGCAGTGTAATATTACATTGTATATATATACCACCTCTCCTTTATCTGTTCATCAGTTGATAGACACAGGCTCTTTCCATAGTTTGGCTGTTGTTGATAATGCTGCTATAAACATCAGGGTGCATGTACCCCTTTGAATCTGTATTTTTGTACCCTTTGGGTAAATACCTAGTAGTGCAATTGCTGGATCATAAGGTACATCTATTATTAACTTTTTTTTTTTAAAGATTTTATTTATTTATTTGACAGAGAGCACAAGCAGGGGGAGTGGCAGGCAGAGGGAGAAGCAGTCTCCCCACCAAGCAAGGAGCCTGACTCACGACTGGATTCCAGGACCCTGGGATCATGACCTGAGCCAAAGGCAGATGCCCAACTGACTGAGTCACCCAGGTGTTCCAAACTTTTTGTTTATAACAACCCCTCCCAACTCCCTCCTTTCCTCTGTAAAAGAGCTTTCCTGACCTTTGTTTTTTTTTTTTTTTATTATTTTATTTATTTATTTATTTATTTTAATTTTTTTTATCCCCAAATACTTTTATTTTATTTTTTCAGTGTTACAAGATTCATTGTTTATGTACCACACCCAGTGCTCCATGCAACACGTGCCCTCCTCAATACCCACCACCAGGCTCGCCCATCCCCCCACCCTCTCCCCTCCAAAACTCTCAGTCCCTTGTTCTGAGTTCACTATTATTAACTTTTTGAGGAACATCCATACTCTTCAAGAGTGATTGCATCAGGGGCATCTGGGTGGCTCAGTTGGTTAGGCATCTGCCTTCAGCTCAGGTCAATCCAGGGATCCTGGGATTCATCACTGTGTTGGGCTGCTGCTCAGCAAGGAGTCTGCTTCTCTCTCTCCCTCTGCCTGCTGCTCCCCCTGCTTGTGCTCTCTCTCTCTATCAAATCAATAAATAAAATCTTAAAAAAAAAAGAGTGGCTGCACTAGTTTTCATTCCCACCAACAGTGTAAGAGGTTTCCCCTTTCTCTGCATCACCCCAACATCTGTTGTTTCCTTGTTATTAATTTTAGCCATTTCAACAGGTGTGAGGTGGTATCTCATCATGGTTTTGATTTGTATTTCCCTGATGATGAGTGATGCTGAGTATCTTTTCACATGTTTTTTAGCCATCTGTAGGTCTTCTTTGGAAAAATTTGTATTTATGTCTTCTGCTAATTTTTAACTGGATTATATGGTTTGGGGTATTGAGTCTGATAAGTTCTTTACAGATTTTGGATATTAACCCTTTATTACCAGATATGTCATTTGCATATATTTTCTTCTATTCCATTGGCTGCCTTTTAGTTTTGTTGATGGTTTCCATCATTGTGCAGAAGCTTTTTATTTTGATGAAATTCCAATAGTCTGTTGTTGCTTTTGTTTCCCTTGCTTCAGGAGACCTACCTACTAAGATGTACCTACAGCCAATGTCAAAGAGGTTGCTGCCTTTGTTCTCTATGATTTTAATGTTTCCTGTCTCATAGCTGGGTCTCTCATCCATTTTGAATTTATTTTTGTGCATAGTGTAAGAAAGTGGTCCAGTTTCATTCTTCTGCATGTTGCTGTCCAGTGTTCCCAACACCGTTTATTGTACAGACTGTCTTTTTTCTGTTGGATACTCTTTATTGCTTTGTCAAATATTAGTTGACCATATAGCTGTGGGTCCATTTCTGGGTTTTCTATTATGTTCCATTGACCTATGTGTCTGTTTTTGTGCCAGTCCCATACTGTCTTGATCACTACAACTTTGTAATATAACTTGAAGTCCAGAATCATGATGTCTCCAGCTTTGCTTTTCTTTTTCAGGATTGTTTCGGCTATTTGGGGTCTTTTGTGGGTCTATACAAACTTAAGGATTGCTTGTTCCAACCCTGTAAAAAATGCTGAAGGTATTTTAATGGGGATTGCATTAAATGTGTAGATTGGGTAGTATGGACACTTTAACAATGTTTGCTCGTCCAATCCATGAGCATTGAATGTTTTTCCATTTCTTTGTGTCTTCCTCAACTTCTCTCATAACTATTCTATAGTTTTCAGAACACAAATCTTTTACCTCTTTGTTGAGGTTGATTCTTAGTTATCTCATAGGTTTTGGTGCAATTGTAAATGGGACTGATTCCCTGATTTCTCTTTCTGCTGCTTCATTAATGGTGTATAGAAATGCAACAGATTTTTGTACATTCATTTTATATCCTCTAACTTTCCTGAATTCATTTATTAGTTTCAGCAATTTTTTAGGGGAGTCTTTCAGTTTTTCTACATAGAGTATCATGTCATCTGAAAATAGTGTAAGTTTGACTTCTTTTCTGATTTGGATACCTTTTATTGCTTTTGTTGTCTGATTGCTGTGGCTAGGACTTCCAGTGCATCTTAAATAGTAATGGTGAGAGTGGATGTCCCTATCCTGTTCCTGACCTTAGGGGAAAAGCTCTCAGTTTCTCCGCATTGAGGATGACATTAGCTGTGGGTCTTTCATATATGGTTTTTATGATGTTGAGCTATGTTCCATCTATACTACTTTGTTGAGGATTTTTATCAAGAATGGATGCTATATTTTGCCAAGTACTTTTTCTGCATCTATTGAGAGGATCATGATTCTTATCCTTTCTTTTATTAATGTGGTGTATCATGTTGACTGATTTGTGAATATTGAACCATTCTTGCAGCCCAGTAATAAATCCCACTTAATCATAGTGAATGATTTTTTTTTTTTTAAGATTTTATTTGTTTACTTGACAGAGAAATCACAAGCAGGCAGAGAGGCAGGCAGACAGACAGGAGGAAGCAGGCTTCCTGCCAAGCAGAGAGCCCGATGCAGGGCTCGATCCCAGGACCCTGAGATCATGACCCGAGCCGAAGGCAGAGGCTTTAACCCACTGAGCCACCCAGTCGCCCCCATAGTGAATGATTTTTTTTAAACTACTGTTGGATTTGATTTGCCAGGATCTTGTTGAGAATGTTTGCATCCATGTTCATCAGGGATGCTGGCCTGTAATTCTCCTTTTTAGGGGGGTCTTTGTCTGGTTTTGGGATCAAGGTAATGCTGGTCTCATAGAAGGAGATTGGAAGTTTTCCTTCCATTTCTGTTTTCTTGAAGCAGTTTGAGAAGTATGGGCATTAACTTTTCTTTAAATGTCTGGTAGAATTCCCCTGGGAAGCCATCCAGTCCTGGACTTTTTTTTTTGTTTGGAGATTCTAGATTACCGATTCAATTTCTTTCCTGGTTATGTGTCTATTCAAATTTTCTATCTTCCTGTTCCAGTTTTGGTAGTTTGTATGTTTCTAATAGTAATTTGTCTGTTTCTTCTGGATTGTCCAATTTGTTGGCATTTAATTTTTTATAATATTCTCTTCTGATTATTTGTATTTTTGCGGTGTTGGTTGTTTTCCCTCTCTTTCATTCATGATTTTATTTATTTGGGTTTTTTCTCTTTTCTTTTTGATAAGTCTGGCTAGAAGTTTATCAAGCTTATTAATTCTTGCAAAGAACCAGCTCTTAGTTTCATTTATCTGTTCTACTGTTCTGTTGTTGTTGTTGTTGTTGTTGTTGTTTCTATATCATTTATTTCCGATCTAATCTTTATTATTTCCATTATGCTCCTGTCTTTAGGCTTTATTTGCTCTTCCCTTTCTAGCTCCCTTAGTGTAAGGTTAGGTTGTGTATTTGAAACTTTTCTTGCTTCTTGAGGTAGGGCTCCATTGCAATATACTTTCCCTCTTAGGATTGTCTTTGCTGCAATACAAGGGTTTGGGACTGTCATGTTTTCATTTTCATTTGCTTCCATGTATTTTTTTTTAATTTCTTCTTTAATTTCCTGGTTAACTAATTCATTCATTAGTAGGATCTCCTTTAACATACATGTATTTGTGGTCCTTCCTAATTTTTTCTTGTGGTGGACTTCAAGGTTCATAGTATTATCGTCTGAAAATATGCATGGCACAATCTCAATCTTTTTGTATTTTTCAAGGGCTGATTTGTGACCCGTATGTGATCTATTCTGGAGCATGTTCCATGCCCTCTCAAAAAGAATATGCATTTCTCTGCTTTAGGATAAAATGTTCTGAATATATCTGTTAAGTCCATCTGGCCCAGTGTGTCATTCAAAGCCATTGTTTCCTTGTTGATATTCTGCTTAGATGATCTATCCATTGCTGTAAGTTTAGTGTCAAAGTCCCCTACTATTATTGTATTATTAACAATGAATTTTTATAGGTTTATTATTAATTGAGGTATATATTTGGGTGCTCCCAAGTTGAGGGCATAAGTATTTACAAATGTTAGATCTTCTTGATGTATAGACCCCTTATTCATGATAATGCCCTTCTTCATTCCTTGTTACAGTCTTTGGTTTAAAATCTAGATTGTATGTCTCTCATTTTATTTAATTTTTAAATTCTATAAAATAGGGAGAGCTGATATTATTAGCATTTTTTTTCTAATAAGAACAGCTAGACTCCCCATCCATAGTGGATGACCTCTCTTATGAGAGTCAGTCCTCGACAGTCCTTAGTGGACCTGAATTTAAAGGCACTGAAATAAAAAAGGACTCTCACTGTGAACTACATTTAACAGTATTTCAGGCTTGGGGTGCCTGGGTGGCTCAGTCAGTTAAGCATCCAACTCTTGATTTTGGCTCAGGTCATGATCTCAGGGTTGTGAGGTAGATCCACATATCAGGCTGCGTGCTTATCGTGGAGTCTGCTTAAAATTCTTTCCCTCCTTCTACCCTTCCCCTCACACGCTCTTTCTCTCTCTCTTAAATAAATAAATAGAATCTTTTATAAAAAGGTATTTCAGGTTTATGCTAGCATATTTGGAGTAGTAAGAGTTTTGAGTAGCTGTGGATTTCTTAGATACTCCTAAAATAACTCAGTAGTCACCACTTTCAATGGGAATTTATAGTACTGTGATTTCACAGAATTTTTTGTTTCCCTGGAAAAACCTAAACTAATGCACTTTTACATGTTTGTAGACCATCCCTCCAATTGAGGAAAGGCCTACTTCTCACTAAAGATCTTTGCCTAATTCCTCTATTAGTGGTCCTCTCTTGGAGCAAAAGCTGAGGTGGTTTCAAGTCCAACCAGCACCAGTTCCTAGGTTTGCAAGATATTTGTAGGTTCCCTGACCACACACTCCCAACATACTCTCTCTCACTTCAGTTGCCAAACTGACCCACCAATCCAGCCTATTTCTCCACAAACATCCGTCTCCACCTGAACTCAGGGGTATTAAATATAAGGGAGTAAATCTGGAGTTGATCATCAACACTATAACTTCCATTTGTATAACTTTCTTTTCACTCCACGTTTTTGCGTATTATCTCTTTTTGTCCTGTCAGGGAAGAATGGTAAGAACTGTACAAATCCATGTAAAGGAGCTCCCTCATCCATGCTAACTAGATGCTTTCGTCCTAAAACTTCAAGCCCACAAATAATGTCACATACACTCAGTGTACCTCAGTTATGCCCATAGATCTACATTGAGATAGAAATAACTACATAGGTGTGGAAATGAATCTGCTTACTCTTGATTGGGAATCCAGAAGCCCTATTCTTTTTCCAATTGTGGCACTTAATTATATGATCTTGTACTTGTGATACTTCCTATCTAACCTAGATATTAATTTTAAAATCTATTCTATTTTTTATTTTAATTCCAGTGTAAGTTAACAAAGTGTTATATTAGTTTCAAGTGTACAATATAGTGATTCAACAATTCTATGTATTACTCAGTGCTCATCAGGATAATTGTATTCTAATTCCCCTTCACCTATTTCACCCATCCCCTGACCCACCTCCTGTCTGGTTTCTGGTCTGTTTCTTCTCTACAGTTAAGAGTCTATATTTTGGTTTGTCTCTTTTTTCTTCTTTTTTGCATTTGTTGTGTTTCTTAATTTCCACATATGAGTAAAATCATATGGTATTTGTCTTTCTCTGACTTATTTAACTTAGCACTATACTCTCTAGTTCCATCCATGTTGTTGTGAATAGCAATATTTCATTCTTTTTTATGGCTAAATAATATTCCATTATAAATATAGATAGATAGATAGCCTACAAACATGTAAAAGTGCTTTAGTTAGGCTTTTCCAGGGAAACAAAAAATTTTCTGTGAAATCATACAGATTTTATATAAATATTATATCACATCCTCTTTATCCATTCATCTGTCAGTGGACACCCATGGGCTGCTTCTACAATTTGGTTATTATAAATAATGTTGCAATAAGTATTGGGGTACATGTATCCCTTTGAATTTGGGTTTTTGTACTTTTGAGATAAATATCCAGAAGTGTGTTTCCTGGATCATAGGGCTGTTCTATTTTTAGCTTTTTTAAAAGATTTATGTATTTATTTTAGAGAAAGACAGAGCACGAGTCAGGGGAGGGGGAGAAGGAGAGAGAGAATCTCAAGCACACTCCCCACTGAGCACAGAGCCTGATACAGGGCTCATCCCACAACACTGAGACCATGACCTGAGCCGAAATCAAGAGTTGGACACTCAAATGACTGAGTACCCAGGCACCCTTATTTTTAAGGAACTTCTATACTGCTTTTCAAAGTGGCTGCACCAGTTTGCGTTCCCACCAACAGGGCAAGAGGGTTCCCATTTCTCCACATCCTTGCCAAAACTTGTTCTTTCTTGTGTTGCTGATTTTAGCCATTCTGATAGGTGTGAGGTGATATCTCATTGTAGTTTTGATTTGCATTTCCATGATGATGAGTGATGTTGAGCATCTTTTCATGTGTCTGTTGGCCATTTGGATGTCTTCTTTAAAAAAAATGTTCATGTCTTCTGCCCATTTTTTCCCCAGTTTTTATTTATTTATTTGTTTGTTTGTTTATTTTTATTAACATATAATGTATTATTTGCCCCAGGATACATGTCTGTATATACAATGGAATACTATGCAGCCTTCTGCCCATTTTTTAATTGGATTATTCATTTTGGGAGTGTTGAATTTTTTACGTTCTTTATATATTTTGGATACTAACCCTTTATCAGATATGTCATTTGCAAATATCTTCTCCATTATGTAGGATCTCTTTTCGTTTTTTTTGGTTGTTTCCTTTGCTGTGCAGAAGCTTTTTATTTTGATGTAGTCTCCATCGTTTATTTTTGGTTTTGTTTCCTTTGTCTGAGGAGATATATCTAGAAAAATGTTGCTAAAGCAGATGTCAGAGAAATTACTGCTTCTGTTCTCTTTTAGGATTTTTATGGTTTCAGGTCTCACATTTATATCTTTAATTGATTTTGAGTTTATTTTTGTGTATGGTAAAAGAAAGTGGCCCAGTTTCTTTTTTTTTTCCCCAAATACCTTTATTTTATTTTTTCAGTGTTACAAGATTCATTGTTTATGTACCACACCCAGTGGTCCATGCAATACATGCCCTCGTCAATACCCACCACCAGGCTCACCCATCCCCCCACCCCCACCCCTCCAAAACCCTCAGTCCTTTGTTCTTTTTTTTTAAAGATTTATTTATTTATTTATTTATTTGACAGAGAGAGAGAGATCACAAGTAGGCAGAGAGGCAGGCAGAGAGAGAGGAGGAAGCAGGCTCCCTGCTGAGCAGAGAGC